>CM077079.1:75297374-75645007 GCA_039513925.1 Platanthera zijinensis
CTACTGAGACCTTCTCCACCCTGAGGAAGTACAAGATCCGACTCAACCCGGCCAAGTTCTTTTTCGGTGCGGGAAGAGGGAACTTTTTAGGTCACGTCCTCACTCCCAGGGGGTGGAACCTAACCCAGACAAGGTCAAGGCCATTCTGGAAATGACATCCCCAAGAGATCCCAAGGAGGTACAAAGGCTGACGGGGAAGCTGGCAAGCCTTAGTAATTTTTTATCCAAGGAAGGAGATAAGCGCTCTCCATTCTTCAAGACTCTTCGGAGGAATCAGAAGTTTGAATTGATCGCGTAGTGCGAGGAGGCCTTCGGGAAGCTCAAACAACAGCTAACCCAGGCTCCTCTCCACCAAGGCCCGCAGGGAGATGAGGACCTCCTGCTCTATCTAGGGAGTAGGAGCGGAGGCGATTAGCTCGGTGCTGGTCCGAGAAGAAGGTAAGAAGTAGCTCCCATCTACTACATTAGTAGAGTGCTGCGTCAGACGGAAGCGAGATATCCTGTTCTGGAGAAGTTGGTATTTGCTCTAGTGGTTTCGGCTATGAGGCTCCGCACTTATTTTCAGGCTCATTCCATCAAGGTCATCTCTGATCACCCCCTGCATGCATAGTATCCTGGATGGGGTGGAGCATTCTGCCAGATTGGCAAAGTGGGTGGTAGAGCTTAGCGAGTTCAAAATTTCTTACTCTTTGAGGGTAGCGATCAAGACGCAGGCGGTAACAGATTTCTTGGCTGACTTATCGGCCAAGATGGAAGGAGATGAAGGTTCTTCTAACCCAGTCTCTTGGAGAATGTTCGTAGATGGGGCTTCGGGCAGGTATTCCGTGGGAGCCGAAGTCATGCTAGTAAGTCCCCAGGGAACCTGAATCGAGCAGGCAGTTGAGATCCTCTTCCCCATTACAAATAATCAGGCAGAGTACGAAGCTATGGTGGCTGGCTTGTGTCTCGCCAAGGAGTTAGCAATTCATGATATTAGGGCCTTCACCGACTCGATGGTAGTCACATCCCAAATCAGAAGCAAGTTTGAAGTGAAAAACCCAATCCTGTAGAGATACTTGGTAAAAGTAAAGGGTCTGATCGGTGGGTTTCAATCTTCATTCATCGAGAACATACCTCGAGAAAAGAATTCAGAAGCTGACTACCTCACCAAGTACGGTCCCCAGGCTGGGGGTACCGTGACCGAACTTTTTTATACTGTCCATCAAAGAAGGGGAGATGATTTAGAATGAGTAGAGGGCTTCTTGGAAGGATCCGCTCACCTCTTTCTTGGCAACAGGTCGGATTCCTACCGGTGATGTGATCAAAGAAAGTTCCGCTACAAAGCCGCATACTACTTACTACAGGAAAGAGAACTCTATCGTAAGACTATCTCAGGACCTCTGGCCCGGTGACTGTTGGAAGTAGAAGTCCCTCGCATTTAGAAGAGATTCATTCGGGAGACTGTGGTAGTCACTCAGGGACCCGTACTCTGGAACAGAGAATTCTAAGGCATGGATACTTTTAGCCCACCATCCAAAAGGATGCAGAAGCCTTCTCTAGGAAATGTCCACAATGTCAGCCTTCGCGCCCCTTCAACTACAACCAGCCCCGCACCTTCGCTCGATCACTGCTCCATGGCCCTTCGCTGTCTGGGGAATGGACTTGATCGGCCCTTTCCCTCAGGCCAGTGGACAGAGGAAGTTCATCCTTATCATGATCGATTACTTCTC
The DNA here is from genome assembly GCA_039513925.1 of Platanthera zijinensis. Taxonomy (NCBI): domain Eukaryota; kingdom Viridiplantae; phylum Streptophyta; class Magnoliopsida; order Asparagales; family Orchidaceae; genus Platanthera; species Platanthera zijinensis. Next base: position 75,299,084 of record CM077079.1, read on the forward strand.
CAAATGGATCGAGGAAAAAGCTCTGGCCAAGACAACTTCTCAGATTGTGAAGAATTTCATGTGGGGGGAGATTACATGCAGGTTCGGGATTCCTCTCGCCATCATCACCGACAATGGTCCACATTTGGCCAGCTTGGAGTTAGAGTACTTCTGCAAAGCTAGGGACAGATCTTTGATTCTCCTCTATGCATCATCCTCGCAGCAACGGATAAGTAGAAGCTGACAACAGTTGATCATCAACCTCCTAAAGAAGAAAGTCACCAACTTAAAGGGTAACTGGGCAAAGAAGCTCCCCTCAGTCCTCTAGGCACTGAGGACAACTCCAAACTCGGCTATAGGGGAAAACCCCTTCAAGTTGTCCCACGGGTCTGAGGCACTCATCCAATGGTGTTCGAGGTTCGTAGCCCAAGGGTCATATCAGCGGGAGACGACAACGAAGAATGGCGTCTGGAGAATGAAGACACTCAAAGGCTCTCGCTAGATTTTGTTGAAGAACTCCGCGACTTAGCCTCCATCCTCCAGGAAGATATCAAGCGACGCATGACAAAGCATTTCGACAAAAACGTCTGCCTCAAACATTTCCTTTCAGGTGATCTGGTCATGAAAAAGGTAGACATCGTGGGAAGAGGAGCAGCGGTTGGCAAGCTGCATCCTAATTGGGAAGTTCCCCTCATCGTCCAAGAAGCCTTAGCCACTGGAGTCTATTATCTTCAAGACCAAGTCAGGGAGCAGCTGGGAAGTACTTGGAGCGGGGATGACCTGAAAAGGTTCTATCCCTAGCATTAACGCTCTATTCTCCTTATAAAATCTTATTTTCTTATATATATACAAGCAATGGCAGTTCGATTGTTTCCTTTCATAACTAATCTGCCTCGAGACGTCTGGAAGCTTTTAGATTCAGCTCTTTGATCGATCTGTGAAACTGGCCGTCGACCTGTTCCTCCTAAATAACCCATCTCAGATGATGGGACGATGCCTCGAGACTTAAGCGATCTTGTAAGACCAAGCCCCTGTATTGACGGTCGAGGTCAGCTCACCCTTGCATGTCGGCCTAGGTCCCCCTGATCGCATCTCTCCTCCGACTAAAGGAACTATAAGGAATAGGTCCATACGCCGACCCCCCGGATTCGAGGAAGGGACAACCTTACCAAGCATCCGTTTGGGATGAACCCTTCAGTTTTTTTTAGAGGTTGGATAACCTACCAAGGGGCAAGAACAAGCCCAAGGGAAGATGTTGGCCTCGAGTGCATCCTGAAGGACCCTCAGAGGAACATTACTCTTCGTTCATACACTGGCAGTTATAGCCAAATGGCATGGCCGAAAGAGATCTACACTATTGGATCGGGATACGAGCCTTCGACCCGTTCCTCCTAAATTGCCCAGTGCGGATGATAGGATGATGCCTCGGGACTTAAGCACTATGGTTAGACAAAGACTCTGCATTGACGGTCGAGATCATCTCCCCCTTGTATATCGGCCTATGTCTCCCTGATTGCATCTCTCCTCCGACTGGAGGAATTTTTAGGAACAGGTCTTGGCGCCAACTTCCCGATTTGACAGTTTCAAGATCATCTCTTTTAAAAGCTATCAGTCATTTACAAAACATCAGTGCAATTAACCCATCTTTCGCCTCTCAAGTAATAGGATGAAACCTCTCCAACATCGATTAAAGTCCTCAAGTGGCAGTATCATCGTAAGTCTGAGTCCCTGAACGAGCTCCTCTCCTGCACATCGGCCAACAACCTCCTCAGGTGAAACCAAGTTACTCGTTGGATTGATTTCGTAGTCCGTGAACTTTGTACGAGCTCCTCTCCTACAGATCGACTACTTGCCTCCCCGAGTCGACTCACACCACTCCAGTTGAGCGCGGCTCCTGAGAGCTGTCGACCCACCCCTAATTGAGCTTGGCTCCTGCTGGGTGTCCAATGTTTCCCATCACCAGTTGAGTTTGGCTCTTGCAGGGTGTCGATTGTTTCCCACCCCTAGTTTAGCTTGGCTCCTGTTGGGTGTCGACTGTTTCCAACCCCAATTGAGCATGGCTCCTGCTGGGTGTCGATTGTTTCACACCCCCAGTTGAGCTTGGCTACTGCTGGGTTTCGACTATTCCCCACCTCCAGTTGAGCTTAGCTCCTGCTGGGTGTCGACTGCTTCCATCCCCCACTAGATCTTGACCCCTGATGGATGTTGATTCCGACCTCCAAGCCATCCGGGATTTAGCTCTGGTGAGATAGACAATTTTATAAACATAAGTATACTTAGGCGAGCAGGCGAGTATATCTTGGCAATCATGCGAGAACGATTATGGCGAGTATACAAACAGGCAGTCAAGCAAACGCCTTTTGTACGAATAGTTGGAGCGAGTATGGCCGCACGAGTAGCGACTGTGCGACTATGACCGACGTCAACGTACGGGTAAGCGTCACAAGCACTCATCCTCCCTGAGCCCATGAGCCTAGCAAGCGATATCAACCAACATGCGTGAAAAGATGGGCAAAGAATGAAATAACTTGTATAAATATGTCAAAAGATTACAAGTTACAAAAGTGTCAAAAAATCTCCGACATCCGAGCATGACAAAGATCGGCGAGCAACTAGGACTCGTCGTCGCCAGTATCCAACCGATATTCGTCATCTCTGATGTCGGCATCCTCTTCTTCCTCGCTGCTGTCGCTGCTGTGGGAACTGCTAGAGCTTGATGACAAGGAGGGCACGCGATCGGGCGAGATAGGCCCCTTGGCGGGCAACTCCGAGATAAGCTTATCAAAAGGTGAGCTGCTTCTCCACCTCGATGAGCTGACCGTTGATCCTTAACCGAGCGAGCATGATATTCCCAACAGCCCATGCTATTTCTTGGCGGACGGATGACCTCTCTTCCCAAAGAGCGCGGGATCTCTTGACGGCCCATTATGGATCGTCTTTCGGCCGCACCGCCTCTAACAAAGGAGCGACAGAACTCACGCATCCATCAACTACGTCCAGCTTAGTTTCCATCTCGGCAGCGCAAACTTGGGCTGCCTCCAGCCCCGCTTGAGAAGTGGTGAGCTTCTTCTCGCATTCAGATAGTTTCTTTGCGGCCTCGATCTCGACGGCCTGCGAGATATCAACCGTCAGCAAAGTAATTCCAAGTCAAAAATCATCAATGCCGCATATGGGAAGCAACCTACCTCATAGTCCCTCCAACAGACCGATTGCATGCCGAGATCTATGGCCTTCTTGGAGGTAACCTTCAAGGCCTCTATTGTCTCCAACAGCTTCCTGGTTGTGTAGTGTCCTAGCTCAGCTGATTGTGCGAGCGAGCATGCGGCTTGATGGGCGAGTTCTATCAGGCCGAGATCCAGCATAAACTCAGCATCTACCCACCCATAAAATGCGTGGAGGATGGCGAAGGCCTCCCCCTTGTCCTCCCAGTCCACTAACAAGGATGGGAGGTTGGTGCTCAACGACACTAAGTGATCGTCTGCCGACCAGGTCATAAGCGGGCAATCATAATCATCCCCCACCCCTCGCCCAAGGTTATAATTTGGGTGAAAGTGGGGTGCCCGAGCTTCCGGCGGCGACTCCTAGTCATCAGAGTGAGGCGACGACACTTTCGCCCTCTTACTCGCAGGCCCCGACGACTTGACCTTTTCCTTCCCCTTGGCGAGTTTCTTCTTCTCCCCAACATCAGGCGGGTGGGGGGGTGGGCTTCCGTGAGAGATGTGGCGATCTCTTTCGTCGGAGGTAGTGGCTTCTCCGGAAGCTCGCTGTCCACTGTAGAGATCGAGCGACATGATTAGTGTCGAGATCCAATTAACAAGCACGTACAGGCGAGTATACATAATTCTCGCTCAAGTCTTACCCTCGTTCGGATGGATCTATTCGAGCGTGTTGACGTTAAGCCTCCAGTAGATGACATCAAACTGGCGACCTCGGAAGGACTCGAACAGTTGCTCGCGGACACCATCCAAGATCGGTGGGAGACAGGCGACATCGGCGGGTTGGTACGGCCATCCCAGGAGGCCCGTGAAATCACTATGAACGACGACCAGTTGTTCGGTCCAACGGTGGACTTTATTTGCTATCCCCACCAAAGTACAGACGTGGCTGCAGAAATAAACAACTCCCTCGGCAGTCGCGGCAAAGGCGAATATCCTGCGGAAAACAGAAAGTTCGAAGGTGACCCTCACATCCTGCAGATAGCAAAGGAATCCCATGATGATCGCCACTCCATTGGGGTTGATTTGTGCAGGGATGATCCCAAAGTATAAGAGGATCTCGCAATATTCGGGCTAGAATGGAAGTCGCAGACCGGCATCGAAATGGCAAAGCGGTAAAACCATCGCGCCCTCAATATAGGTACTGAGTCACTCGCTGTGAGTAGGGTGCCTCGCCGAGTATCCATCCAGCGGAAGTCGTTCCCTGAATGTGTCCAAATCTCGCTCTAAGGTTATTGATTTCTTGAAACCCGCGTCAGCAAAATTGGCAGCATGGGCTTGTTGGCAAGCATTGGCATCGTCCCCAACCATTTTGGCGAGCTAGCGAAAAGACAAAATAAGAGAGGCGAGAAGAAGAAGAAGACAAGAAGACGCGAGTAGAGAGGTTACTCGCGAGGTGGGTTAAGAAAATGTCTGTAGCATACTTATATCCCACCTAACCCCTCAAATTATAGGCGAAGGCAAAGGGGAGGGGGGTATAGGTCTGCCTCGGTGAGTATCAGTCAAATTCACGGTTAAGGTGAGAAAACACACCCGACGTCAACCTTATCTCGCACGGTACAGCAGAGGATGTCGCGACATTCGCTATAACTGCATAAGTAAACTCGGCACACCGCAGAATAAACAATAAGAAAAATGACAAAGAAATTGGTGGCAAGATGAAAACTCGCTTATTACAAAACTGTTTATTATAAAAAGTCGTCTACGGCGAGTTCAAAATAAAAGAAAAGAAATGGTCCTAAGTTCTAGTTGGGCGATCTGGAGGGTGAGGATGTCACCCGGCCCAACCCATCTCACGCTCCCGTCGGTAATGCTCCGTCTCTAGCATCATAGCGTCATCGCCAAGCCACAGTTGCTCCTCTATCCTCGTCAGCCGCCCCACGGAGCCTATACTCGCCTGGATGTCGGCCATCTCATCGAGGACAAGCTACAGACGGTGGTTGTTTATCGCTAGCTGGCGATCATTCTCCTTCACCCCGTGGAAGAGAGCCTCATAGCTCTCCAGAGTCATCCAGAGTTCTTCCATCTTCGCTACGCGCACCTCTAGAGCTGAGATCCGACGATGAGACTCCCAGATAGCGAGCTGATCGAATTTGCTCTCCATCTCCATGTAGGCACGAGCAGCAGCATGGCGATACTCGCTCCCTGATAACCTGATGGCATCAATGAAGGCCTCCCCAAGAGTTGCCGGGCGATCTGTTAGAGTAGGTAGAAAAGTCTCCCGGTCAAAGCTAAGCGCCTAAACAATCAAAGGAAGTAACAATAACAAAGCTTACTGAGACGAGGAGACCGAGATTGGCGAGGAGAAGGGACGCAGCCTGGGACATATCGCCGACCAGAAGATGGACCACCCGCATGATCGGTTTGTCTACCCTACCCACGACCTCCGTAATCAGGGTGCCCGACTCGCGGTGAGAAGTAACTTAGCCGCGACTTATCTTGCTTCCCGGCCAGAGTCTTTGACGGTGGTGGTGGAGGCTGCGACAAGCCCGTCGGAGGATGTGAGGACTTCAGCGGAGGAGGCGAGGGAGGTCGCTGCAAGTCAACCTGCTGCTGAACGGTTAGAGGCGGCGGCGGCGGTAAAGAGGTATTCGCCGACTGGATAGAAGATGCGTTCAGAGGCGGCGGCATCAGCAAAGAACTCGGCGCTGATAGTGTCGAATCTCGTGCGGGAGTAGGAGTAGCGTTGCTTGCCGGGAGATCCTTGCTCCCTGGAGGATCCTTTCTCGCCGGGAGATCCTTCACCGGATGGTTCCTTACTCGTCTGAGGGTTTTCCTTCGCCAAAGTAGTCTCCGACGCTTTCTTGGAACCAAGATTAATCCAGACCGTATGCGCGGTCTGGAGTGGCCTATCGGCTGTCAGGGCAAGTAGCAGTACGGATCTCAAGGGGGAGACATCCATAGGTACATTCACGACGTCCGTATGGGAGTGTGCGAATAAAGAAAACATATCAGTGAGAAGCACAAGGCGACCAACTATTTTGGAAGAGTGGTTTAGCGAGATGACGACCTGTCAGGGAGACGACTTTGACCTGTGATGGATCCAGCACGTTAGCGACCTCAGGAGCCTTGAGAAGGCTTGAGTCATGAGCGGCCAAGTTGGGGATCTCGTCTAGCCCGATGTCGCTAAGGAGCCTCAAGGTGCTAGCAGAACGTGCGGGATTGCTGCTCGGAACGACGACCTTCTCTGGGGGCGAAAGAGTGTCGACCACCTTGGAGGAGGATATCTATGACTAATTTGTTTTCTTCTTTTTCTTGAGGGGTAAGTCGGCAGCGACATCTTCCTACCTCGGCCTTTTTAAGTTGGTGATGCCGAGCAGACCAGACAGGGCGGTAAGGCTGTCTTGAAGGAGTTTCTCATTTGCGTTTAAGATTGTGCGCGAGCTCTAGAGATATGCCTCAAAAACCAGGCCCCCTATTTATAGAGAGTCAGGCAGTCAACAAGGGCAAACAACTCAGATACTCGGCATCGTAGCTCGCCGAATAAGTTTTGGATGTTTCTTTCCGAGCTTCTACGTCACTTGAAAAGAGTGGGGATTATGTACAACCCGTATTCAACAACGATGGGTTCTACCACTGCCAGGTCAACAGAAGTCAAGGTCAATAAGTCAAGACAAAAGTCAAGAGTCAGCGCGTCAAGCAGCATAAGGCCTGGCGTGTATGGCGAGCTCCCCTCGCATACTCGCCAGGTAGGCAACTAGGAGATATACTCGCCCAGCTCGTGCGAGTTCCTCCAGGAAGTCGCCTAGTTGTCAGTGGGTGGGGTATAAAAATGACCCCCCCCCCCCTCCTTGGATTTGCCTATAAATAGGACCCCAGGGGTACGAGGAGAAGGACTTGAAATCCTCTACAGGATACTCGCGAGTTCATCTTTTCCGATACTAGCCGAGTCTATAGATTCCTTTTCCTCAAAAGACCAGGTCGCGACTTTGCGACTAAGTCATCAGCTAGTCTCCCTCGTACCTAGTTTGACAATTCTTGGTTGAGAAGGGGTTGCTCCTTTCGAGCATCCAGGTATGTGGTGGGTCCTTCCTGCCGTAGCATTTGGGGTCCTGTTTCCTCCAGTTCTTCATCCTAGTCATCTTAGCCTTCTGGTCTTACCCCCAAAATGATAACCTTAGGTGGCCTAGATTTGAATTCTGAGGTTTGGACTTTGCCGGCTTCAACACTTGGTGCGGTAAGCCCGCTTTACGAAACCACCCAAATTTCTCATGGAATAACCCTTCGAACGCGATGCGCCCGCCATCACAAAATGATTTTTCTACACCACCTCCACCTCTTTAGAATTATAAAAAACCTCCAAGCTTGGAGGAAATGTTTTCGAAATATATGAATGTTAATGACGCGACTATAAGAAGCCTAGCTTGATCCATTAAAAATCTAGAGAATCAAATAGGGCAACAAGCTAAAATTATATTTGAGCGACCCGCCCGGTCTCTTCCTTCATATACCGAGCCCAACCCGAGAGAGCAAGCAAAAGCTATAATTATTCGGAGTAAGAAGCAAGTTTCTGGTATGGTTAGCGAAGATCCCGAGCAAGCTCGGCCCCCATTTTGAATATTCCACCACCTACTGAAAAAGAAGTTATCACTCTGCTCTCTGCTTTAGAAAAAGATTGTGCTCCACCACCCATTTTTAAAAATGATCCAACTCCACCATACCCTTACCAACTTAACAGACAACGTCTTGATGATCAGTATACCCACTTCTTAAAAATGTTTAAACAAATCCACATAAATCTACCCTTCCATGAAGCGATTTCCAAGATGCCGAAGTATGCTAAGTACCTAAAGGACCTCCTGACTAATAAGAATAAGTTAGATAACTTATCGCACGTCACATTAAATGCCGAATGTTATGATGTCTTAACAAAGTGTTTACGAAAAACATTATTGGTCAGGGCAGTTTTTCTATACCGTGTGTCTTTGGTGATCTCTTTGTCAAGCATGCATTGGCTGATTTAGGTGCAAGTATCAACCTAATGCCCTTCTCATTATTTAAGAAGTTAGGAATTGGTAGCCTCAACCCCACGCGTATGAGTATCCAGTTCGCCGATGGATCTGTTAAGTACTAGTTAGGAATATTGGAGGATGTTCTAGTCAAAGTCGATAAATTCTTCTTCTCGGTGGATTTCGTCATATTGGACATCAAAGAAGAGGTCGAGGTTCCTCTGATCCTTGGCCGTACCTTCCTTGTCACCTCCTAAGCTATCATTGACGTAAGCAATTACAAGCTCTTCCTACGAGTAGGCAACGATGAAGTGACCTTCTCTATCATCCCTTCGATGAAAAATACCCTGGAGAATGACGACTCATGTTTCTTCTTAGATACCTTAAGTGATGAATCTTCCTACAGCATTTCTGAAGATGAATTTTTTGATTTTTGTTCTTCCTCAACTTTTCCTATTGAAAGTCTACAATAAACCGCCATGTCCTTTGATTCACCCCTTCCAATTTTTCGTATAAGTTAAAAGTCTATGAAGATATGATTTTTGAAAAAGAAAGAACTTCCAAAACATCTTATGAAGAACGCCCTACCCTAGAATTAAAAGAACTTCCTTAACATCACAAGTATGCCTTCATAGAAAAAGATTCCAAACTGTCATTGATAGATTCGGCCTACGTAACTTAATTACAAAATGACAAACTCCTTCTAGTTTTACGAAAACATGGTCGAGCCATTGCTTAGAGAATATATGATATCAAGGGCATAAGCCCATCTTTCTGCACCCAAAAAATCTTAATGGAAGATAATTCGCGTAACTCCATCCAACCTCAGCACCGTATAAATCCGAACATGAAAGAAGTCGAAAAAGCCAAGGTTATGAAACTCTTAGACACAGGAATTATCTAACCTATTTCAGATAGTAAGTGGGTTAGCCCTGTTTAGGTAGTGCCTAAAAAGGTAGGGGAAACAATAGTTATGAATGAAAATAATGATTTAATCCCGACACAGATGGTGATGGGGTGGCTAATGTGTATTGACTATCGTAAGTTAAATGATGCCACCCACAAGGACCACATTCTATTAAAAATCATCGATCAAATCTTAGAGCGATTATCCGACCATAGCTTTTACTATTTTCTCGATGGCCCCTCAGGGTATTTTCAAATCCCTATCTAACCAAAGGACCAGGCGAAAACTACGTTTACTTGCCCTTTTGGCACCTTCTCTAACCGAAGAATGTCGTTTGGGTTGTGCAATGCGTCAACTACATTCCAAAGATGTATGCTAGCTATCTTTGACAAGTACGTAGAAAGTATTATGGAGGTATTTATGGATGATTTCTCCATGTTTGGCGATTCCTTCGATAGTTGCTTAGAAAACTTAAAGAAATTCTTAGAAAGATGCGAAGAAAATAACCTCGCCCTAAATTACGAAAAAGTCTATTTTATGGTGAGGGAGGGGTTAGTCTTAGGACACAAGATTTCTGCCTGAGGGATTGAAGTAGATATCGCTAAAATAGAAGTAATTGAAAAGCTGCCGCCACCTACGACTGCTAAAGTTATAAGAAGTTTCCTAGGTCATGCTGTCTTTTACCGCCGTTTCATAAAATACTTCTCCAAAATCACCAAACCCTTATTTAACTCTTTGAAAAAGACGCCCAATTTATTTTTGATGACCTTTGTCTGTCTGCTTTTGAAACTATTAAAGATAAATTAATTAGTGCACCAATTATGATAGCTCCAGTGTGGGACCTTCCCTTTGATATAATGTGCGATGCGAGTAGTTTCGCGGTGGGAGCCGTATTAGGTCAACGAATATCTAAATACTTCCATCCCATTTATTATGCAAGTAAAACACTCACATCTGCCAAGAAAATTACACCACGAGGGAGAAAGAGCTCCTAGTTGTTGTCTTTGCCTTTTATAAATTTCAGCCATATATTACGCTTTCAAAAATTATAGTTTTCACGGACCACTCGACCCTCAAGTACTTACTTGCTAAGACGGATGCCAAGTTGCGCAAGATACGCTGGGTCTTACTCCTCCAGGAGTTTGAATTAGAAATCCGCGAAAAGAGGGGGGCTCAGAATTTGGTCGCCGATCATCTCTCTCTCCTAGATAATTCGTATATAGAAAATTTAGATGAAAAAACATTTAATGATTTCTTCCCTGATGAAAAGCTATTTTTTATTAGCACTTCTCCTTTCCCCTGGTTTGCAAACATCGCCAACTACGTAGTGGCTTGTGTCCTACCAAAGGAGTTCTCCTCTCAGCAAAAGAAGAAATTCTTTTCTGAGTTGAAGAACTATTTTTGAGATGTGTTTCTTTTGAAGAAAAACAAGATATTCTAGAACACTTACATGAAGGACCGACTGGTGGTCACTATCAAGCTGCTCGCACCGCTCATAAAGTGCTTTGAGCAGGTTTTTACTGGCAAGGACTCTTTAAAGACGCGCAAACTTTTGTGAGTAGGTGTGATAGTTGCCAACGGTCGGGCAATATCTCCAATAAAAATGAAATGCCACAAAATTATTTCCTCGAGTGCGAAGTTTTCGACCTCTGGGGAATTGATTTTGTTGGCCCCCTTCCTTCTAGCTTCGGGAACAAATACATCTTCGTTGCTGTAGATTATGTTTCACGATGGGTTGAGGCCCAAGCTCTTCCTACTAATGACTCCCAAGTCCTAATTACTTTCTTAAAAAAATTATTTTCTCAATTCAGTACTCCACGAGCCATCCTTAGTGATATGAGTTCACATTTTTGTAATGCGCAGTTTTCTAAAACTCTTATAAAATATGGCATTACGCATAAGCTTTCAACTGTCTACCACCCCCAAACTAACGGGCAAGTCGAAGTAGTGAACAGAGAGATAAAACGTATTTTAGAAAAGACTGTTTCCACTTCTAGAAAAGACGGGTCAACCAAATTAGACGATGCTCTATGGGCCTACCGAACAGTGCACAAAACCGCCATCGGATGTACGCCATATCAGTTTGTTTATGGAAAATCATGCCATTTACCCTCAGAATTAGAACACAGTGCTTTTTGGGCCTTAAGGTTTTTAAATTTCCATCCCCACTCTGTCGGCGATTTTCGAAAATTTCAACTTAACGAGCTCGACGAGTGGTGCTCTTACGCATACAAAAATAACAAATTTTATAATGAGAGGATGAAACGTTTCAATGACAAACACTTAAGGCACCCAAAAACCTTCAAACCGAGCTACCAAGTTCTTTTATACAATTCACGTTTGCGTTTATTTCCTGGCAAACTAAAGTCAAGATGGTCTGGGCCATTTTCTATTAAAGAGGTTTTTCTGTATGGCACTGTGTTAATTTCACACCCTGATAATGGTGATTTCAAAGTGAATGGGCAGCGTCTTAAACTCTATTTTTCTGGTGATGATGATATCAGTCCGAACAATGTTAAGTTTCTTCTGCACGAAATTTAACAAACTTAGGACTTTTTATTTTTGTTAAAAACTTTAAATATTATTTTGGACAATAATCTTTTGGACAATATTATTTTGTTGCGTCGAGCTCAAACGACGTTTTAAATAAAGGGCGCTCTTGGGAGGCAGCCCAAATTATTTTTCTGTTTTCTTTATTTTACACTTTTTTCCCTGGACGGCTCTGACAAGCTGAAGCTTTTGCGATCGCCTTCTCCATTACTGCTGAATCCATCACGAAGTCCAAAGAAGACATTTCAAGAAATTCCAAAGCGCAAGCATGGGGGAGCGGCATTTCTGTTTTTCAATTTTATACTTTCATTTCTGCTTTAATTTTTCTCCCTCCTTCCCCTCCTTTCTCCATTGAGGACAATATCCATTTTAAGCTTGGGGGAGGATTTCCTCCTTCTCTTGTCTTTATTTTGTTTCCTTTAAAAAAATCAAAATAAAAAATAAAAATTTATATATCTTAAAAATCTAGAAAAAAGAGAATATTTCAAAATAAATAAATAAATATATATATATACTATTTGTTTTTTACTTTAATAGTTTAAACGAATCTTGGTATTTCAATAGTACCCCTTGCTTTTTGTTTTGTTTTTCTCAATATTTCCTATAACAACTTAGCTAATTATGATATTTCTAATCGTTCTTTTTAATTATGTTTCTCAAGTAAAATGTTGGTCATGTTGTGTTTCTAATTCACGGTAGCATGTTAATGTCAAATGTTTTTCTAAAACTCGCATTTTTATTATGGTTTTTGTTCTTTATTTTCTTTACTTTCTTAAAAATCTTTCATCCACTATTTTCCTTTTATTTTTGGATAATTTTTGTAATGTCAACTTTTGATTAGTTTAGTAGATGTGAACGATCCAAGTCGCTTATTATTTCTATTTTAAAGATAATTTTAATAGTCTTTATTTATTATCTAGGATTTGCTTTTTGAAAATTTTCAAAGCTAATGCTTTAAATAAATTTTTAAGCATGAAAATGATTTACGCCATTTTTGTTTTCGTTTGAGCCATCTTGCCAACCTAAAAATTCTTTATCCCTAGTTAGCCGCTTTTGAGCTTTTTTTATTTCAATTGATAGCTCCACTTATCATTTCATTTTCACCAAAGATAAATTTTCCAACCTATTTAATCACACTAACCTTTTGAGTTTCATTAAAAATTTTCATAATTATGATAGGGTTGTGTTGTGATGTATTTGGAGAACTTTTGAAAAAGTATGCTCAAAAAGAAGTATTTACTTTTGTTTGGCCAATTTCAAAATGAAAAGAAAAACTATTTATGGCCTTTGTTTTAAAAAGAAAAAAAATGGAAAAGAAAAAGAAAGAAAATGTTTTATTTATGATGAAATTTTAGAAACTCTATATTTTGTTTTAGTGTGATTTTAAAGCCTCCTTGTTTATCTTTGAATTCCACTCCTAATCATAATCCTAAACCAAACATTTTGGTCCTAATAAGCCCTTTTGATTCATGTTTTTGAATTTTATTTATTAGCTAAGTAAAGAAGAAAAGTAGATTAGTAATGTTTTGGATTTAAATTTAGATTTTTGTTATTTGATTGATATAGTTATAATGTGTCTCTTAGTTCTAGTAACAACTCAATGCGCTTTTTCATTTTGTTGCTTTGCTTAAATTTATTTAAAGAATTTATATAAAATTTTTGATGATTTATTTTATTTAGTAAAGTTTATAAATTATTAAACCATGCTTAAGTAACTGTTTTAGGTTTACGTTTCACCTTCTACCTACTTAGAATTTCGAATAGTACTTGTGTAAGCATAATTTGAACTTTTTGATTAGTTACTTTTTATGTTAGCTAGTTTTTATATCTTTGCTTGGGGGCAAGCAAAGCTTAAGCTTGGGGAATTTGATAGTACGTTTTGTAGTCTAAACTACTAGGGTATTTTCATGTTTTTGATACACGAATCATATCTTGTAAGCTTATATGTTGATCTCCTTTTGTATATATTATTGTCACTAATGTGTTTTCTCCTTTTTTGCAAGTTTTCACAGCTTTCGTTCAATTTTGCTATTACACGCTCCCAGGTCATGCCCTACCCGGGCGTGTACTTGGGGTGTGTAACCCGATCCCGAGGAAATTTGCTGCCAAAAGCCAGATCCTGAGAAAAACACCTGACACGCCCTCGCCGGGCCTGTCTCTGGGCCTGTCACCCCAATCTCGAAGCCTGCTGTCGTAATTAAAGATTTTTCATTGTCGCAGGTCAATAGTAATGACATACCCCCTACACGGGCGTGTTCCCCTTTTTCGACGATTGACGGATTTCCAACCAATAATTTTTGACATGACGTGCCTTACACGCCCCCTACACAGGCATGTCCTAGGGCATGTCAACTATTGTACAGAAGCAATCATCATTTACGCTAGAATTCAGTTCCCAAAGTCAACCCCGTACCTAACACGCCCTCCCCGAGCATAACAGGTGCCGTGACCGACCCGAAAAAATTCTATAAATTCAGGCCCCCCTTGTGTCCAGCAGAAGTTTTAGGGTGAGAGGGGAGGTGCTGCCTTTTTATTTATTGGAGTTTTTCATGTGTTCTTCCTCTCTCTCTCTTTCTCATTTTAAGCTTTTCTTAATTCTAGCTTAGTGTACCCTTTTTTATTAGCTCTTGTAATTTCTTTAGTAGCTTAATGTTAATGCTAGCCTAGGTTTAAATTTCCATGCACTTGAAATCTTTAATTTCAAGTTGTAACTCTCTTTTAGCATTAATATAAAGTGCCCTTTTTCTTTGTTTTTATAATATTCTTCTACCCATCTCTCTTCCTCCACTTCTCCATGATTAACTAATCCTCCTTGTACTCAATCTTGATGATTCGAGGTTCAAGTTGATTAAGTTATGATGCTTTAAGTTTACTTTTTCTTTTTATGGTTTAGGCCTTCGATTTATTCTTGAAAATTCATGCTTGGAGTTATATCATCGATATATAATTTCCATATTTTTTTTCACTCTTAGCTAGCCGAGAGGCTCGTAGTTTGAAGTGAACACTCAAGAGTAAAGAGAGTTGCACACACCCCTCGAGAGAGTCAGACGTTAAATCTCCCGGATTGGAGTGAAATAAAATAGTGGGGTTCACCGCATAAAGCGATCTTTAGGTCTCTGATTCTCAGGAGAGTTCAATTGGACCTTCCTAAACTCAGTTGGGCACGACTTCGAGAGAAGCGTGTTCAAGCTTTAGGAACCTCCACGGTCAAGGACCTTTAGCTTATTAAGTTAGGGTTTATTATCGCATTTTTAATCAAGTTTTGCTGAGGTGATTCTCGATCGACTGCTTTTCTATTTCATCGTTTCAACCCCTCGTTGTAATCGCTCTTAGTAGCTCTTTATTTAACTGTAAGTAGTTCTCTTTTTAGCGCAAATATTTCTTTTCTTAATTGCAATTAGTTTTCTCTTAACAAACCCTAAAACAATCTTTCGATAAGATAATAGTTTTCGTGTGAGTAAGATTACTCAACAGTTCCCGGATCTTTATACGACACTTGTGTCCCCTAGCTACAATTCAATAGGTATACTTGCCTAGTATTATTACTAGTTCAATTCTTATTCTCTTCACGATTAGTAGACACCACTCGTCTGATTATGCTATAAGACTAATGTAGGCTTCCTCATTTTCTGAGCTTAACTCACTTGAGTCATTGTCACTAAGAGTCTCGACTTCTTGGCGACGAAACTCTTTTCTTCTTTTCTTTTTCCCTTGAAGGATCTCTTTTCTTCCTTCTTGGATCCTTCCTTCTTCTTATATGGACACTCCGCAATCACATGCCCTAACTTATTACAATAGTAGCAAACAATGTCAGAGGAAAAGTGTTTATTCCTTTTCGATTTATACCTGTCCTCCTTATTATAGCTTTTCTTTGAGCGATCTCCATCTCGATGAGATTTTCTATTATCAAAGGAGGATGACTGATTCTTCATCTGTCTCCTCTTGCTGAACATTTTCTTGAACTGCTTGGAGATAAGAGGAAATTCTTTATCCGATAGCTCGGAACCTGACGTGCTTGGCTTTGATTCTTCTAGAGTATCAGGAGAACATGTCCTTACAAGTGACACAGCTTTAGATTTCCTCGAATCGTTCGCCTTCAGGCCACTGACTTTTCTCTGCTTGAAGTTCTGTTTCTTTGCCCCTCCTTCTTCCTGGTATTCTTCTGGAGTTCGTAGGAGAGCAATTTGCCAAACAGGTTCTAGGGGTCGATTTCCGTCAGTTTCTCAAATTCCCTAATAGCAACAACATTGTTGTCCCAGTCCTTAGTTTGGGATCTTAGGAATTTATCATTGAGCTTTCCATTAGTGAATGTGCGACCATAGTTCCTGAGGCCATTGAATATCTTGAAAATATTTTTGAAGTTATTAGTGATAGAGTCACTTGATCCTTACTTAAATGCTTCATACTCTTGATTCAATAAAGATCTTCTATCGTCTAGAACTTCCTCAGTCCCTTCCATTAGAACTACTAAGCAATCCCACATCTCATTGGCAGACTTGCAGTGGAATAAGTTTTGGAGCATAGAGTCGCCCACTGCGCTTGCAATGATGTTCTTTGCTTTCTTATCCAAGGATACCAAAGCAATCTCATCCTTCGTTAAGTCCATCATTTTCTTAGGGATCATAATCGCCAGATTCAGAGCTAAAGCTTGAGTAGGGATATGTGGTCCTACTTCCATAATCTAAAAGATTCTTAGATCAGCAGTTTCCATGAAGAACCTGACTCTTTCTTTCCACATGGGAAAATTTTCTTTAGTGCATACAGGCAGCTTCATGGATGACATGTCCTTGCTTCTATCCATGGTGAATATGTGGAATCTTTGAATGCTAGATTAGGGATCTTGTTCAAGGTGTTAGACATATCAAACAAAACCTCTCTTTGATACCAATTGAAAGTATCTAGTATCTACCTAACTCACCTTGAGTAGGGTGAATATGTGATGTTTGCGTCTTTTCGCATATTAAAAATTACTCAAAAATAAACAAGCAGACAAACACATAGATCTATAGTGGTTCCCCGTATTGGGTACGTCCACTGTCCCGCCTCGCCTATCTACCATGAAGGGTTAGATTCAACTACTTCACTTTTCTCAGATTATCACAATCTTACAACTCGGAGCCGCAACTCTTACAACTAGGTGACGACACTCCTACCACTCGATCCACAATCGCATCTACAAACTCGATACACAAACAGATCTACACTCTCGATCCATAAATATATTTGCAAACTCGATCCTCAAGCAGATCTACAAAATCGGAGATAAATCTCCTACAATATGTAAGGAATATTATAAAACACAAACGATTACAAGTCTTCGCTCCGAAGTTCTTCGTAGAACTCGATCTTGAAACTTGTAGAACTTGGAAACTAGAAATCCTTATAGAAATTGAATCTTGAGCTTTTGATCTTCGAACTACTAGGAATAGAGTAGAATAGATCTTGAGAGAGGAAGCGATCCAGTCGAGGAAGTCATTGAAGAAGAAGATCGCTCGTCGCCGGCGACCGATCGGGAAAAATCGTGAATCGCGTATGGGTGGTCGACGGTTTCTGAGTTTGGAATCTTTTTTAAAAATCAAAATATAATATAACATCCCTCAAAAAACAAGATCCTTAGGATGGTTTTGTCATGACTGGGTCATGTTAAAACCCTAGGAAGCACAAGGAACCAAGTGAGCTTAGAAATAAGGGTGAAAATCACCATGGTCTGCAAATAGTAAATTCCAAACATAAACATAGGGTTTGACTTTACGGATTCACCTTGACCCTTTGACCCTACCGTAACATCCCTAACCCATTAAGGGGTCCATTGGATCCATTAAGACCCTTTTGGGTAACCTAAGACGGTGAAATTGACCCAAGTTAACCTTAGCCCTAAATTGGTCACGGTGCCCTAATAAGGGGCAACTGGCCTCTAATGTGCCCAAGTGACCCTACCCAGACCTTCCTAGCCCTTCGGGGTTGCCAAACGATCACTAACCACCCATTAGGGTCATTTAGGTCACCCAATGTGGCCTAGGGTTGGGATAACCCACATTAGGTCAATTTAACCAAAATAGGCTAACTCAAGCTTAAACACAAATCCACTTGGGTTTACCTCATTTTAATTATTCATATGGGTTAATGGGGTGCTTTTTGGCTGAAATAATCATCAAAATTCGTCCATGGTGACTAGGAGGGAGAAAATGTGAGTCTCCCCCAATTTCTAGAGAGAGAAAGTGAACTTTAATGGCAATGGAAGGCCAAGGGCCTCCTCAATCCTCCTCCCATGTCAAGATCCCTCCTCCATAGTCAGTTAGGAGAAGATGGACAACCATGGATAGCCACCTAAGTGGCTAAAATAAATTTCCCCCAATTTTTAGAGAGAGAAAGAGGAGTCAATAATGGTATGGAAGGTGAACCCCCACAAATCTCCCCATTGAAGGCTAAATTCATCTCCTCTAGTGAATTGGAAGAGTTTCTAGCCCTTGGCCAGCCTCCTTGATGGATGGATTCAATGGATTGAGGGAAACCAAAAAAATGCCCTAATGGACATTAATGGCAACCTCCTATGTAACCTCTCCCACATCCAATTGAACCCCCTATCATCTTCACGGCCTCACAAGGAGAAAAACCCATCTGCCTATTAAGCATCACAAGGCCTCTGAGTAGGAGATAGCAGAGAACCCAAAAGCTCCAAAAATGGCAATGGCTGACCAGCGATCGGCAAGTCTACAAGCTCGCTCTCGGGTCTGGTTCTTCACCTCTCTCTCTCTCTCTGTGGTAGAATTTAGATCAACTAGTATGTGTAATCGAGCTCAGTTGAGCCAATTCCAAGCTTTAATTTCCATGCATTTTTGGATTTGGGCTTCCTCGCGAGTTCGTAAGAAACTACCCCTCCAGCGGCCATTCCGCCTTCCGGCGACAACCACCACCTCAACGGAGGTAGTGGTGGTGGCCGGTCGGGGAGGGGGCTAGATCCCTGGCAAATGCTCTGAAAACAGCTCCCGATCGGGCTGATGGCTTGAGGAGGAAGACAGTCTTCGGGTGGTTGATCAAATCTTTTGTAAAATATTCTAAATATAAATTATTAAATAGTGTATTTATTAACCCTTAATGTGCACCTTTTTAAATCAGAAAAAGGAGGCCCTTAGGGGATAAAACATGAAAAATGTCCAACATAAAAAAGGTAGCCCTTACAGTCAAACTTAGTTCAAAATTTGTTTCAACCCATTTGGACACCTGGTCTGACCACAACACTCAAAATGGTGCAGCTTATACATGGACAAATAAAAATTCAAATGGGTGCCCCCACTGTTCCTTTTGTTTAAATGACCTGAAATTTGGGCCATGAACTTGTCTTGTTAGGTACTAGGTCTTATCAAAAAATTGGAATTTTTTGAGATAGTTTTCCTAAAGTTTTTGTATAAGTTATATAAATAAAATGAGATTTATTAAGTGGTAAATGACATTAAAATTCACCAAATTTTTGGTGAGTGGCTTTCAGGGCCATGATAGGGACCTGGTTAAAATTTTAGCCCATTTGGGCTTGATTTGAGTAGTGGGTGTTGAAAACAAGATTTGATTAAGTGGGCAATATTAGACCTAGGGATTTCTTTGTAGTGCTTGCGAAAATTAAGTTGTCTCCCCTCATCCGCTTGTAGTAAAACTTAGGTCACACACTTAAAATGTCATTATACACCACCTCATGTAAAATGATAGGGTTCTAGGACGGTTTGGCCATGGGGCCTTGTGTAAACCCTAAAGGAGCACTTTTGGAGTTATTAAAGAACATAGGGTCAAACCTCCATAGAAGTAAGTGAAACTTGGCATTTGAGTTTTATTCTTGTTATTATCACTTGAGAAATTTTATGGCAATTTTTGGGAATATTTATACATTTATTTCTCAATTAATTTAAATACATATCATTTACATTACTATTAAACTGAAGGGACAAATATTGTGGAACTGCCTTGAAATCTTTCTAGTGATATTTTTATGATATAAGTATCCTCTGTGAATTTTTGTAAAATTTTTGGATAGGTGTTTTGGGTAGAATATTCACAATATGCCTAATTTAGTTACGTTAATATAATTTATTTTGCTAGCCATTGTATTTTGGAAAAATATGAATCTTGGCCAGAGAGCTCCTAGGGATAACATAGTGCTCTGGAAATTTTATGGAATCATTTAGATGGATATTTACAGTACCTAATTCACACCCTCTTTGTTTATAGTATTCTTGATTATAATTATTTATGTGATTAATTTGTCCTATAAAATTGTTAAATTTGGCTGGTGATCTCTTTATGTTTTTGTAAAGTATTGTTAATTTTATTACATTTTTTGAAGAGGATTTATTGTAGTTCCTTCACAAGTTGCTCTAGAGGAAAATTATTTTGTAATTTGAAATAAATAGTGAAATGGCATTAGAAAATTGTGAAATTTATACCCTGATGTTATTTAGTCAATAAGAGGCTCTGGAAATTTTTATTGGGTCATTGCATGAGAGAATCTTATAGTTCATGTTCAAAGTCATAGGAGGAATAATTTTTGGAAAATTAAAATAAAGGCTGATTTAATTATGATAAATTGCTAATTCTTGTTTGGGGCTAAATATATCATGGTAGATCCCCGAGTAATAATTTTATGGTTGTAGACAAGTATTAGAAGTGTTTACCTTCGAACGCTTTGGATCGATCACATGGTCTACATATAGTGAATTCGAGGTTTCGAGATAGAATAGTAGACCATACATGGGTGAAATTATAATGGGTGTACCAGGTTTGCGTGAAGTCATGATAAGGTCACCCTTAGGGCCAAGTTCGGAGTAGACTAGGTAATTTGGAGATGGGGTTCTACTCGGGGTCGACGGTGTATTGTCTTCTCCCGAGGAATATATAAATTCACATTGGATTAGCTAAGTGGAAACATGGGAAAAGGGTTTGGTATTTAATAGATACTCATAAAAGTAAGTGCCTTGGGAAAGAGAACTTTGGGCTTTAGCCCATCGTAGTTCCTAGTGTCTTCGAGAGCCCTTCACAAGGAATGCCCTGGGCAGTCCAAGGTTAACCATAAACCATAGGATTAAGCGGACTATAAGAGTAACCTCAAAATAACCACTATCACGAACACTCACCCCATCATTTCGGGAGTATAGGTGGTATAGATTCACGGGCGGTGGGATCAGTGTTTTATAGAAAGATGGTTTTAAGTTTGGCGAGCCAATGGCTCAGGAGCCCTTTAGCATAAGTGCACGTGCATAAAAGTGGAGAGTCTTCAGTTCGCTCTGTTCATCGCACTGATAGAGGAATGATGACTCTGGAGGGTGTAGTGGTTGGGACTGGCTTTCTAGTGTCTATGGAGACGCTTACCTAGTGTCCCTACACTTGACCACAGAAGACTGGCGGGTTTGTCAACATTAGTACGTGGTGACAATGGTGTGTCCTTTAGAGGCGTACGTAAGGGCTAGGCTTGGTAGTGCAGTTACTCGTCAAGGAGTGGGGTGTCCCAACCCACTGTCTCCATTGGCTACTACAGAGGCTCCTAGGTGTGAAGAGAGCTTCCAAACTTGGGAACTAAAGGTCTATATGCATAGAGTCTTGTGCGTGTGTTGTACTTGCATGAATCATGACATAACATATCACTACACACATACATGCATATAACCCGACACCCCAATGTATAAACTAGTATGTGATAGCTTATATAATGGGATCCTTGCAAAAGATACCTTAACTTATAAGTTTGTATGGGCATTCATATAAGTTAATGTTAATTATTTGCCTGTGATATCTAGATGTACTTTTTCATTGTTGTTCCATACTTCATGTTATACATAGAATTGCTTAGCTTTCTTTACATATTTATATAACTGTTAGCTTAAGTCCACTATCATCTGCTTTAATATATTCTGCCTTATTGTCCTTACTCTTCATCCCTTTCGCCCGGTGCCTAGGAGTCGTAGGGGGGAGGGGTGGGGGATTATTGACTTAGTCTTTTGACTAACGGTCGGTGGACCATATCATTTTAGGAGATCGGGGAGCAGCACCAGGTGACGCGGCACCACCAAAGGCTGGTATAGTTGGAGGTAGGCCAGTCTAGCACAGGATTGCCACTTACCGGGATAATGAGTGGCTATAGTAGCTTTGCTTCCGCGAGTGATTTGTAGTGAGGATGTGATGTACTGGGCAGGAGCCCGTTTATTGTTTTTATCGTTGAAATTCTGTTATTATCATGTGGACAACTTACTAGTGTGATTCTATTTTGCATGTGATCTTGTGGACTTGGACTTATATATGTTCATTTGTTGAAACCGAAAACTCAGCCTCTATGGAGTTTACCATTAGGGAAGGGGTGATCACACACTTACTTCTCTCTTACAAGCCAAATAACTAAGGAAAAAGAACAGGGGACAGACCCAAGGGCTCGGGGTGGAGGTCCCAAAACACACCCAGATGATCTTAGAGCGCTTCCCCTCCCTAGGAAAATATCGAGCTAAAGGAATCTCAGAAAGCGTAAGAAGACCTAGGCACAGGTAAGCATTCCTTCTGAGGTACCCCCTTGGGTCTATTTATAGATTTCTGAAAATAGTCTGCCAACAGCGTAACTCCGCTGTTCTGGAAATTTATACACAGCCGAAAGTGGTCTACCAACATCGTAACTTCGCTGTTCTAGAAAGCTATTTGCACCCCCAGTAAGAGCATCCAGGTAATTTTGTCTCCGGACCCCATAGGGGGTGTTTCTAAGACTCGGGGTAAACTCGCCACCCTACTAGGCGAACGTGGCCTTGCTCACACAGCTCTCCATCTATCTCTAGGTGAGCACGAGTTGGGCCATCATGGATCGCCTGCACCTATACAGAGGCGAGCCAGTGGCAAGGTCGCTTAGGCAGGTACAGGCTGATGGGCTAGCTCGCACGGTTCACTCGCCTAGCCTTGGCGAGAGCGAGCCGACCGTCTGGATTTTCCCGCCCACTACATTGATGCGAGCCAGTCCCCATAGCTCGCTCGCCCAGCTGGATGGGCCCACTCGGCGAACACGGGGTTATACAAAATCCCCGCTCTTTTTTAACTTGGCAAAGCTTGGAATGAATCATCCAACCCCACTATTCGATGAGTGCTTTGCTGGGCTAGAGGGAATATTTCGGTGGATCCCACCCATATGTTATAAATATGCCACCGAGCCTACGGGAAAAATCTCGTCTTCTCCCTCTAACCTTCCTTGTGAACAGTATCTAAATGATGCCTGTGTCCGAAGAGATACGAGCACGCCTAGTGGTCGCGAGGGAGGGGATACGGGAGTAGGTCCTTGATGCCTCCCCATGGCTGGCGCGCGGATCCCCCGGCCCCCTCTTCGGGCCGAAGAAAGGGAAAATTGTCAGGCAGTCTCCTACGAACGATGCCCCTGTGTCCATCTCGACAGCCTATACCAAGTCCGCTAATGAGTTATGCGGACCTCCTATCTTGATTCGTCACTCTGGCTCTGATTTCTTTCTCTGTGGGAGACACCCAATGAGGATGGAGGCGATAGAAGGGGACTGGGGAATTTTTGCCCACTAATAACTGAGTGGGCCATCAGCCCTTCAGCACAGGGGCATGTCCCTCCGGCGATTCCTTCACTGCCAATCCGTCCTGGGCTAGGGAAATCTTTTGCAGCCGTTGAAGGCAAGCTCTTCTAGGGCCAGCCGGGTTCCTTCCATCGCCGGTGACGTACCGATCCCTGGTGAGTTTGTATGCTTGCTTGCTTATGACTGCTTGCTTTTTCTGATCTCCCCACTTCTGTAGTTTTCCATGCGATTTCCTCATCCGAAGTTGACATCAGTGGGGGGTACTCACCTCCCCCTTCTAAAGAACACATCTTGGAATACCTATGTGACCCGCATTATGTTGAGGTGATGAAGAGTCGGGTGACTCGGTTATTTCAAAAACAATCCCTGCTATTATAGGAGGTTTATGACAATGTATACGAGGATAAGGCTGAGGAGGAGGAGCAGTTCGCGGAATTGGAGGGCATGAGGCGCCTAGATGATTGGGATGGAATGACTTCCCCGGGGGTGCATATCACGTGAGCGAAGTAACGACTCAAGCACGCCACAGAGTAGGTCGACCTGGCCCAGCGGGAAATACCGGCAGTTCTCGAGTACTTCGACGCTCGCATGCCGCCCCGTTCCGGGATGCGGGGGAGAGGCAGGTGGAAATGGATTCAGTACTGAGCCACCCACCCTTTCCCATTCCTTGCTACTGGTTTCCATGCCCGGGTCATACCTGTATCTTGGATCAGTTAGTGTGATTGGACCATGAAACTTAATTTGTCTCTTCTCAGGACATTGAACTCCTCTTATTTATAATTATTTGAGATCTCTCTCCCGCTGATGGGCTTATGTTTGTTATATATTGTTTTCATAGACAGTGATGCAAGTCTACACGTTGACACCAGGAAATCTATGGAATAAGCACGATCGTCTCTCTACGATTCAAATTCTACACTCGCACAAATTTTACGCAGCGCACACTCCAAGCAATTATATAACTTTAATGCTAATGTACGGGTATCCAAACCAATTAGGATCGAATAGAGGCAATAGGCCAATATCCTTTCCGTCTAAAAGGACTTACCTGGTCCGGTCGAGCGATGGTTGTACAAAAAGAGATCTACCAAAAGTATAATTCGGAAAATTGTAGATCTCTCCCAACAAAAAGTTATGAGGTTTGCCAAACCTTTCAAAAAATAATTCAATCAAGATAAACACAAAACCAATTGAAGAAACCACGATTATTTAGCGATTCTAGATTCAACGCCAAGAATTTCCACCACAAGGATATCTAGGAAGAGAAACACATAAAGGTAGGAATTTTTCGTTACCCAAATCGTAATGGATGATTCCGATTATCTAACTTGGATCGCTCTTCAACGGCTCCGCCGGAGTTACGTCAGATTGAGAGGAAATTCGTCCCCCTTCGTCACTTCATGCCTTGGTCGAGATCCACGAAAACACCACCAAGAGAGATGGGGGTTGTCGAATTTCTCCTTGAGGAGGCTGGTCGGATTTTGTGGGGATGAGGGGCGGCTGGTCGGGTTTGAGTTTTGAATGGCCGATCGGATTAGGATGGGGTAGAGGGGCTCGGGTTGGTTGTAGAGAAGGGTGGACTAGAGTTAAATATAGGGTAGAGATAAAAGGTTGCGGTGGTTGGAGAGAGGGAGGGGCTAGGCCGAGTGAGAGAGGGAGGAAGGTGGTGGTGTGGTTGGCGGCTAAGAAGGAGGAGGCTAGGGCTTGCCGAATTTTAGAAGAAGGAGGATGGAGAGAATTTCTTACGAGGGATTAGGGTTCTCAAAATTTTTCATTCAACTTAATAATAATGAACAATACAAGGCCTTATATAGCCTTAAAACCATGTTAGGCTACATGCAGCCCATATAATAAAATAAACTCTAATGTTTTTAAATATTAATGAAATAATAAAAATGCTCAAAACAAATAGCACAATAAATTCAACTAAATAAATTAAAATTATTTAACTAAATAATATTAAGCGGTCTTGCGCCGAGGGCGGAGATTGTAGCATCGCTCCACACGATCACCATAGAGACGCAAGTCTTTTGTTGGAGACGGAGACGGATCTTCCGCGAGCATGCCTTCATCATCTTCAACATGTTGGGGGCCGTTGTCTCCATCAATCCTCCCACGCTTTAAAGTACTCATCACCAATGAGTTGTTCCAAAGGTACCGGCGTAGAAGAACATCATCCAAGAAAGCCACCTCTGATTCCAGAAGTCAAGAGTCATCGGAGGCCACACGATCGCACCATTGAATCAAGTAGCGGCACACATTAACACCTGGAGAGGAAAGCACTTCATCCCTGATGATCCTGTCTGGAAAAAAGTTTGTCCTGGGAAACCTGGGAAAAGTATTAGGCAGTAAAGGAGAAAAACTTCTTCATCAACATTCAACGTACCTCTATTGGAGACTGATGTAAAGAGCGATCTAGAAACACACTCACCCCCAACCCATTAGAACTTACAGTGGAGCTAAACGAACAGTCAGATAATTCTAGTGGTGGAGAAATATATGGCGTTAAATCAAAAACGTTAAAAATAGGGGAAATACCCCAATCAGTGGGTAACTCCAAAAGATATGCGTTTTCTCCTAATTTTTTTAAGATCCGAAA
The DNA here is from genome assembly GCA_039513925.1 of Platanthera zijinensis. Taxonomy (NCBI): domain Eukaryota; kingdom Viridiplantae; phylum Streptophyta; class Magnoliopsida; order Asparagales; family Orchidaceae; genus Platanthera; species Platanthera zijinensis. Next base: position 75,324,832 of record CM077079.1, read on the forward strand.
AGGTCCAGCTCGTCGGTTCGCCAACTTTTTTATAGTGCCCGAAGGCATCCGTTCAGGGACGAGACGCACCGTGACTAAATCGCCAACCTTAAAGTGAGACACCTTTTATGTATGTTAGCACGAACTTCATAAGATGCATATTGTGCGATTAGCGTGTCATTGATGTCTTTATGCAAATTATGAATATGAGAGGCAAAATCCTGTGCATATTGACTTGACATATATGATGGCAGTAATGGAATCAAGTCAAGTGGCACTGGTGCTTTATATCCGTGCACGATCTAATTTTGTGATAAACTCGTTGACCTATTCTTCGAGTTGTTGTACGCTAATTGAGCATGGGGAAGGATGAGGTCTCATGTTCCCTTGTGGTCACCCACAAGACAATGAAGTTAGCTCCCCAAACTTCTGTTTACCACTTCCGTTCGCCCATCAGTCTGGGGATGGTAGGCTGAAGTAAACAACAATTTGGTGCCCAAAATTCTCCATAGGGTCTTCCAAAAATAACTAGTAAATTTTACGTCTCTATCAGTAACTATCATTTTTGGAATGCCCCTATGCCCAACAACTTCTTAAACAAATAATTTTGCTACATTTGACGCATCATCAGTCTTACTATATGCAATAAAATACGCCATTTTAGAAAATCGATCTACTACCACAAGAATGAAATCATGACTTCTAAATGTGACTGGTAGGCCTAGGATAAAATCCATACTAATATCTTCCCAGGGAATGGAAGGAATCAGAAGAGGGGTATAGAGTCCCGCATTTGTTTTACTACCTTTTGCTAATTGATAAGCGCGGCAACTACCCACAATTTTATTCACCGTAGATTTAAGGCCTAGCCAGTGGAACTTGTCTTCTACTAACGTAATAGTCTTATCACGCCCGAAATGTCCACCTAGACCACCACTATGTAACTCCTAGACGATAAAATGCCGAAGGGAAGAACCGGGAATACAAAGCCTCTAATGTTTAAATAAATATCCATCCCAAATATAATAATAGATGTCCTTGAAGTCCGGGAAATTAACGTACTCATCCTTTATCCTATCAAAACCAATCAATTTTACCTCTAGAGTAGAGAATAACAATGAGACACGACTAAGAGCATCTGCCACACGATTTAAAGTTCCCTTTAGATGTTTAATTTTGAAGGTATACTCCTGAAGATAGGAGACCCATTTAGCATGCCGGGGGCTAACTTTAGTTTGGGAATTAATAAACCTCAACGCCTCATGGTCGGATAAAATGACAAATTCCTTAGAAATCAAATAATGCCGCCAATGTTGTAGACACTGGATAACCACATAAAACTCTCGGTCGTAGTTAGTGTAACGCCCCGTTTTTTCAGCGATTATTTTTATTCTCGTTTGGCGTTACGATGACGCGTTTCCGTGGCTTGTTCCATGTGTGGAGTACGGTTTAGCTCCTTAGAACTGAGTGCCCTGTTTGGTAGCCTGTTGGCAAGATCTCCCTAGCAAACCGAGTCATTTTGGTGACCCGGTGTGGCCTCTCGGGGGGATGTTGGTGTTTGGCTTTATTTGGGTGTAACTCGAGTTCTGTTCGTCGAAACTTAATTTTGACTTCGCCGTTGTGTTCGTAGCGTGGGTATTTAGCTACGGTGCAAATTTCGTCGAATTCCGAGGTAGTTCGGTTTTCGCGTCGATTTGGTGCTTTATGTAATTTTGTAATTAATAATATAATTATATATATATATATATATATATATATATATATATATTTATGGAATGAGAAGGAACCGCCATCTTCATCTTCCCCGATAGAAACCGCCGGCACCTTGTACGAGAGAAACGGAGAAACCACCTACCTTGCCTTCGGACGCCGATTCCCGGAGCGTTTGTGGACGGAATTCGATTCCGAGAGTGGATTTGGATTGCTCTCGTCAAGACCTTCATTCCTGCGGTAAGAAATTCGATTTTCGTGGAGTTTTGGGAGGATTGGAATTTTCGGTTTTGGAAGTTTTCCGCCATTAATGGCCGAGTCTTTGTTCTAGGTGTTGCGGCCGTTTTGATCCGTGCGAAGAGGAGGAAAGCAGTCCAAAGCTTCGCTGTGAATTGAGGCAAGTGGTATTCTTGCCCTTGCCAAGTGTTTTCTTTGATTTTATTTGCTGAAATTGAAATCCCGATTAGCCCAGGTTAGAGGCCTTGTTGTTCTCATTTTCTTGCTAACAATAGGGCTTAGTTCTTCCTACTGAAACCCCCCCTATGTTGTGATGTTTGGAATCCAAATTGTCGGCGTGGAGCCGTTGTTTTCCTTTATTTTTTGATTGTTGCTCTGGTTCGGGTGTAGCCGAGAGGGAGAGTTAGGAGGGGGGTGTGGTTGCTAATTTCCTTCGTTAAGATATTATTCGAATGGTTAGGCATAGTTTGAATGGTAGTAGCGTGCGACGTGATAGTTGTCTATTGCTACTGCAGTGGCGTGAGTCGTGTGCGCGTTCCGGTGTCGTTCGGGAAATTCCAAACGGTGCAGGTTGACCGCGCACGGTCATCAACCTTTAGGGCGCACGACCACTGGTCGTGTGCCTCTGTTCGTGCGCGTATAAATTTCAGTTTCCAAAGTTCTGTCTCGGGCAATCGCACGAGCGCTGGCAACAGTGTGCACGACCACTGATCGTGCAACGCTAATCGTGCGTAGTTGCTAGGTTTTCTGTCAGGTTTTCCAGGTTCGTTTCGCACGATCATCAGCCGATGAGTGCGCACGACCACTGATCGTGCGTCACTGATCGTGCGCTTTGTATATTTTCTTTTGATAGGCGAATTTAGATGGTTTCGAGTGCGGGAGTTTAGATACTCAAGTGGCAGGCACTACTCGAGTTCTGGATCTTCTGCCTTGGTCGTTCGACTGTCGTCGAGCTCCGTATTCTTTAGTGGGTTTGGGGGTAGTAACATTATTTTGGCGGCGAGTGAGGCTAGCTCACTCAACGCCAAAGTTTAGGTAGGCACTGAGTGGGTTTCACTCAACGCCTAGTCGTGTTGATTTATTTCAACACTCTTCCTTTACCTTGTATTTCGTTTCTGAGTGGATTTCCAGTTGTATTTCTGGGTTTTCCTTGTCGGTCGTTTTCTTTATTTTCCTAAAGGCCGAATCGTGGGTCGTGGTTAGTAGTGGTGGTTGTAGCTCTTTATGGGGGTGGAGTTGTGTGATATAGCCAAGGCCACCCATGGATTTCTTGCTCCAGGTACGGGCTGGGCATGTCGGGTGGAAGGTCCCTGGTGTTTTCACGTGTTGACCCTCGAGCTTTTGACTTGGACATGGTGGATTGGGGGACTGCGTTTGCCTTCGATCCGGTTCCTCGTTGTTGTTTTTGCTACTAACATTTCCCGCAGTTTAGGGTGTTAGAAGTTTCTTCTTTGGTAGTTTGCAGCATTCTGGCTCTTGGTAGCCTAGTAGGCCCTACAGGATGTGGTTCCTGGGCTGGGTCGTTGCTGTTGCTTTGTGCGTTGTGCATTTCTTGTGGTCCTGTTGTGGACAGTTGTGACTCTTTCTACTGCATGTTTTCTGTTACCTTGTCCTTTGGTTGACTCTTTCATGCAATTTTTCTTTGTTTAGCTTGCTGAGTTATTCTGTTTTCTTTTGGAATACCCCAGGTTCTGAGCTGTAGCCAGTCTGGTGGCTAGTTGGAGGTGGTGTTGTTGGTGGACTTCCGGACCTTGGAGTTCTGTTTACCTTGTTAGTGAGGTTGTTTTCAGTACTTTCTTACAGACATATATGTGTGCTGGTGGGTTCGTGTCAGGTTGTTGGCGCCCACTAGTAGTTTTTACCTTGTACTAGATATATACTATTGCTGCTACCATTTATTTTTCTGGAGATAGTCTACTTGCTTTGAGAAGGTTTTATGCTAGGTTGCTAGTTATTTTTAAACTATAATTATTATTATTATAAATGAAGCTCATGATCAGCATGTTTTGTAAACTTAATCACTATTTTCCAAATCACGTACGAAAACCATTTTCTTATATATACTATATAAACTAAGTGTAGTGTCTTGCATAGCATGAGTGGTTCTCTCGGGACCCTTATGCGCTCTTTAGGGTGTAAAACCTAATTAAAGTATTTTTCCGCAGCATTTAAATATAGTTTTCTTTTGTGGACTAGATGATCCACTGAGCCGAGGGATACGGACTCTAAACATAACAGATTTTCTATTCATTAAGCACATGATTTTCTTGCATAAAGATTGTAGTTGGATTTGCCTGAGCGTCAGCAGTTATCCCCTGCTTGACGTGGCATCATGACGCGTGTTTTCTCTTACTCTGATAATTCTTAATTCAGAGAAAATGCGGGTTGTGACAGTTGGTATCAGAGGGAGGTTGCTTGACAAGTTAGTTGGGCAACCTTCCTTGGATGCTTTTAGTAGTTCAGCATCATGTCATTCACACACCGATATGTCATCAGCACGTCTTGGCAAAAGCACGAACACTACACTCATAGCATAACATGAAGTATACGGGGCATATTATGTATTATGGGATGCATAATATGTGTTCGTATATGGATCCACCATAGGGGCTACATGTGAGGGTTATGTAGTATGGGATGCATAACCTCACCACATGACTGCGACTAGCACGTTTCTTTTTCGTTGCATGGAAATGTTATGTAGTATGGGATACATAACATTTTCATGTGTACGCCGCTCATATCATGCATTAGGGCCTTTTTTTTAGAATGCATAGCACAATCATGCATATCATAACATTGCAGAAGCACAACGCGCCGAGCTAAAGATTTGCAGGATGACATTTGTACACACATAAGTTTTCAAACTAACATAAGTTCATACATCCGATCTAGGCACAAGAGTTAGTGAGGTGGTGGTTAACCATCCTAGGTTAGGGAATATCATCTAATTATTGTGAAGAAGATAAACTCTCAGAGCAAGTTTAGCAGCTTTAAGTCTATATCTACATATGTATTGTCTGTACTGGTAGTCGGTTCTAGTCGTGGGATTTGGATCTGATTTGCGTTGTATTGATTTTTAGGATGGCTAGGCGTCCTGCGACTCGATCGACTCCCCTGTCTGAGGGTGAATCTTCTGGAGCTCAGAACGATGCGGTGATCGAGGGTCTGCGTCAGAGTAGCGAAGCTATGGGTAGGCAGTTGGAGGAGGTGCAAGCCCAGATTCAGTCTTTGGTGGCAGTTGTGGCAGGGCAGGCTCAGGGTGCGCAAGTTCCTGCAGGGGGGTTAGCTGTTCCTCCTCCTCCTGCACCCTTGAGGCCTCTAGTGGTGGTGCCAGCAGAGATGGCCTTCATCTCGCAGTTTCAGAGGCTGAGCCCTCCCACTTATGATGGGAAGGCAGATTTCATGGTGATAGACGACTGGCTGATCTCCATGGAGGAGATGTTCTCGTACTCAGGGATTTCAGATGATCAGAGGGTGATGATAGCCACCTATCAGCTTAAAGGTTTGGCTAAGAGTTGGTGGCTGAGAGAGAAGGAGAGCCTGGTAGCCGGATGCTCTTGGGAAGTGTTCAAGGAGATGCTATTGAGGAAGTTCTTACCCTCGGTCGAGCGTGACCGCCTCATGAACGACTTCCTCCATCTGAAGCAAAGGCAGCTCACGGTGGGTGAGTATGAGATAGAGTTTAGTAAGTTGAGCTGTTTTGCCCCTGGATTGGTCAGCGTTGAGGCTGATCGAGTTAAGCGATTCCTCGGTGGTTTGAGGAGTGAGGTGTAGCAGTTGGCCAGTGCTTATGGGTCAGTGACTTATGCTGGAGTTGTAGAGGCTGCTCTTAAGGTTGAGGCCATTGAGACGGCGAAGAGCAGAGGCCAGCAGTTGAGGAAGGATAAGAGGAAGTTGGTTGAGGAGAAGAAACCCCTGGTACCCGATGCTGTTCCGGGAAAGAGGAGCAGGGTGGTGTGCAGTTTTTGTGGCCGGTCAGGCCATCCTATTGAGAGGTGTTTCAAGAAGGCGGCAGCTCAGAAGAAGGAGCAGGTTCATGCTATTCAGGGTGCTCCTGGGAGAGATGTCTCCTGTTCAGTTTGCAAGCGATCCGGGCATGATGCAGCCCAGTGTTGATCCAGGGATAGAGTCTGCTATCAGTGTGGGCAGAAGGGTCACGTTAAGTTGAGGTGTCCTCAGGTCCAGTCAGCTCTTCCTGCAGTTCCATTGCAGGCATTACCTCCACCTCAGCGTGTGGACAAGGGAAAAGGGAAGCTGAACGTGATTTCTTCTGAGGAGGCTCAGACTTCGACCCAGGTGATCTCAGGTTAGTAGTTTGTTGTTTTCTTTCTAGCCTGGTAGTTTAGTTGCTAGATTATTTGCGGTACTGTTGTGCTAGTTCCTTAGCTTTGTGCATTCCTATGGGGAAATTTAAGGTGAAGAACCGCTGGGCGCGTGTTCTGTTTGACTCCGGCGCTACCCACTCGTTCGTGGCTAGAGCCTTTGTGGAGCGTCATCGGTTGTCTCTAGATCGTGTTCGGGATTCCTTCCGTGTCAAGTTTCCCTCTGGTGAATCTGTGTTGTCAGATTTGGGTATTTTGGATTGCCCAGTTTTGTTGGGGGATTTTCTTGCGAAGGCGGATCTGAAGATGATTGATCTAGAGGACTTCGATGTCATTTTGGGCATGAACTGGCTCTCTCGGTATGATGCGGTCATTCAGTGCAAGGGAAAGCGCTTGGACTTCATCAGGGACGACGGTCAGCCCGGTAGCGTGTATGCTGATCCGTGTCAGGATTCTCCTGTTCTCTCTGCGGTATGTGTTCAGAGATTGTTTCTTTCTGATTGTTGTGTTTGTTTAGTCTCGGCGGTTGGAACCGTTGATAGCATGCCACGCTTGGAGGAGATTCCTATTGTTCGTGGTTTCGCCGATGTTTTTCCTGATGATCTTCCTGGTATCCCTCCTGAGCGGGATGTGGAGTTTGTTATTGATTTGGAGCCGGGTACGCGTCCTATTGCTAAGGCGCCGTACCGGATGGCCCCTCGTGAGTTAGAGGAGTTGCGAATTCAGTTAGATGAGTTGTTGGCTAAAGGTTTTATCAGGCAGAGTTCGTCGCCTTGGGGTGCTCCTGTTTTGTTCGTAAAGAAGAAAGATGGGTCGATGCGGCTTTGCATCGACTATAGAGAGTTGAACAAGGTCACTATCAAGAATAGGTACCCTCTGCCGAGGATCGATGATTTATTTGACCAGTTACGTGGTAGCACGGTGTTCTCCAAGATCGATCTTCGTTCGGGCTATCATCAGCTCAAGATCCGTGAGGCAGATATTCCACGGACTGCGTTTAGGTCGAGGCATGGGCACTTTGAGTTTTTGGTGATGTCGTTTGGTCTGACCAACGCACCATCAGCCTTCATGGATATGATGAACAGGGTGTTCAAGGATTTCCTAGACAAGTTCGTTGTTGTCTTCATTGATGACGTGTTGGTTTATTCTCGCAGTGCTGAGGAGCACGAGCAGCATTTGCGTTTGGTCCTATCAGAGTTGAGGAACCACAAGTTATTCGCCAAGTTGAGCAAGTGCGAATTTTGGTTGCCTCAGGTTTCTTTTCTAGGCCACGTGGTGAATAAGGATGGGATCTCGGTTGACCCAGAAAAGACTGCAGCAGTGACGGATTGGAGTAGGCCGAATACTCCTAAGGAGATCAGAAGTTTCTTAGGGTTGGCTGGCTATTACATGAGATTCGTGGAGGGTTTCTCTTCTCTAGCCGCACCGTTGACCAAGCTGACTCAGAAGAATGTGGCATTTGTTTGGAGCGAGAAGTGCGAAGAAGCTTTTCAGGAGTTAAAGAGGAGATTGTGTACTGCTCCCGTTCTGACCCTTCCTACTGAGGGCATGGATTATGATGTGTATGTGGATGCTTCGCATATAGGACTGGGATGCGTATTAATGCAGGATGGAAAAGTAATCGCTTATGGGTCAAGGCAGTTGAAGACTCATGAGAAGAATTATCCAACGCGTGACCTTGAGTTTGCAGCGGTTATCTATGCGTTGAAGTTGTGGAGGCACTTACTTTATGGGGCTCAGTGCAAGATTTTTACTGACCATAAGAGCCTGAAGTACGTGTTCACGCAGAAGGAGTTGAATCTGCGTCAGCGGCGGTGGCTTGAGTATATGGCGGATTATGACGTAGAAATCCAGTATCATCCGGGCAAGGCCAATGTGGTGGCCGACGCCCTGAGCCGAAAGACGGGAAAGATCTTTAACCTCTCCGCCGATCGATTAGTTGAGGAGTTCCTCCTTATGGATATTTCAGTGGGATGCTGTAGTTTGCAGAGTAGCTTATCTGTGGCAGAGCCGTCCTGGATTTCTTTGACTAGACTGCATTAGAAGGACGATCCGGATCTGTTGCACCTTTTTACCAGGACAGAGAAGGGAGAGTTGCCAGATTTTTCTATTGATGATGCGGGTACTTTGAAGTACCGCGGCAGGTTTTGCGTTCCCGCTGTTGGGGACATTAAGAGTATGATTTGCAGTGAGGCTCATGGTTCCAGCGTTGCCTACCATTCAGGATCTACGAAGATGTACCGTGACTTAAGGCAAGTTGCCTGGTGGTATTGTATGAAAGGAGATATAGCCCGATATGTTGCTGAGTGTCACACTTGCAAGCGTGTGAAGGCCGATCATGGGAGGCCTGGTGGTAAGTTGACTCCGCTAGAGATCCCGACTTGGAAGTGGGAGAGTATATCTATGGACTTCATTACGGGTTTGCCAAAATCCCCGAGAGGATTTGATTCTATTTGGGTTATAGTGGATAGATTGACGAAGTGTGCTCACTTCGTGCCTTATAAGATTGATTACCCGATGAAGAAGATAGCGGAGTTGTACTTGAATGAAGTCATCCGACTCCACGGTGTGCCGGTTAGCATCATTTCTGATCGAGACTCCCGGTTTACTTCTCGTTTTTGGCAGAGTCTGCAGGAGGGTTTGGGTACGGATCTGAGGTATTCTACTGCGTACCACCCTCAGACCAATGGGCAGACGGAGCGGGTCAATCAGATTGTTGAGGATATGATCCGGTGCTATATTTTAGACCACGGTGGAGCGTGGGATGAGCGTCTGCGACTCATGGAATTTGCTTATAATAATATTATCAGGAAAGCTTGCAGATGGCTCCGTTCGAAGCTTTGTATGGGAGGCGCTGTAGGACTCCGTTGTTTTGGGCTGAGGCTGGTGAGAAGCCTTTGTTGGGTCCTGATGCTCTGGAAGAGATGGAAGTCGCCGTGAAGCTTATTCGGGAGAAGCTTTGTTTAGCCCAGGAGAGGTATGAAAAGAACGCCAATCGGCGTAGGTTTGCCTTGGAGTTTTTAGTAGGGGATCATGTATACCTCAAGGTTTCTCCAATGGTTGGTGTAAAGAGATTTGGTAAAAATCGGAAATTGGACCCAAGGTATGTGGGCCCGTTTGAGGTCTTGGAGCGGATTGGTGTGTCTGCATATAGATTGGATTTGCCAGCGAAATTCCCTGGTGTTCATAATGTTTTTCATGTTAGCCAATTGTGGAAGTGTGTGCGCAGTAGTGGGCAACTCTTGGATGTTGTGCCCCAGTTAGAGCCCAACCTCTCTTTTGTTGAGGTGCCAGTTCGTATTTTGGATACTCAGGAGCGTGTGCTGCGAAAGAAGTCCATACCGATGGTGAAAATTCTATGGAAAAATCAGGATTTGGAGAGCGCGACTTGGGAGCTAGAGTCGGCCATGAGGAGGGCGTACCCTCACCTGTTTCTCTGATTTGATCGGTATGTTTCCCTTTGTAACTTCTGTTTGTTACTTTTCCTTCTTTTGTAGGAGGGTTGTGCGTAAAGTTTCGGGACGAAACTTTCTTTTAGGGGGAGTGACTGTAACGCCCCGTTTTTTCAGCGATTATTTTTATTCTCGTTTGGCGTTACGATGACGCGTTTCCTTGGCTTGTGCCATGTGTGGAGTACGGTTTAGCTCCTTAGAACTGAGTGCCCTGTTTGGTAGCCTGTTTGCAAGATCTCCCTAGCAAACCGAGTCGTTTTGGTGACCCGGTGTGGCCTCTCGGGGGGATGTTGGTGTTTGGCTTTATTTGGGTGTAACTCGAGTTCTGTTCGTCGAAAGTTAATTTCGACTTCGCCGTTATGTTCGTAGCATGGGTATTTAGCTACGGTGCGAATTTCGTCGAATTCCGAGGTAGTTCGGTTTTCGCGTCGATTTGGTGCTTTATGTAATTTTGTAATTAATAATATAATTATATAATATATATATATATATATATATATATATATATATATATATATATTTATGGAATGAGAAGGAACCGCCATCTTCATCTTCCCCGATAGAAACCGCCGGCCCCTTGTACGAGAGAAACGGAGAAACCGCCTACCTTGCCTTCGGACGCCGATTCCCAGAGCGTTTGTGGACGGAATTCGATTCCGAGAGTGGATTTGGATTGCTCTCGTCAAGACCTTCATTCCTGCGGTAAGAAATTCGATTTTCGTGGAGTTTTGGGAGGATTGGAATTTTCGGTTTGGAAGTTTTCCGCCATTAATGTCCGAGTCTTTGTTCTAGGTGTTGCGGCCGTTTTGATCCGTGCGAAGAGGAGGAAAGCAGTCCAAAGCTTCGCTGTGAATTGAGGCAAGTGGTATTCTTGCCCTTGCCAAGTGTTTTCTTTGATTTTATTTGCTGAAATTGAAATCCCGGTTAGCCCAGGTTAGAGGCCTTGTTGTTCTCATTTTCTTGCTAACAATAGGGCTTAGTTCTTCATACTGAAACCCCCCTATGTTGTGATGTTTGGAATCCAAATTGTCGGCATGGAGCCGTTGTTTTCCTTTATTTTTTGATTGTTGCTCTGGTTCGGGTGTAGCCGAGAGGGAGAGTTAGGAGGGGGGGGTGTGGTTGCCAATTTCCTTCGTTAAGATATTATTCGAATGGTTAGGCATAGTTTGAATGGTAGTAGCGTGTGACGTGATAGTTGTCTACTGCTACTGCAGTGGCGTGAGTCGTGTGCGCGTTCCGGTGTCGTTCGGGAAATTCCAAACGGTGCAGGTTGACCGCGCACGGTCATCAACCTTTAGGGCGCACGACCACTGGTCGTGTGCCTCTGTTCGTGCGCGTATAAATTTCAGTTTCCAAAGTTCTGTCTCGGGCAATCGCACGAGCGCTGGCAACAGTGCGCACGACCACTGATCGTGCGACACTGATCGTGCGCAGTTGCTAGGTTTTCTATCAGGTTTTCCAGGTTCGTTTCGCACGATCATCAGCCGATGAGTGCGCACGACCACTAATCGTGCGTCACTGATCGTGCGCTTTGTATATTTTCTTTTGATAGGCGAATTTAGATGGTTTCGAGTGCGGGAGTTTAGATACTCAAGTGGCAGGCACTACTCGAGTTCTGAATCTTCTGCCTTGGTCGTTCGACTGTCGTCGAGCTCCGTATTCTTTAGTGGGTTTGGGGGTAGTAACATTATTTTGGCGGCGAGTGAGGCTAGCTCACTCAACGCCAAAGTTTAGGTAGGCACTGAGTGGGTTTCACTCAACGCCTAGTCGTGTTGATTTATTTCAACACTCTTCCTTTACCTTGTATTTCGTTTCCGAGTGGATTTCCAGTTGTATTTCTGGGTTTTCCTTGTCGGCCGTTTTCTTTATTTTCCTAAAGGCCGAATCGTGGGTCGTGGTTAGTAGTGGTGGTTGTAGCTCTTTATGGGGGTGGAGTTGTGTGATATAGCCAAGGCCACCCATGGATTTCTTGCTCCAGGTACGGGCTGGGCATGTCGGGTGGAAGGTCCCTTGTGTTTTCATGTGTTGACCCTCGAGCTTTTGACTTGGACATGGTGGATTGGGGGACTGCGTTTGCCTTCGATCCGGTTCCTCGTTGTTGTTTTTGCTACTAACATTTCCCGCAGTTTAGGGTGTTAGAAGTTTCTTCTTTGGTAGTTTGCAGCATTCTGGCTCTTGGTAGCCTAGTAGGCCCTGCAGGATGTGGTTCCTGGGCTGGGTCGTTGCTGTTGCTTTGTGCGTTGTGCATTTCTTGTGGTCCTGTTGTGGACAGTTGTGACTCTTTCTACTGCATGTTTTCTGTTACCTTGTCCTTTGGTTGACTCTTTCATGCAGTTTTTCTTTGTTTAGCTTGCTGAGGTATTCTGTTTTCTTTTGGAATACCCCAGGTTCTGAGCTGTAGCCAGTCTGGTGGCTAGTTGGAGGTGGTGTTGTTGGTGGACTTCCGGACCTTGGAGTTCTGTTTACCTTGTTAGTGAGGTTGTTTTCAGTACTTTCTTACAGACATATATGTGTGCTGGTGGGTTCGTGTCAGGTTGTTGGCGCCCACTAGTAGTTTTTATCTTGTACTAGATATATACTATTGCTGCTACCATTTATTTTTCTGGAGATAGTCTACTTGCTTTGAGAAGGTTTTATGCTAGGTTGCTAGTTATTTTTAAACTATAATTATTATTATAAATGAAGCTCATGATCAGCATGTTTTGTAAACTTAATAACTATTTTCCAAATCACGTACGAAAACCGTTTTCTTATATATACTATATAAACTAAGTGTAGTGTCTTGCATAGCATGAGTGGTTCTCTCGGGACCCTTATGCGCTCTTTAGGGTGTAAAACCTAATTAAAGTATTTTTCCGCAGCGTTTAAATATAGTTTTCTTTTGTGGACTAGATGATCCACTGAGCCGAGGGATACGGACTCTAAACATAACTGATTTTCTATTCATTAAGCACATGATTTTCTTGCATAAAGATTGTAGTTGGATTTGCCTGAGCGTCAGCAGTTATCCCCTGCTTGACGTGGCATCATGACGCGTGTTTTCTCTTACTCTGATAATTCTTAATTCGGAGAAAATGCGGGTTGTGACAGTTAGAATAATTTATTTTTGATCCCAAGAGTTTCTCACTAAAATATCCCACAAGATGACCCTCTTGACTGAAGACACCGCCAATACCGATTCCAGATGCGTCACATGACAATTCAAAAACTTTATTAAAATCTGGTACCGTAAAAGAGGAGCTTCCTATATTCGGGATTTAATTACGTCAAACGCTTTAGCGACTGATTTAGTCCACGTAAAATCTCCTTTTTTTCATGCACTTCGTGATTCGTGTCATGATACTACTAAAATCCTTGATAAATCGGCGGTAAAAAGTAGCTAATCCATGAAAACTCCAAACATCTCGTATATTAGTTGGTTTAGGCCAATCCTTGATAGCTTGAACCTTCTTAGGGTCAACATGGATACCATCTGAACTTACGATATAACTTAAGAATTCCACGGATGGAACATTAAACGTACATTTTTTAAATTAACAAATAATTTTTCCGATCGTAGTGTGGTTAGTACTGTCCTCAGGTGAGACTCATCATCGTTCTATAAGGAGCTAAAAACTAGGATATCATCAAAGTAAATAACTATGAATTTTCCTAGATAAGGCTTGGATACTAAAGTCATCAATCTTGAAAAAGTACTCGGGCCGTTAGTGAGCCCTTCCCCGAGCACTAACCATTCATAAAGTCCGTCTTTTGATTTAAAGGCCGTTTTCCATTCATCTCCCTCCCAAATCCTGATTTGATGGTAGCCACTCTTAAGATCTAACTTAGAAAAAAACGTAGCTCAGCTAGCATATCCAATAAGTCGTCCAAACCAGGGATGAGAAACCTGTATTTAACAGTTATTTTATTAACAGCCCTATAATCCACGCACATCTGCCAAGATCCGTCTTTCTTAGGCACCAATAAGGCGGGTACGACACAAGGACTCTTACTGTGACAGATGAACCCCTTACTTAGCAAATCCGAATTTAATTGTTGTAATTCTTGGTGCGTGGAGAAGTTTAACCGATAATGGGGAAGGTTAGGCAACGAAGAACCCGGAACAAAATAATTCTCGAGTTGAATTTCACGCATGGGGGGTAACTCAGGTGGTAGGTCATCCGGGTAGACATCCCTAAATTTTTCTAACAGGTTTTTCAACACTGGAGGTAGATTATCAAATGAGGAGCTATCTTCCTTGACTTACAAACATACTAGCTCATACATGTAACACCTCCCCTGTAAAGACCATATAATATGGGTCCGGCCGGGGCCCCACAACATACGGACGCCACAGCTTTAGTATTAAAAGATGATATGAAAACTACCCAATCTCAAAACTCCAGACAAACACAGCGGAAACAGAACAAACCGACAGAAGTTATCCACTAACGATAGAGTATCAAATGGCATTAAGGCCTTACACAATAATAGTCCAAAAAATATAAATGTGCCAAGCACTCCTAGGCTACCTCGGCATGCAAGACGGACATAAACATAACAAGAGTAGCAAACACAAAATGAGAAACCAAGCACAGCAACACTTCATGAGGCTTAGGGCTTTTCGCCCGGCGCGCTAGCTCCTACATGCGATCCTTGCCCTGTAAGGATTTGAAGTAACGTGGGTCAGCAAAGGCTGACCTCTACTGTGTAACAAACACATCTCGTCCCGGCCGTCCCTAACGGACCCCGGGGTACCACTCCACCTGCAAGTTAGCACTTCGTATACCAAAAGAGCATATATATTAAAGCGGTAAAACAGGCTTGGATGTCTCATACAGCATACATGTTCTCTATGTTTTGTACAAAGTGAAAGGGGCCTACTATGCAACATGAATGCAACCCGAGTTTCGCCCAAGGCACCCTAGATCGTATGCATCTAGCACAACATCAAACACTGGGTACTCCCGTTTCCCCATTAGCTTAAAGCCGCAATCACAAGGGAACCACCATGTCCCTAACGGCACACACGCCGTCATACGGAACCTTGCAAAGGCCCCACCCGCACAAGGGTCATATACCCCGGGGCTTGCCCGCACATTCTGACTTCGCACGTCAGGGTTCCGTCTCACACTGACCGATTCTAAGAAGCCTTGCTGGACCCCACCCGCTCATGGCCACATTGCCCGGGCTTGTCCTCCGCTCGACATTCTCGTCAGTCCACACAAGGGGCTAGTCTCGCCGGGACACTTCCCCCACATGACTTGCGCGTCACGGGATAGCCAGCCGACCACGGAGACATAGCCGCGCCTTTGCACAGCACAAACAAAGGTTTCCCCACCCCAATCACCATTCGCACCGTGTCTTTCCCGTGCTCCAAGGAAATCATCTACCGTACAACACGGAGCTAACCTTGTCCGGTTCCGACCACGAGTACTCACTCAAATATAAGGGGGAAAACACATACATACAACAGCGTATTGCCGCAACAGATTTCTACCGAATCCCCGAAGCTCTCTATGCAACATCACCGGGTCGGACTAACGGTCGCGACCACAGCTTCACCCACAATGCCTAACCCGCTAACGGAGCGGATCTCTAATGCAAAGCATGCCGGGATGAACATACTCACCCGGAGGTTCCTATTGAACCTAGGCTACACGAATCCCTCTCACTTGAGAGATTCGGCGCACAAAATACGAAAGGAAGTGGATGCTATTCATGCATCCTAAATCCTAAAAATCGAGAGGAGAAGTGTCGTTACCTTTCGTCCCCTCTTCCTAGCCATGGAGAAGATTTTCTCGGTTGAACACCACCGCAACACTCCCACCTTCGCGGATCTGAACTCCGCTCGCGAAAAGGACCTCCGAAGCTTCGCCAGTGGCCGGATCTTGGCCTCCTTCCTCCACCTTGCTCTCACTTCTCTCTAGAATCAAGAGAGATAAAGCCAAATGGAAAATGAGGGTTTGAAACCCTATTCCCGTCCTTAAACCACCCAGGGAGGCTCCCCACCGTTGGATCTTCCAAAGAAAAGAACGAACGGCCACGATTCGGCCTAAAATCACAAAAACTGGGCCGAACACGGGTTGCAACACGGCCGTGTGCCAGGCCGTGTTACCCACTCGCCGTCTCGATCGAGTCGAAAAACCAGCACACGGCCTTTGACACGGCCTCCGACACGCCCGTGTCACCTGCGACACGCCCGTGTCGGGACCCGTGTCACGCCCCCCGTATGCAATCGACCAACATTTCGCAGTCAGAGAGGTACACGGCCTTGTAACACGGCATCAGACATGCCCGTGTCAAATTTGACATGCCCGTGTTTGTGCCCGTGTCACGGCCCGTGTACCACACTTGCAGAATGCCTGGAGTGACACGGCCTGGGACACGCCCGTGTCCTAGGCTGTGTTCTACAACTCGACTAGCATCGACCGCCAAAGCGTTGACCGCACGACCCGAGGCCGAACACGCCTGTATCACGCCCGTGACACGCCCGTGACACGCCCGTGACACGCCCGTGACACGCCCGTGACACGCCCGTGACACGCCCGTGACACGCCCGTGACACGCCCGTGACACGCCCGTGACACGCCCGTGACACGCCCGTGACACGCCCGTGACACGCCCGTGACACGCCCGTGACACGCCCATGACACCTACTCCAAAAACCAAACTGGGCTTAAAACATCACCCGTCCCTCTTTTGAGTTTCGGGGTGTCACAACTCTCTCCCCCTTAAAAGAATTTCATCCCGAAATTTAAAACATGGAAGGCAAACAAAACTAAACAGTACCTGAGGAGAAAAGCTCGGGGTACTCCTCCAGCATGGCCTGCTCTCGCTCCCATGAGAGCTCCTCGCAACCACAGTTGTCCCAACGGACCTTTACGAGTCTGACCTCCTTGTTCCGCAATTGCCGAACCTCTGAGTCTTCTATCCCGATTGGACGAACTCGCGTCCTCAAGTCTTCCTCTACCGGCACCGCCGTCGGCTCAATCACCACACTGGCTTCTAACAACGCTTTCCTCAGGACGGAGACGTGAAAAACGTCATGCAATCCACTTAGCTCTGTGGACAACGCCAACCGGTACGCTGCCTCTCCCACTCGCTCGATGACCTTGAATGGTCCCAAAAATATCGGACTCAGCTTCTTGAGTCGGCGAATTCGCGAAACGCCTTTGAACGGCTTGATCTTAATATACACCCAGTCGCCCACAGCGAATTCCACATGCATATGGCGAGCATTGAAATACTTCGACTGCCGATCTTGAGCTACCTTCATGCGCTCTTGGATGGTCCGCACTAGCTCACTAGCGTCGGCTACCACTTCTTTCCCCAAAAGCTTGGTGTCTCCCGCCTCTGTCCAAGACATCGCTGTTCGACACCGCCTCCCATACAGAGCTTCGTATGGCGCCATCTTGATACTAGCTTGGTAACTATTGTTATACGCAAACTCCACCATGAAGAGGTGATCCTCCCACTTCTTGCCGAAGTCGAGAGTACACATCCTTAGCATATCTTCCAAAGTACGGTTCGTTCTCTCAGTTTGCCCATCGGTTTGAGGATGAAAGGCCGTACTGAACTTGAGTTTTGTGCCCAAGCTCTTCTACACCAACCGCCAATCCTTAGATGTGAAACGTCCATCCCGGTCGCTGACTATACTCTTCGGAATCCCATGAAGTCGTACAATATTGCGGACGTACAACTCCACCAACTTTTCCACACCATCCTCCTTCCGGTTTGGGATGAAATGTGCTACTTTGGTCAGGCGGTCCACAATCACCCAAATGGCATCATTACCCTGCTGCGATCTAGGCAACCCATGCATAATGTCCATGGAGATGTCATCAAATTTCCATTCGGGGATTGGAAGAGGCTTCAAGAACCCGCCCGGCTTCTGACACTCGGCCTTCACCAAGGCACAAGTTTGGCACCGACTCACACTCAAAGCTACGTCCCGTTTCATCCCCGGCCACCAATTGGACTTCTTCAGATCCATGTACATCTTTGTACTGCCCGGGTGAATGGAGTACTTAGTGAAGTGGGCCTCAAACATCAACTCCTCGTGGAGCTTGCCGAACTGTGGTACACAAATCCTTCCGCCCTTCCTCAGAATCCCATTAACCATCTCCCAGGCGCTACCCTCGCCCTTTAGAACTTCCTCCATGAAAGGTTGGAACTCCGCATCTACCTGGGTCGCTTCCCGAATACGATCGCATAAGTCACTCTGCATCTCAATCCAATTTAGTCGAGCCACGCTAGACTCGCCTCTTGCCACACATTCCAAACCAAGGGACTCCCAGTCCCGCCTTAACCGCTCATCGTGAGCTTCAATCCAATTTCCTTGCCCCGAGTATTTCCTACTCAAAGCATCTGCCACCACATTGGCTTTCCCTGGCGTGTACTGAATCGCCACCTCGTAGTCCCCAAGGAACTCGACCCACCTGCGCTGCCGCATATTTAGGTCCTTCTGATCTAGGAGATACTTCAGACTCTTGTGGTCCCTGAAGATCTCCACCTTTGCACCATAAACGTAGTGCCTCCACAACTTCAAAGCAAAAAATTACCTCCGCCAACTCCAAATCATGGACGGGGTAATTTCTCTCATGAGGCTTCAGCTGCCTCGACCCAAAAGCTATCAGGCTACCATGCTGCACCAACACGCACCCTAAACTGCATCCGGATGCGTCGCTGATAATCTGGAACCCTTCGATCCCCTTTGGTAGACTTAGGATCGGCGCCGTCATCAGCCTTTCCTTTAGGGTTTCAAACACCTGTTTGTACTCTTGAGTCCATACAAACTTCTGATCCTTGCGAGTTAGTGAAGTGAGGGGTAGAGCTATCCGCGAAAAGTTTTCCACAAACCTTCGGTAGTACCCGGCTAGTCCAAGAAAACTTCGGACTTCCGCCACGGTCCTCAAAACTGGCCACTCTCTGATGGCTTCTACTTTCGTTGGATCCACCGCCACCCCGTCCCCACTAATCACATGGCCTAGAAATGCCACTTTCTCCAACCAGAACTCGCACTTGGAGAACTTCGCATAAAGCTAGTTCTCTCTCAATACTTGCAACACTGTCCGCAAGTGCGACTCGTGCTCCGCTTCCGACTTGGAATACACCAATATGTCATCGATAAAGACGACTACGAACCAGTCCAAATATTAACAAAACACTAGGTTCATCAAGTCCATGAACATGGACGGCGTGTTCGTTAGCCCGAACGGCATCACCGAGAACTCAAAATGACCATACCTCGTACCAAACGCGGTCTTGGGTATGTCTTCGTCACGAATCCGCAACTGATAATATCCGGACTTCAAGTCCAACTTGGAGTACACCACCGATCCCACCAACTGGTCGAAGAGATCGTCTATCCGAGGGATCGGATACTTATTCTTGACAGTCAACTTGTTCAACTCTCGGTAGTCTATGCACAGACGCATACTACCGTCCTTCTTCTTTACGAATAACACCGGCGCACTCCACGGTGAAGAGCTGGGCCTGATATACCCTTGCTCCAAAAGCTCCTGCAACTGAACCTTGAGCTTGGCCAAATCCTTTGGTGCCATCCTGAAGGGTGGACGCGACACTAGTCTAGCCTCGGGCACCAACTCGATGGAGAAATCAATCTCCCGCCGAGGAGGTGCTCCCGGTAACTCCTCGGGAAATACATCTCCAAACTCCGCCACCACGGGCACTTCTCCAAGAGATAGCATGGAGAGGCTAACCTCCAACAACGCTACTAGAGCTACACCTCCCTGGTTAACAGCTCGCACTAACTAAAGTGCCGAAACTAGGGAACAGGCCACTCCATGCAGGCCTTCAAACTTGACTTCCGCTTGCCCCACGCCCCTCAGGGTTACCACCTTGGACAAACAGTCGATACTGGCACGCTGCTCCGCTAGCCAATCCATCCCCAAAATCACATCAGACTCGGACAACGGCAAGATCGCCGCTACCAATAAGAAGTCAACCCCCTCAAGACTCCAACAAATCCGGCCCCTAGCCCTGGTAGTCATAAATGACCCATTGGGCATGCGCACTTTCAACTCGGAGTCCGTCGAGAAAGACTCCACTCCGATCCTCCGGATAAAGCCTTCCGCAAGGAAGGAGTGCGACGCTCCCGTATCAAAGAGTACTCTAGCGGGGTACCCAGATACCATTACAAAGCCTACACACATGCAACAAACATAAAAAGGCTTGAAAGGAAGAAATCTACGATACAGGTTGAACTCTCATACCTGTCACCACATCGATTTGGCGGATTGCTTCCTGCTGCCCAAGGTTGTAGGCCCTTGGCTGCACTGGTTGAAACCGGGAAGCACTCGACTCCGCCATTTTCCCCTTCTCTACTGCACTGGGTCCAGAGCGTACGGTTTGCTCCTGCCTTGGCTCTTGCTCAGCGCCCCCTTGGGTACAAAATCTTGCTATGTGGCCTGGCTTGCCACAACTGTAACACGTCTGCGGTCCCTTAGAGCGTGACCCTCCGGACGTCCAATTACTTTTCTCGGCCGACTTATATGGGTAAGGCTTCTTCTTCCACCGGCTCCCTTCCGCCTTTCCATGGGACTGAGCAGGCTTCTTCTCCTCCCCCTGTTTGGGTGTGAAACCCTTGCGACGCTGGGATCGCTCCATGTCACTCTCAAAAATTCGGGCCGCCTCCACCAATTCGTTGAAACTCGCACGTTTCATCGATATGAGGGGTTGTCTTAGATTCTCCCTCAGTCCATGATAGAAGAGATTGTCCCTCTCTTCATCGTCTTCCATGGTCGTCCCTGCATAACGACCTAAGTGAGTAAATTCCTGAACATACTCATCCACTGACTTGTCTCGCTGCACCAGATGTAGGAACTGCCTCTGCAGGGCTAACCTCGTTGAGGCGGGAATGTACTTCTTCAGGAAGGCATTCCCAAATTCCTCAATGGACGGTGTGCATCCTAGAAATTGCCGGCCACTGTGGCTCACCCACCATAACTTGGCATCTCCCTCCAACATAAAGGCTGCGAACTCTGCCTTTTTCTCTTCGGGCTCCTCTGCCGCCCTCAGAAGCTCCTGAATTCTAGCCCACCAATCCTCTGCATCTGTGGGCGTGCCGATTCCCTTGAAGGTTGGAGGGTGGAAGCTCAGAAAGTACTTCATTTGCCGGTCCCCATGCCTGACAACCACTCTCTCGGCTTGCGGCTCTGCCCGCCTGACTTCCTCAACCGGCACGGTCGTTGCCATGTCCGGGTTAGCAGGAGTTGCTACTTGAGCAACGGGAGCTGCTACCTGTGCTGTCGCTGCAGCTTGGGCCGCCACCATCGCTTCTGCAAGCATACGGAAGAAGTCGGCCGGTGTGACCCCCATCCCTATCGGACCTTGCGCAGTCGCACTACTTGCCGAGAGCTCTTCTCTTGGCCTCGAGGTCCCAGCCTCGTTGCTTGCACTCTAAACACAAGCAAGAAAACGCAAATCAGTCTCTAATTGCAAGACTCGAACACAAGGACACTCATGGTCCCGCGATACTCCTATGTGGATAACTTCTTATACGCGACTCGACTTATACTTTTGACCGCGAATCTTCTCATTGGAACGCGAACCTCCCTCTGATACCAAATTGTAACACCTCCCCTGTAAAGACCATATAATATGGGTCCGGCTGGGGCCCCACAACATACGGACGCCACAGCTTTAGTATTAAAAGATGATATGAAAACTACCCAATCTCAAAACTCCAGACAAACACAGCGGAAACAGAACAAACCGACAGAAGTTATCCACTAACGATAGAGTATCAAATGGCATTAAGGCCTTACACAATAATAGTCCAAAAAATATAAATGTGCCAAGCACTCCTAGGCTACCTCGGCATGCAAGCCGGACATAAACATAACAAGAGTAGCAAACACAAAAGGAGAAACCAAGCACAGCAACACTTCATGAGGATTAGGGCTTTTCGCCTGGCGCGCTAGCTCCTGTATGCGATCCTTGCCCTGTAAGGATTTGAAATAACGTGGGTCAGCAAAGGCTGACCTCTACTGTGTAACAAACACATCTCCTCCCGGCCGTCCCTAACGGACCCCGGGGTACCACTCCACCTGCAAGTTAGCACTTCGTATACCAAAAGAGCATATATATTAAAGCGGTAAAACAGGCTTGGATGTCTCATACAGCATACATGTTCTCTATGTTTTGTACAAAGTGAAAGGGGCCTACTATGCAACATGAATGCAACACGGGTTTCACCCAAGGCACCCTAGCTCGTATGCATCTAGCACAACATCAAACACTAGGTACTCCTGTTTCCCCATTGGCTTAAAGCCACAATCACAAGGGAACCACCGTGTCCCTAACGGCACACACGCCGTCACACGGAACCTTGCAAAGGCCCCACCCGCACAAGGGTCATATACCCCGGGGCTTGCCCGCACATTCTGACTTCGCACGTCAGGGTTCCGTCTCACACTGACCGATTCTTAGAAGCCTTGCTGGACCCCACCCGCTCATGGCCACATTGCCCGGGCTTGTCCTCCGCTCGACATTCTCGTCAGTCCACACAAGGGGCTAGTCTCGTCGGGTCACTTCCCCCATATGACTTGCGCGTCACGGGATAGCAAGCCGACCACGGAGACAAAGCCGCACCTTTGCACAGCACAAACAAAGGTTTCCCCACCCCAATTACACCGTGTCTTTCCCGTGCTCCAAGGAAATCATCTACCGCACAACACGGAGCTAACCTTGTCCGGTTCCGACCACGAGTACTCACTCAAATATAAGGGGGAAAACACATACATACAACGGCGTATTGCCGCAACGGATTTCTACCGAATCCCCGAAGCTCGCTATGCAACATCACCGGGTCGGACTAACGGTCGCGACCACGGCTTCCCCCACAATGCCTAACCCGCTAACGGAGCGGATCTCTAATGCAAAGCATGCCGGGATGAACATACTCACCCCGGAGGTTCCTCTTGAACCTAGGCGACATGAATCCCTCTCACTTGAGAGATTCGATGCTCAAAATACGAAAGGAAGGGGATGCTATTCATGCATCCTAAATCCTAAAAACCGAGAGGAGAAGTGTCGTTACCTTTCGTCCCCTCTTCCTAGCCATGGAGAAGATTTGCTCGGTTGAACACCACCGCAACGCTCCCACCTTCGCGGATCTGAACTCCGCTCGCGAAACAGACCTCCGAAGCTTCGCCGGCGGCCGGATCTTGGCCTCCTTCCTCCACCTTGCTCTCCCTTTTCTCTAGAATCAAGAGAGATAAAGCCAAATGGAAAATGAGGGTTTGAAACCCTATTCCCGGCCTTAAACCACCCAGGGAGGCTCCCCACCATTGGATCTTCCAAAGAAAAGAATGAACGGCCACGATTCGGCCTAAAATCACAAAAATTGGGCCGAACACGGGTTGCAACACGGCCGTGTGCCAGGCCGTGTTACCCACTCGCCGTCTCGATCGAGTCGAAAAACTAGCACACGGCCTTTGACACGGCCTCCGACACGCCCGTGTCACCTGCGATACGCCCGTGTCGGGACCCGTGTCACGCCCCCCGTATGCAATCGACCAACATTTCGCAGTCATAGAGGTACACGACCTTGTGATACGGCATCAGACACGCCCGTGTCAAATTTGACACGCCCGTGTTTGTGCCCGTGTCACGGCCCGTGTACCACAGTTGCAGAATGCCTGGAGTGACACGGCTTGGTACACGCCCGTGTCCTAGGCCGTGTTCTACAACTCGACTAGCGTCGACCGCCAAAGCGTCGACTGCACGACCCGAGGCCGAACACGCCTGTGTCACGCCCGTGACACGCCCGTGACACGCCCGTGACACGCCCGTGACACGCCCGTGACACGCCCGTGACACGCCCGTGACACCTGCTCCAAAAACCAAACTGGGCTTAAAACATCACCCGTCCCTCTTTTGAGTTTCGGGGTGTTACAATACAAAACTCCGCTAATAAAAGACTCGTGCTCAAAATCCTTCTTACCTATCAAGCTCAAAGTTTTCTTTTTGACTGGCACAATTGTGTCTTTGGAAGAGACCGAAGGATCTTTAGGTGGAGTTGGTTTAAGGATAATGGTCCTACCATTAAATTTAAATTCATATGAGTTGGATCGCCAAAAATGAGTTACATCATGATCATAAAGCCATGGAATACCTAATAATACGTGACAAGCATCCATGGGGATGACGTCACACCAAATCCTTTCAGAATAAGCCTTGATGCTAAGGGGTACCAAACAACGCTTCGATATTGGGAGGGATGTCTTATTCACCAATGCCACCTTATAAGGGTAAGGGTGCGGCTTAGTAACTAAAGACATTCGGGTCACCGCATTTTCATAAATGACATTCATACAACTACCACTGTCTATGATCAACTTACACCATTTCTCTCCACTCTTAAATTTCAACGAAAAAATATTCGTCCTATTCCTGTCATCTAATGCTCGTGGATTCGCCAGAAAACACCGCATGACCATCATATAGGATTCATCCTATATATCACTAGGAACTCCTTCCGACTCGCTATCCTCTCCAGCCTCATATATAAGGTCGTCTATCTCACATATGGAATCTAATAGGGCTAAGGGTTTGGGCTTAGTAGGACACTCACTGGTGTAGTGACCTTGAATCCCGCAAGTGAAACAAGTTGTATTCGTTTTGTTGACCCTTTCTACAGGGACTCTCTCACGCGTTGGGTTTCTACTATTCCTGGCAGTCGCGACTATAGAGTTCAAGTTAGTGGACCGGAACTTCCCCTTATCCTTATAGGTGGAAGTGGGAGGTGGTCCTAAGATGGACTTTCCCTTCTGAAATGAGTGAGACTTATTTTTATGCACGTTGTGCTTCTAAATATCTAATGCAACGTTAAAAGTGATGTGCAGGTCGGTGTGACCATAACGCGGTAATTTTCCCTGGATGTCGAGGTTTTACCCCTTACGAAACCTAGAGAGGGTGACCTTGGGCATCTCCTTCATGCCACACCTAACCATCATGTCCTTAAGAGGACTCATATACTCAGAGACTGACCTATTGCCTTGCTTAATGGTAGCCAAATCATCAAACATCTGTGTTCAATGGTACGTGGGGACGTACTGCTCTGTCAGTAAGGCCTTCATGTCTGCCCAACCAATAGTTAATTCACCATTCTCGACTCTTAGACGTCGCTCCTCATTCAACCAAAATATCTTAACTCTACCTAACAATTTCATTCTCGCCACTCGCACCTTATCCGCATCATTTAGATTGTACCATTCAAAGTAACACTCTATCTCCATAACCCAGTCTTGGAAAACTTGGTGTTCTCCCAATCCATCGTATGATGGAGGTTTGACTCGGACAGACCAAGTAAGATCAAACTCGTACGGTGCTCGTGGAACATGTTCATTATTATGGTTATTGTTAGGGTTATTATTTCCTTCCGCCCGTTAGTTGGCGGGTTGATTACGGGGAGCCCCAAGATGTAATCTCAATTCATGAAGTGTCTCCCTAATAGCCGTCATTTGTTCTGTTAAATCCTGACGGAGTTCCTCAAGGGCTGTGAAACCTTGACCCTCATCCAGTTCGTCGTCCATATTGGAAAAGACAGGGAATTGATAAGTAAATTTTGTTTTAAAGAAGATAGATTTGGTGTTATATAATCTTTTATGTATATAAGTCTATCTCTTTTTTACTTACTTATATCCTGTGGATTAAGGCAAGAGTACCTATCACAGAGGAGTATAGTATTTTTTTAGAAAATATCAAGGTCGTATTTTTCCTGGGATCGGTGTTAATTATTCTACTTTTTAGAACTGACTATTATCTTAACGAACGAACGGAGTGGAGTTTATATTTAAAAGTTAGAAAAATATATATACGTGATTTTATTAAGATAAGGACTCAGAAGGTAGTCCTTGATTTCAGAAGTACTTTGAGAGAATATTAATTCAGTTATTAATGAACAACTTTATTTCTTAATTTCCTAACTTAACGAGAGGGTCCCTTTTGTAGCATCACTAACTCGAAAGTACGATCGGGGAGGCTTGTGTTTAAAATGGGTTAACGTAAACGTAGTGTCTCTTCACCTGGTATATGATCAATTAACAGAAAACCCTAGTTAGGATAACTAGAAAGTATAGTTGAAATAGTTGAAAATAATATCTAGCCCAGATCTTAACTTGACCAAGTGCTAAGGGTTATTAGCCCTTTCTCAGGATGGGGGCGGTATAAAGTACAGAAAATAATATCTACCTATCTATCTTAATCTAGGACTTAAGCTTTCGCTTCGCCTTTCATTCAGGATAGGGTAGTAAAATCTAAAATATTGAAAAGCTTTCGCACTATCTTAATCCAGTTAATAGGTTTTCGCCTCGCTCTTCATTCGGGATAGTATGAAATAATAAGATTTGTAAAATTATTTTGAAAGCAGTTTCACGCTATCTTAATCCAGGACATAAGCAGAGCTTCGCCTTTCATTCGGGATAGTATGAAAAATTAAAGGAAAGTAAAACTAAAAATAAAACAATAAAGTACTCAGAATTGAAATTTAAAGAGTCTATTTTATAAAGTCCAAAATTATTACAACTTCATGAAAAGCTGAAAAGAAAGCTTAAAAATTTACAACTTACAGAACTTTTGAATACTTAAAAGCTACTACCAGTTCCTTGTCAGAGAGCTGGGGAGTCCTAACAGTTCTTAAGGAAGCTGCTGGTGTTCGAATAATTATACTCAGCCCTGCCCCTCTATTTATAGAAAAAAATTGCTTTTGGAAAAGCACTTTTGGAAAAGTTGCCAAACATCTTATGAAAAAGCTGCCAAACAGCTTTTACAAAAGCTAAAAATACGCTTGTGGGATAGCTGGCTATTGGACAGCTTGACACGTGGCCTAACAGTTCTTAAGGAAGCTGCTGGTGTTCGAATAATTATACTCAGCCCTGCCCCTCTTTTTATAGAAAAAAATTGCTTTTGGAAAAGTTGCCAAACAGCTTATGAAAAAGCTGCCAAACAACTTTTACAAAAGTTGGAAATCAGCTTGTGGGACAGCTGGATATTGGACAGCTTGACATGTGGCAGTTTTTGATGAGCTTGCAGCTGATTTGGTGGCTGGATAAGAAATGCGGGTCGGGCTGGCAGCTGGCGGGTCGGGCTGGCAGGTCGAGCAGGCGGCTGGCGTGTTGGCGGGTCGAGTAGACAGCTGGCGGGTTGGCAGGTCGAGCAGGCGGGTCGATTTAATTGGCGCAAAATGCTTTAACCTAGAATTGAACCCGTGACTTCATGAAATTCTACATAGCTCCCACTCCACTAGGCAAGCTGATCATTTTTGAATAAACACAAACACATTATAAATATAAACTATATTGGTTTTAGTAACTTTATATTTTATATTTTATTTTAATTAATAATATATACATTTAAACTTTATTTTTTATATATTATTTTAATTATATTTTATAGTATTTTAATTAACTATTTTAAACTCACTAAAGCTCCCCTTAACTTTATATAAATTATTTATAATTATTTTATACATTATTTTATAAAACATATATTTTTTTTATATCTTTAATATATATACATATAAGTCATATTATATTTTATATTTAATATTATAAATAATTATAGTTAACTTAAATATATTACTTCTAATTTTATACATAACTTATATATATTTTTATTTAACTTTAATATACTAATTTTTGTGATAATACCGTATTACTTTCTACATAATTTTATTTAAAGAAGAAAATTTAAAACAAATCATTTATTTATTAATTTACATAAATAATTCCTTATTTACATACAAAATGATATTCAAACTATACTAATAAATGAGTATTAATTATCACTCATCAAATACCCCATACTTATGTTTTGCTATTCTAGAGCAAAAATAGGAGTTGTGTAAATGAACAATTTATCAAAATTTCTATTTACTATCAATTAAATTCTTAAGATAAAACAGGTATAAAAATCCGGTGAATAAAGAGTTAAATGCTATCGTATATATATATATCATTGATACCAGAGTTAGAATTTATAGCCATAAAAAGTTTTTGAAAACAAATAGTAAGCATATATTAAAATCAGATATAACAAAGATAGATTGGCTTTATGACTAATATATCTTGCATGAGATATGTTGAAAATTTACAACCTATTAATTATGCTCTCTCAAAATTTTAAGCAAAAGTAATTCAGTTTTGTAGTGGTTTTTAGGGGATATCAACTTAGTGATTTTGCCCATACAGAGGCTTTGTATGTAGGAGGTGATGAATTTTATCCTCTCACACTTTTTTTCATATTCATGCATTGTTTCAACTATTTTATGAAAATATTTTCCAAAATAGCAAAAAAAAACTTTGCAGAATTGAACTTTGAATTAATCAAATGCATATGTTTAGGAGCACATACTCCATTTTATATGATCTTTTAACATTTATTGGATGTCTATGTTTACGGAATTTTTTTATTCCCATGGACATAAGATCTTTTCTTTTTTAGGAGCACATACTCCTAGATGCTTGCGTGCGTAAAGAAACATGCCAAGCGAAATAGTAGGTAGGGGGTTGAAAAAATAATTTTGATAAAAGATTTCGAGAGCAATGGTAATAGCTTGATATTTTCTATAATTTAACAAGATTGAAGTAATGATAATTACATTCTAAAATTGTTTGGTGAACATAATATGATAGCTTCTATTGTATATATATGTATTTCTTTTGATATATTAAAGCAGGCTTGCTAAAAAAAACTAACTTCGATTGTAATGAAATTTTATAAGGTAGGGTTTATAAGTTTATTTCGGATATTTATATCTAGTTATGAGAAGGAGTAGTAAATTTGAAATTTGAATAAGTTGTATTTTTGATCAACTCAGATTTTTAGAATATATATACATAGTATGGTTTTAAAGTTTTGAGTTGTTTTGGATGAGTAATAAAATAAACAATGTTTTATTTAAAAAGGAAAGATATAACATAAAAGTGATAAAAAAATTGCATCTAAAAGCACCCCCATACTTATGTTAGGCATAGGTATGAAGTGAAAAATATGTACAGAATATACAAAAGCATAAAAGATGGAAATATACAACTGAATTTATATTTCGAGGTTATGGAGTAGTGTTAGGGTTTCAGGTTCTTTTTGAAAAGGGTCCCCAGTAAAATATAGTTTTAAACGGTGCCCGTTTACTTTGAAAGTTCCTAGTTCAGGGTTAGAAATAAGAACGGTCCCATATGGCCAGATTTGTTTAACAGTAAAGGGTCCGGTCCATCGGGATTTTAATTTTCCTGGAAATAATTTAAGGCGTGAGTTATATAGTAGGACAAGATCACCTGGTGAAAAAGATTTTGGAAATTTAATTTTTCTATCATGATAAAACATAGATCGCTCTTTATAAAATTTATTATTTTCATAGGCATTTGCACGCCATTCCTCAAGTTCATTGAGTTGAAATTTATATTGTTCGGCGGCTAAGTTTGTATCTAAGTTAAGAAATTTTAGCGCCCAGTATGTGCGATGTTCTAATTCTACAGGTAGGTGACATGCCTTTCCATATACTAAACGATAAGGTGTACAACCGATCGCAGTTTTGAATGCTGTACGGTAGGCCCAAAGTGCATCATCTAATTTGAGGGACCAATCTTTTCGATTGGTATCTACAGTCTTTTCTAATATGCGCTTTAGTTCTATATTGACTACCTCCACTTGGCCGCTTGTTTGGGCGTTATAAGCGGTAGCGAGTTTATGAGTAACTCCATATTTGGCTAATACTTTAACCATTTGGGTATTACAAAAATGAGTACCTCGATCGCTAACCATATCCCTAGACGTGCCAAAACGTGAAAATAAGGATTTCAGAAATTTAACGACGACTCTCGCATCAGCGGTGGGAAAAGCTTGTGCTTCAGCCCATCGTGAAATGTAATCGACCGCTACTAAGATATAACGATTTTTAAAAGAAGGTGGTAAAGGGCCTATAAAATCTATGCCGTTGGCAGTGGTTGCAAACGCTTACCAATTGTTGAGCGTCCTTGAATAAAGTAGGCCAAAAGAATCCTGCTTCAAGGGCTTTACGTGCAGTCCGGTTGGCTTGATAATGTCCGCCGGTTGGTCCTTCGTGGCAGTGTCATAGTACTTTTAGTCCTTCCTCGTTCGAAATACATTTTCTAATTACTTGGTTGGCACAGACTCGGAATAAATACGGGTCTTCCCAAAAGTAATTTTTCAAGTCAGAAAAGAATTTCCTCTTTACTTGAATTATAAAAGCTTTTGGAAGGACTCGGGCTACTAAATAGTTTGCCAAGTCTGCAAACCAAGGAGTAGAAGAGTTTGTTACCTTTTCGAGGGCGAGGAGACTTTCTTCAGGGAATTTATCTTCGATGTCGACTTCCACGAGTGTATCTGTTGCAGCATTCTCTAGTCGAGAAAGATGATCGGCTACTAAATTCTCTGTGCCTTTCTTCTCTCGGATCTCTAAATCAAATTCTTGTAATAAGAGAATCCAACGTAATAAACGGGGTTTTGCATCTTCCTTAGTTAGTAAATATTTTAAAGCAGTATGATCCGTAAAAACTATAACTTTTGATAGCGTGATAAAAGATCTAAACTTATCAAATGCAAATACAATTGTTAGTAGTTCCTTTTCCGTGGTTATGTAATTGGTTTGTGTGGATGTGAGAGTTTTACTTGCATAATAGATAGGATGAAAATATTTGTCTACTTGTTGTCCTAAGGCATCTCCTACCACATAATCACTCGCATCACACATGATCTAAAAAGGAAAGGACCAGTCTTGGGCTACTAAAATAGGAGAGTTGATAAGTTTGTCCTTAATAATACTGAATGATACTAAGCATTCACTATCGAATATAAATGGGGCTTCTTTTTCTAATTAATGAGTTAACGGTTTTGTTATTTTAGAAAAATTTTGAATGAACTGTCTATAGAAACCTGCATGGCCTAAGAAACTTCGAATAGATTTTACATTTATTGGAGGAGGAAGTTTTTCAATTATTTCTATTTTGGCCTTATCAACCTCGATTCCCTGGGAAGAAATTTTATGACCGAGAACTAAACCTTCGCGGACCATAAAGTGGCATTTCTCCCAGTTCAACACTAAATTCGTGTCTTCACAGCATTGAAGAACACGAGCGAGGTTATCTAAACACGTATGGAATGAGTGTCCAAATATGGAGAAATCATCCATAAATACTTTCATAACATCCTCTACTAACTTGCCGAAAATAGCTAGCATACTCTTTGAAATGTAGCTGGCGCATTACAAAGTCCAAACGGCATTCGCCTATAGGCGAAAGTACCAAAAGGGAAAGTGAACGTAGTTTTATCTTGGTCTTTAGGGGCTATAGGAATTTGTAAATACCCTGAATAACAATCGAGAAAACAATAATACGAGTGACTCAAAAGTCGCTCTAATATTTGATCTATAAATAGTAGTGGAAAGTGATCTTTACGGGTGACATCATTTAATTTTCGATAGTCGATGCACATCCTCCAACCCGTAACAATACGTGTTGGAATTAGTTCATTATTAGCATTTGGCACTACCGTTATACCGCCCTTCTTAGGGATGACTTGTACGGGGATAACCCATGTGCTATCTGAGATTAGATAGATAATTCCTGTGTCTAATAATTTCATTACTTCAGCTTTTATGACATCCTTCATATTTGGATTTAAACGTCATTGGGGCTGGATAGATTTACAAGGGTTATCTTCCAAAAATATTTTATGCGTACAAAAATATGGGTTGAGTCTTTGGATATTAGAAATTTGCCATGCTAATGCATGGCGATGTTGTTTTAACACTTCTATTAATTCAGACGTTTTCTTATTATTAAATTCGCAAGAAATGATAACAGGGAGTTTAGATTCGGCTTCAAGGAAAATGTATTTTAAATGTGTAGGAAGTGTTTTCAGCTCGAGGGTTGGTGATTTTTCATATGAAGTTGGAGTTTTTAGAGTTGTAGAAGTTAAGGATATAAAAGGTTCTAAAGGGTCATCGGTAGGCAATTCTTGTGAAAGGGGTAAGTCTGCCAAGTCCGATTCTTCTACAGTTATTGAAAGTAAATCAGAATAGGGAAAACCATTTTCTTATAATGAGGCTTCCGCAAGATAGCAGGAATCGTCGTTTATTAAAAAAAAATTCATAGAGGGATCTATATCGATAGTAACCTCGTCATCTCCTACTCGTAAGAGAAGTATACCATTACTTACGTCTATTATTGCGCGAGAGGTTGCGAGAAAAGGATGATTGGGAATTATGGGAACATCGGCATCTTCCTTTATGTCAAGTATAACAAAGTCTACCGGGAAGGTAAACTTGTCTATTTTGACCAGAACATCCTCTACTATCCCTATTGGATATTTAATAGAACGATCTGCTAACTGGATGCTCATTTTAGTTGGGCTGGGGTTACCTAATCCTAGTTTTTGAAAGAGCGAGTAGGGCATTAAATTTATGCTAACACCAAAGTCTGCTAACACATCTTTTATTAATAGATTACCGAAGAGACACGGGATGGAAAATAGTCCCAGATCGTTTAATTTTGGGGGTAATTTATGTAATAAAATGGCTGAACACTCAGCGTTAAGGAAAAATCTCGAAATATCTTCGAGTTTCTTTTTATTTGAAAGTAACGCTTTTAAATATTTTGCGTATTTAGGCATCTGTGCAATTGCCTCGCAGAAAGGTATATTGATTTGAATTTGTTTTAGCATTTTTAGAATGTTTTTATACTGTTCATCTTCTCGCTCATCTTTTAATTTCGATGGATAAGGAAAAACAACATGTAGGGAAGAAATTTGCGGGGGTTGAGAAGGCAGAGACGTAACAGGAAGTGTAGGAAGGCTAACCTTAGCTTCTTTTTCTACTCTAACGGGTGGTGATAGCTCCCTGCCACTTCGTAGTTTAACGGTTTGTCAACTTGATGGGTTACTGGAATGGCCAGTATCCCGCGGATTAGGTTCCGTATTTCCTGGCAAATTACCAGGTTAGCGTTCCGATAGCATTTTTGATATTTGTCCAATTTGTGTTTCTAATTTTTTAATTGATCTGGTCAGGTTCCAGATATTTGACTCATTAATACTAACATATTTCGTGAATATGTCTTCTATCGGGGTTGGTCTTAATTTGTGCGGTTGTGGTGGTGGTGTTTGTGGTTGTGGGGGTTGCGGTGCAAATCCACTTGGATTTACAATCGGAGGGCGTTGAGCATTATTGGGTCTGCTCCATGAAAAATTAGGATGGTTCCTATATCCTGGATTATAAGAATTATTATTTAAGTTAATATTAGGATTATAGGAAGGTCTATAAGAGTTCCCCATATAATTGATTTCTTCAATTACATTAATATTCGAATTCCAAGTAGTTGTGGCGGAGGAAGCAGATATTCTTGCTAATTGTTTAGTTAAACTTTCTACTTGGAGTGCTAAAGTAGAAGAAGTGTCGAGCTCATAAATCCCAGCTTGTTTAGGGCATGACATTGGCACATTCCACTGGTACGCGTTCATGGCCATTTCCTCAAAGAGGGTTTGAGCAGCCTCGAGGGTTTTGTTATTGAGCGTGCCCACAACGGCAGCATCAATGGCTTGCCTGGTTTGAATATTCAAACCATTATAAAATATTTGTACCTTGAGCCAAGTTGGCAGTGCGTGATGTGGACACTGACGTAGATATTCCTTAAAACGTTCCCAAGTCTTATAAAGAGACTCAGACTCGCCTTGCACAAAGGAAGAAATATCTGCACGCAGACGTGCGGTTTTTGCAGGTGGAAAATACTTTGTAAGGAATTTTTCGATCAATTCAGCCCAAGTGGTAATAGATCCTCTTGGGAGAGAACCTAGCCAATAATTGGCTTTCGTTGGTTGCGAAAAAGGAAATAAGCGAAGACGGATGGCATCATCAGTGATACCATTTATCTTAAATGTGTCGCATATTTCTTAGAAGTTGGACAAGTGCGTGTTTGGATCTTCATCGGGCAATTTATCAAATTGAACAGAATTTTGAATCATTTGGATTATACTCGATTTAATCTCGAAGTTATTATTAGAATTGTTGGACGAATGATACTAGACCCGGTGTCATCTAAATTGGGTTGTGCATAATAAGACATGGTCCTTTGGGGGACCACCTCTGGCATTTGTTGTTGTTCTACTGAAATTTCTTGTACGTGTGCGGTAAAGTAAAACTGAAAATAAAGCAGTAAAGTACTCAGAATTGAAATTGAAAGAGTCTATTTTATAAAGTCAAAAATTATTACAACTTTCTGAAAAGCTTAAAAGAAAGCTTAAAAAATTACAACTTACAGAACTTTTGAATACTTGAAAGCTGCTACCAGTTCCTTGTTAGAGAGCTGGGGAGTCCTAACAGTTCTTAAGGAAGCTGCTGGTGTTCGAAATATTCTACTCAGCCCTGTGCCTCTATTTATAGAAAAAAATTGCTTTTGGAAAAGAACTTATGGAAAAGCTGCCAAACAGCTTTTGCAAAAGCTGAAAATCAGCTTGTGGGACAGCTGGCTATTGGACAGCTTGACAAGTGGCAGTTTTTATGAGCTGGCAGCTGATTTGGTGGTTGGATAAGGATGGAGGGTGGGCTGGCAGCTGGCGGGTCGGGCTGGCAAGGTCGAGCAGGCGGCTGGCGGGTTGGTGAGTCGAGTAGGCAGCTGGAGGGTTGGCGGGTCGAGCAGGCGGGTCGATTTAATTGGCGCAAAATGCTTTCACCTGGAATTTAACCCGTGACTTCATGAAATTCTACATAGCTCCCACTCCACTAGGCCAGCTGATCATTTCTGCATAAACACAAACACATTATAAATATAAACTATATTGCATTTAGTAACTTTATATTTTATATTTTATTTTAATTGATAATATATACATTTAAACTTTATTTTTTATATATTATTTTAATTATATTTTAAAGTATTTTAATTATTTATTTTAAACTCACAAAAGCTCCCCTTAACTTTATATATATTATTTATAATTATTTTATACATTATTTTATAAAACATATATTTTTTTATATCTTTAATATATATACATATAAGTCATATTATATTTTATATTTAATATTATAAATAATTATAGTTAACTAAAATATATTACTTCTAATTTTATACATAACTTATATATATTTTTATTTAACTTTAATATATTAATTTTTTTGATAATACAGTATTACTTTCTACCTAATTTTATTTAAAGAAGAAAATTTAAAACAAATCATTTATTCCTTAATTTACATAAATAATTCCTTATTTACGTACAAAATGATATTCAAACTATACTAATAAATGAGTATTAATTATCACTCATCAGGAATACTCCGTGCCTAATCTAGTGCGCATGCAAGTAAAAGTAGTTCTATCCTATGAAATGAGACAACAGAAAGAATTGTTCCCGCTAAATAACTAGGGTTAAAAAAATATTTTTTGATTTTCTTACTAAAAATAAATAAGAGACTATTAAAAAAAAGTTTGATATTTTTTCAGAAAATAAAACTTTTAAGCCGCTATTGGCAGACCAGGAATTTGTTTTTCTAATTTTGGCAAAATAAACGTGCAAGAAAAGTGCATGCCAACGTGCAAATAAAAGAGGTAGGGTGTCAATTAGGAAATTGACGCGAACCTCCCTCTGATACCAAATTGATGCAGGCCTACGCCTTGACACCAGGAAATCTATAGAATAAGCACGATCGTCTCTCTACGATTCAAATTCTACACTCGCACAAATTTTATGCAGCACACACTCCAAGCAATTATATCTCTTTAATGATAACGTACGGGTAGCCAAACCAATTAGGATCGAATAGAGGCGATAGGCCAATATCCTTTTCAGCTAAAAGGACCTAACCGGTCCGGTCAAGCGATGGTTGTACCAAAAGAGATCTACTAAAAGTACGATTTTGAAAATGGTAGATCTCCCCCCAAAAAAAGTTACGAGGTTCGCCAATCCTTTTGAAAAATAATTCAATCAAGTTAAACACAAAACCAATCAAAGAAACCATGATTTTTTGGCGATTCTAGATTCAACGCTAAGAATTTCCACCACAACAATATCTAGGAAGAGAAACACACAAAGGTAGGAATTTTTTGTTACCTAAATCGGAATGGATGATTCCGATTATCTAACTTGGATCGCTCTTCAATGGCTCTGCCGGAGTTACGCCTGATGGAGAGAAAATTTGTCCTCCTTCGTCGCTTCACGCCTTGGCCGAGATCCACGAAAACACCACCAAGAGAGAGGGGGTGGTCGGATTTCTCCTTGAGGTGGTTGGTTGGATTTTGTGGGGGTGAGGGGCGGCTGGTCGGGTTTTAGTTTTGAATGGCTTGCCGGATTAGGATAGGGTAGAGGGGCTCGGGTTGGTTGTTGAGAAGGGTTGCCGAGAGTTAAATAGAGGGGGAGAGAGAAAAGGTGGCGGCGGTTGGAGAGAGGGAGGGGCAAGGCTGAGAGAGAGAGGGAGGAGGGTGGTGGTGTGGTTGGCGGCTAAGAAGGAGTAGGCTACGGCTGGCCAAATTTTAGAAGAAGGAGGAGGGAGAGAATTTCTTAGGAGGGATTAGGGTTCTCAATATTTTTCATTCAACTTACTAATAATGAACAATATAAGGCCTTATATAGGCTTACAACCATGTTAGGCGACATGCAGCCTATATAATAAAATAAACTCTAATGTTTTTAAATCTTAATGAAATAATACAAATGCTCAAAACAAATTGCACAATAAATTCAACTAAATAATATTAAAATTATTTAACTAAATAATATTAAGCGGTCTTGCGCCGAGGACTATTAAGCCGGCTCGCCCGGCTCGCATCTTCAGTATTTTGGGGGGCATCATATCCATTAGCCAATTACTGCTTAGCTTTCTTTAGGCGAGTGTGGATGTGATCCCCTTGCTCTCATACCCCTTCCTCAGGTGGCCGCGAGGCTATTAAGACGGCTCGCCCGACTCGCATGCCCAACCATGGCGGGAGCAAGCCGGCCATCATCCGAATGCGAGTCAGTGTGACTTGCCTGCCCCCTTTGGAGGGCGTGAGTCATGGCTCGCCTGCCTCTTGGGCGTACACAAGTCAGCGCAGCTCACTGCCGAATAACCTTTGCAGTGTAGTGGCGAGTCAGTAGGAACCTGCGGTGGGCTCGTAAGTCGAAACGTCATGGCATGTTTTTACTATCCGCACATTTCCCGCCGACGGGATGTTTTCCTGCCATTTCTCTTCCTATAAATAGACAATGCTGCTCTTTCTTACCTGTCGCATTTAAGACTCTTGCCCCTTACTTCCTGCGACTACCAGCCCGTCTGCTTTTTGCGAGAACTGCAGCGTCCCGCTAAGCGATTTGTTTGCGAGATGGGAGATGGGGGTGGTGTTGTTGATGGGTGAAGCAAGTGCGCTTGGACCTTCTCCGACCATTCTTTCTCCTACGCCTCCATTAGTAATGGAGAATTCCTTGATGTGATTGGTGACTTTATCCTGCCTGGCTTCGTGGCGAGGCGACCCGTGGAAGAGGATAAAATTAATGACTTCTCGGAAGTTGAACTCATCATTCCTATAGCTAACTTTGATGCAAGCCTCCGGCTTCCCCTATGGCCCGAGGTCCGCCTAATCCTGAAATACAATTAGTTCGTCCTCAGCCAGATTACCCCCAATTCTATTATCGTTGTGGTCGGGTTTGCTGCTTCGTTCGGAAAGAGCAAATCGAGTTCAGCCTTGCGGTATTTCTCAAGTTGTTCTCCTTCCAGGCGAACAAGGATGAAACTGCCTACTTCTCCAGCAATAATGTCAAGGTGCAGGAGACAGTAAATAAGAGCCATAACTTGCTAAAGAAATTCATCTTCATCAAGGGCGACTTCGGCAACATCCCCTTCTCGTCGGTCCAACTCATCGAGAGGAGCTACCGCACCCTAGCCTGGGATTCCATGAAGCCGAGCTGTGTGCGTTCTTCCAAGGGAAGAGCTTTGAAGTTGCGTTCCTCCACAGGAATGTAGACAACCTCCACCCCGTCCCGCCTAGAGGAGGTAAGCTGCTCGCACCTTCCTCTTCTTTTATTTTTTACTTAGCCCATTATTTTTCTTCTTTGCCTTAACTTTACTGCCGCAGGTGAGTGAGACATTCCCTTTCACCCTCCTTATAAGAGTGTGCGAGTTGCTTCTAGCGAGCTCACCAATGCAAAGGCTGTGGCTGCCGCATGTTGCGAGACCCCAGCCCTTGCTACCTAGAGTCGGGCCACCCGCGAATAGCCTCTACCGCCGCCACCGCCCAAGAAGTCGAAGGCCGCGGGTGATGCACCTCCCGCAGCTCGAGATAAAGGAAAGGCTCTAGTGTACTAACCAACTGAAGAGCCCACCACGCCGAGTGCTTCGACCGGCTGCCCTTCTGGAGAGGTGAGAGGTCTAAGTTGTTAGCCTAAATCACCTAGAGGGGGGTAAATAGGTGAAATGCGTGTCAAATGCGGAATTAAAAACTAACACAGCACACATCAAGCAATCACAGACGACAAGAGATTTATAGTGGTTCCCCAACCTTGGGTACATCCACTTTCCTCACCGATCTAGCAAATCACTAGACTCGGCTACTCCACTCTCTCGGATTGAAAACAATCCTACACCTCGGAACCACGTTCCTACAAAACTCGATCCAACTGGATCTACAAAACTCGGAAGAAAGGTCTTCCTACAAATCTCGGAGAAAAACTCCTACAAAGAAGTTTTGGTTTGAGAATAAAAAATCAAAACAACAATCTCAGATCTGGATCTTTGACAGTCTTCAACTTTAGGAACTTCGGCTTGATCAGAAAAGGTTGAAGATGACTTAAGAGAGATCCACGAATCTGAAAACTAGAACCACCTCGATCGAGAAGATAGATCTGAAATCTTTGAGGCTCGGCGAGATCGAGTGATTCACTTTTGTCTGGATCGCTGGAGAAATAGTCGTTGAAGACGGAGATCGGCGATCCAGAGTTTCTTCCGTGAACAACGATGGCGGCAGCGGCGTGAGAATTAGGGTTCATGGAATTTTCTCTTTCTTAAAAAGAATATCTTTGTAATCTTGTTAATTAGTCAATTCTGAAATGACCTATTTATAGGTGGACTCCAACGGTCATAATCTTAATTAAGGATGACACGTGGACCAATCAGAAATGACGGATTCAAAATACTTATGGCGAATTCGAACTTAGAAAAATTCTGGAATAGAGAACTGCTATACTCGAGTAAGAGAAGATATACTCGAGTATGGGAATTTAGATACTCGAGTGACAAAGAGGAGTATACTCGAGTATGAGAAGAGAAATTTACTTGAGTGAAAAATGAACTACTCAAGTATCAGAAGAGATATACTCGAGTATCAGAAAAGATATACTCGAGTATCAGCAAGATATACTCGGGTGAAAGGAGAATTACTCGAGTATCAGAATATGTATCCGGGAAACATTCACTTACTCGAGTTATGAAAGTCAATTACTCGAGTATAGAAATACTTACTCGAGTATTAAAATCAACTACTCGAGTATCGAATAATTTACTCGAGTATGAAAATCAATTACTCGAGTATAGAAACACTTACTCGAGTATGAAAAGAAACTACTCGAGTATGACTACTTGAACTTGCAGAGAAGAGAAGAAATGGATCTACTCGAGTATGATACATGATTTACTCGAGTGATTAAGTTACTTACTCGAGTATGAAAAGAACTTACTCGAGTGACTAACTAACTACTCGAGTATAGATTTATCTACACGAGTATTCAGAGCCTACTCGAGTAAGTCTAACTGATTACTCGAGTATGTCTAACTAACTACTCGAGTATGTCTAACTAGCTACTCGAGTATTAAGTCTGATACTCGAGTATAAAAAGGGGTTACTCGAGTGTTTTGGACTTAGAAATATTTTTCTGAGGAAATTAGCTCCAATGCTTCTGTCCATCAATCCAAGTGCATGAATGAGAAGTGTATCCCAATAGAGAGGCTATACATGGGCCAACACTTTGGATCACACAATGAGGGATTACATTGCATGGTCCTGTGTTTGGTGACCCATTATAGACTGACATTGGTCTACACTTGGCAATTAGAACCTGCACACATACAACTCAAACACCACATCAAATACATCTTAATTCATCTTAGTTCAAGGTCTGACTTCCTACAAATCTGAGGTATTGTGGAGACAAACCCCAACAATCTCCCCCTATTTGTAGATGTCAGCACTCTCTATACTAAGGTGAATTACTTAAGAGTAAAAGAACAACATGCATATAACAGGAGAATAAACTAAACTAAAGCAGGGTAAACAAAACATTGCCATAATTAGAATTAAATATATATATATATAGAAATGTTTTAAGCACAGAAACAAAAGTCCAATTCCACATTCTCAGTTCAACTCAAGATGGGGCATCCTTGTGCATCCTTTCTCTTTTCAGCTCTTGCCTCTCTAGGTAGCTGAAAGGTTTTGGAAAGTAAGTCCTGGGCCTAGGAGGAGCAGCTGGATTGTTGTGCCCCCAATTCCTGTCATGGAGCCTGATCTTTATCTGAGATGCTTCATAGGCTTTCCATTCTGAATAACTGTAGTGGTTATCTCTGTTCTCACCAAGATCTGTCACTAACCTCAAGGTATCAAGAATTAGAGACTTAGAGGTAGGACTCCACACTTCAGCATGTACAACAGGTGGTCTACCTTCAGAAGCTGGCTCTTTCCTGGGTGCAGAACGGCTGGCAGAAGTGCCGTCACCATATTTTCTTTTCTTCTTAGAAGGACCTTGAGAACTGGAAGGAAAATCATCTTGCCATGCTTCAGTATAGGATAGGGAGGCTCAGTCACATCACCCTCAGGTCTGGGTGAGAAGACTGGCACACCTCCTTGAAAGGTTGCTTGAGCTGAGACATCTGCTGGAGGCTGTTCTGCAAGAGGATCTAGATGCTGAGGTATAATGGTAGGGTCCAGTTGAAACTCAGGAAAGTTTTGATTATGCAGCCAGACAGCAGTGTCATAGGTATAGAATTTGACAGACTGGAGCTGGGAAAGAATGGATTCTTTCAATCCTTTTATTAGATCACTTATAGCCTCTTGAGATTGGGTAGATAGTTGTTTGATTTGAGCTTCAGCCTGTTCAGATAGCTTTTCAACTTGTTCTTTTACGATCTTCTCCCCCTTGCTGATATCTATGGATAGCTGGGCAATTGCTTCATCTCTAAAGGTGCTCACTTCATTACATACTTTCACAACATTAGTTTCAGCTCTCTCATCTAGCTTGAGCTGATTGTGAGCTACTGTCTCTGCCTGATTCCTCAGCTCACCTATGCTTGTGATGGTGTGATCTATTGCTTTGCCTCCAATATTGAACAGCTGCTTGAGTGTGTCAGTGTTTGCTTGAATTTCAGCAAAGCCTCTGCTCATCTCCTTTTCAAGAGCAGAGACCTTGGAGGTGACTGACTGCAGAGAGGCATCAAAGTAATCTCTCTGTTCTTTGAGCATAAGCTCAATCTTGCTTACAAGATCTGAAGAGGAAGAAGAAGAAGGTGCTGAGGTTGATGCAGGGACTGAGGGAGCAGGAGTATTCCAAGGGGGGATCTCTTCCACAATCACTGAGCTCACAGCTCTCTTGGTTGGAATTATCTCTATGGAATCACAAGGGTCAGTGAAGGAGGGGAGAGAGAAGTCAAGTGTCCTCAGAGGAGGGTCAACAGGTTCTGCGAAATCCTCCTCATCATCGGACAGGATGATATCATCATGAAGATCTGCTGCTGCTAAGGGAGAGTGAGCAGGGGATGGAGAAGGTTCTGCTGCAGGGGTTTGTTCTTCTGTTAGATCAGGTTCTTTATCATGACTTACAGTATCTGCTGGAGGAGGGGAACTGGTATCTCTCAGTTCTTCAGTCATGCTGGCTATATCTGCAACTGATGATAGAGGCTCCTCCTGAACCTGGGTTTCTGGCTGACTTAGAGCTTCTGAGGATATCTGGAGATCTGGAAAGGATGATGGAGAAGGATCTCTGACAGTGTGGACTGGTAGTTTTGAAGTCTGTACCTGAGGGGTGGATGAGGCAGGCTCCCCCTCAATTACTGCACCCAGAGTGTCAGCAATTTGATGTTGAGGAGGAGATGGAGTCCTGATCACAGCCTGATGTCTGGGAGCATCTGCTGTTTGGGAGGCCTTAGAGGATTGAGCAGTGTTCTGAAGCTTGATCTCGTATCTTTGTATAGAGGAGAGGGTGACTTTCTTCATGTGATGTAGGGGAGTACCTGTAGAGAGGTCAAATACTTGAGGATTTATCTCATGGAGAAGGAGTGAGATAATCCTTGCAAAATTGGGTTGCTTGACGCTTCCCTGAATCTTGTCCAGTAGCATCATTCCAAACTGGAATTTCTTTCTGCAGACGATGGCTTGCATTATTTCAAACATGTTATGTGAGATTTCTCTGATTGAGTAGGTCTTGCAGAGGATGACTTTAGAGATTACATCAATCAAGAACTTCCCTTCTCTGTTGCAATCGGCCCGGCTGAAAGTATCACACTCTGGATCAACTTCGCAATACAAAGCAGTCCGGTCTGAATCTTCAGGAGTTAGGTCGTCTTCTTCATCGACTACAGGGAGTCGGAGCAAGGTGGAGATAGAAGTTTTATCGAGATGGATCTTGATTCCACGGACCTTAGTTTTCAGAACTTTCCCATTCCTTCTTACCTTGAGATTACTGTAAAATTCTTCAACTGCGGGAATGATTGCTCTGCACGGCGTCTGGAGGAGAAAAGTTAATCCGGCGGTGTCGAATAAGATGAGGAGGTTGCGGAAGTCATCGGAAAGGTCGGCAATCCCCTCTGGGACGAGTTCAGAGCCTATGCCGATCTTCGAGGAAGGAGGAGCCATCTGTAATCCAGAGAATCTTGCGGCGACGGAAGATGAAGAACAGGAATCGGGAATACGAAAAGTCGGCGGCTACTCGAGTGAATGAGGAGTGGAAAGGACTTTTTCGTTTGGAATATATATATAAATAATCCTAATTAGGTTTAAAAAGGATTAAGTATAATGACATACCTGAACGAGGCGGCAATTTGCTAGGTGCGAGTAAAGATTTTGAAAATCCAAAAAAAAATCCGAGTACTCGAGTAGAAGATGACAGCATACACGAGTATGAGGTTTAGTATACTCGAGTAGGCACAACATACACGAGTAATCAATAATTCATACTCGAGTATGTAATTAGCATACACGAGTATTAAGTCCTTGACGAATGTTCATACTCGAGTATAAGAAGTTCATACACGAGTATCTTTTGGATTACTCGAGTATATGAAACTTTTTACTCGAGTATTAGCCGTTTACTCGTGTAAGTGTAACGATGCTCGAGTCTCTAATACTTGAAGGAATTTCCCTGGTAGATGTTTATTTCCACTGAAAAACTGTACCTCTGAGCAGCCAACATTACTGATATCTTCTTAATTTGAGAGTCCGTCACTGGTCTTCTTTGTTGAGCAGTCCAAGCTCAGTTTTGAAGAACGAGAACTTGGACTCGTCCAGCGGCTTGGTGAAAATATCTGCAACTTGCCTGTCTGTGGAGACATACTGTAGATCTATATCTCCATTTTCCACATGCTCCCGGATGAAATGATAGCGAAGCTCTATGTGCTTGGTCCTGCTGTGGGAGACTGGGTTGTTGGCTATTGCTATGGCGCTGGAAGAGTCACAGAACAGGGGAATGTTCTGGAACTTCATGTTGTAGTCTTCAAACAGATTCTTGATCCATAAAAGCTGTGCACAACAGCTGCCTGTAGAGATGTACTCTGATTCAGCCGTTGAGATGGCTACACAGTTTTGTTTCTTACTGCTCCAGGAAATGAGTCTCCTTCCGAGAAATTGGCAAGTCCCGGAGGTACTTTTCCTGTCATCTTTGCTACCTGCAAAATCTGCATCTGAAAATCCAATTAGTTCACTATCATTACTTCTTGGGTACCATAAGCCAAGATTTGGTGTACCTTTGAGGTATCTCAAGATTCGCTTTGCAGCGATGTAATGAGATTCCTTAGAGTTCACCTGAAATCTAGCACATACACATGTTGAGAACATTATATCTGGTCTACTTGCAGTGAGGTAGAGCAAGGACCCAATTATGCTTCTGTACTTGGTTTCATCAAAAGGTTTCCCTTTCTCATCCTTGTCCAGAGACATAGCTGAGGCCATTGGAGTCCTCATAGAGGTTGCATTCTCCATTCCGAATTTCTTAAGTAGCTCTTTGGTGAACTTGGTCTGTGAGATGAAAATCCCATCTTCAGATTGTTTCACCTGAAGCCCTAAGAAATACTTTAGCTCTCCCATACTGCTCATTTCAAACTTCCCTTGCATAAGTTTAGAAAACTTCTTGCAGAGGTTGTTATCCGTAGAGCCGAAAATAATATCGTCGACATAGATCTGCACTAGCAAAATCTTGCCTTTTATTTCCCTAAGAAATAATGTTTTGTCTATCTTTCCTCTTGTGAACTTGTTCTCAAGAAGGAAGCTAGACAGAGTCTCATACCAAGCTCGAGGAGCTTGTTTAAGACCATATAGTGCTTTTTGCAATAAGTATACATAATTAGGATGGGTTGAATCAACAAAACCTGGCGGTTGCTCTACGTACACTTCTTCCTTTATGTCACCATTCAGGAAGGCGGACTTTACGTCCATCTGATAGACGGTAAAGCCCTTAAGTGCAGCGTAGGCAAGAAATAACCTAATCGCCTCCAGTCTTGCTACTGGAGCATAAGTCTGGTCGAAGTCGATTCCTTCTTCTTGACGATATCCCTTGGCGACAAGTCTGGCTTTATTCTTTATAATTGTTCCATCTTCGTCCATCTTGTTCCGATAGACCCATTTTGTCCCGATGACGTTCTTGTGCTTGGGTCTAGGAACAAGTGTCCAGACTTTGCATCGTTTGAACTGATTCAATTCTTCTTCCATGGCTAGAATCCAGGATGCGTCGGAGTTGGCTTCCTCAAATTTCTTTGGTTCAACCTGTGAGAGAAAACTTAAGTGTAAATTCTCGTTAGTTGTACATCGACGAGTTCTGACGCCATCCCGAGGATCTCCTATTATTTGGTCAACAGGATGATCCTTCAAGTGTCTGAACTCTAAAGTCCTTGCATCTGGGATCTCTTCAGCCACTGGAGTTGCATCTTCAGCTGGGATGTCTTCTTCATCTTGATCATCCACCTCTCCAATGGTGGTTGTAGAGGGGACCTTGATGAATGTCTCATCTTTATCTTCAC
This sequence comes from Platanthera zijinensis, assembly GCA_039513925.1. Lineage (NCBI taxonomy): Eukaryota > Viridiplantae > Streptophyta > Magnoliopsida > Asparagales > Orchidaceae > Platanthera > Platanthera zijinensis. The sequence continues at coordinate 75,369,741 of CM077079.1, forward strand.
TAGGTTCATCCAAGCTAAGTTTTTTCAACTTTGTACCTGCATCTACAATAGGCACACTAGACGAGTTGCTTTGCAACAGACTCGTCTCATCAAATACAAGATGTATCGACTCTTCCACCACCAGAGTTTTTCTATTGAATACTCTATAAGCCTTACTATGGCTACTATATCCTACAAAAATACCTTCAGAGCTTTTCTCGCTAATCTTTGTAGTGTGATACTTGCCATTGTTAAGTACGAAGCACTTACAACCAAAGATTCTAAAGTATGAAATGGTTGGTTGCCTGCCTTTTAGAAGTTCGTAAGGAGTCTTATCATGGTTCTTGTTGATGAGTGCTCGATTTTGCACGTGACAAGCGGTGTTGACGGCTTCAGCCCAGAAATACTCCGGAAGTGAGGCATCACTCAACATGGTCCGACAAGCCTCTATGAGTGTTCTGTTCCTTCTCTCAGCTACTCCATTTTGCTGTGGAGTGCGAGGAGAGGAAAACTCATGAAAGATACCTTGACTTTCACAAAATTCTGTCATGGCTCCAGATTTGAATTCCGTTCCATTGTCACTTCTGATTTTGACTACGGAACAGTTGTATTCATTCTGGATCTGCCTCACAAAATTAGTGAAAATACCGAAGGTATCTGACTTGTGTTTCAGAAAGAACACCCACGCAAAGCGCGAGTAATCATCCACAATAACCAACGTATATTCCTTACCTCCCAAACTTCTAACCTGCAGTGGACCAAACAAGTCCATATGGAGAAGCTGCAAACTTCTATTGGAATCCTTGCCTATTATGCTTTTAAACGAACTTCTTGTTTGCTTGCCTTTGATACAAGCGTGACAAGGACTGTCCGTAATGCACTTTACATTAGGTGCATCACGCACTAAGTTTTGAGAGAATAATTTATTAATAGTTTTGAAATTAATATGTGCTAGTCTCTTGTGCCATTGGTCAGCAAGAGATGCACTACTTTTTGCCAAAAGACACACTGGTGTCGAGGAGTCTATACAAATAAAATTTAAACGGAAAATATTTCTGCTTCGAGTGCCTGATAAAATAGTTTCCATATTGTTAACCGATTTTATCAAACACTTGTCAGCATGAAATTCAACTACGTATCCTTTGTCGCATAGTTGGCTTATGCTAATGAGATTGTGTTCCAATCCTTCAACATAGGCTACATCCGAAAAGGATACGCTACCGTTAGAAATCATAACATAGCCTTTAGTGATTCCTCGATCTGAACCTCCAAAGATGACCTTTGGTCCGTTGCAGACTGAGGTGTAATTCTGTAGTAGGTTCCTTGTCCCGGTCATATGCCGAGAGCATCCACTGTCCAAGTACCAGATTGGCGTTTTGGTGGCCTTTGGACATACCTGCAATTACAATTATTTAGCCTTAGGAACCCAAACAAGTTTGGGTCCTTGGTCTCGAGTTAGAATACTCCCCCTACGAGTATTAGCCTCATGAGTGGTCACTCTCACGTTGCTAACTTTAGGGGTTGCAGCATTTTCAGGATTGAACCAACAATCACTGGCAAAATGACCAATTCTGCCACAGCACCAACAGTTGAACCTATTGTATCTTTGCCTTGTGTAGTCCTGAAAGTGCTAAGTTGGTAGCCTAATTCACCTAGAGGGGGGTGAATAGGTGAAATGCGTGTCTAATGCGGAATTAAAAATTGAACACAACGCACATCAAGCAATCACAGACGACAAGAGATTTATAGTGGTTCCCCAATCTTGGGTACGTCCACTTTCCTCACCGATCTAGCAAATCACTAGACTCGGCTACTCCACTATCTCGGATTGAAAACAATCCTACACCTCGGAACCACGTTCCTACAAATCTCGATCCAAAATGGATCTACAAAAACTCGGAAGACAAAACTTCCTACAAATCTCGGAGAATTAAAACTCCTACAATGAAATTTGGTTTGAAAATAAAAATCAAAACATCAATCTCAGATCTGGATCTTTGACGGTCTTCTTCTTTAGGAACTTCGGCTTGATCAGAAAAAAAAGGTTGAAGATGACCTGAGAGAAATCCACGAATCTGAAAACTAGAACCACCTCGATCGAGAAAGTAGATCTGGAATCTTCAAGGCTCGGCAAGATCGAGTGATTCTCTTTCTTCTGGATCGCTGGAGAAAAGATCGATGAAAACTAAGGTCGCGATCCAAACTTTTCTTCTTCTTCCGTGAACGGCAATGGCGGCGGCGTGAAATTAGGGTTCACGGAATTTCTCTTTCTTAAAAAGAATATTTCTGTAATAACGCTTAAAAGTCATTTCTGAAAAGACCTATTTATAGGTGGGTTCCAACGGTCATAATATTGATTAATGATGACACGTGGACCAATCAGAATTGACAGATTCAAAATACTTATGATGAAAATGGACTTAGAAAAATTCTGGAGAAGTTGACTGCGATACTCGAGTAATGGAGGATATACACGAGTATGGAGAGATGGATTACTCGAGTAGCAAGAAGCAGTATACTCGAGTATAGAAAGAGAGAAATACAGGAGAGAAGAATGAATTACTCGAGTATCAAAAATGGTATACTCGAGTATCAGAATTGTATACTCGAGTAATAGAAAAGTATACTCGAGTATCAAGACGATATACTCGAGTATCAAAAGGCTAAACTCGAGTATCAGAAAATATACCTGAGAAACGTTTACATACACGAGTATCAGAGTCAATTACTCGAGTATGGAAGAATTTACTCGAATATCAAAAATCAATTACTCGAGTATGAACATACTTACTCGAGTATCAGAAGATATACTCGAGTATAGAGAAAACTTACTCGAGTATCAGAAGTTATACTCGAGTATCAGAAAACACTTACTCGAGTATGGAACAGGAGTTACTCGAGTATGAATTACCTTACTCGTGTATTACAAGGAAATACTCGAGTATAAAGGACTTAGGAAAATTTTCTCTGAGAAAGCTTAGCTCCAAAGCTTCTGTCCATCCATCCAATGTGCATGAAGGATAAGTGTATCCCAATAGAGAGGCTATACATGGGCCAACACCTTGGATCACACAATGAGAGATTACATTGCATGGTCCTGTGTTTGGTGACCCATTACAGACTGACATTGGTCTACACTTGCCAATTAGAGTCCTGCATACATAACTCAAACACAAGATCAAATACAACTGCAATTCACCTTAGTTTTAGGAGGACTTCTTCAAATTAAGGTCATTGTGGAAACAAGACCCAACAATCTCCCCCTATTTGAAGAAGTCAGAACACCATCTACTAAGTTGAATTGCTAGAGATATTAAAACAAAATGACATGAAAGAGGATGCATTGTCTTACATTTCTTTACTCTAATTGTCTTGCATTTCTCCCCATTTCTGTACTAGAATTGTTTTGCATTTCATCTCCTTCTGAAATCTTCATTTGGATTTGCAAATTTTCTTCCCTTTCTATCTCTATCTTTCATTTCCTTTTGCTCTCCCTTTTTCTCTCCCCTTTGCTCTCCCCCTTTCTGACATCTTTGAATAGGGGACATGGCAGGGGATATCAATCATGTCTCCATCCTTACTGAAGGCTCAAACACCTTTGAGGTTCTTTTGGACAAGGTGAGCAGCTAGAAGCTCCCCCTAAACCAATGCATGAGGAAGTTCTTCTTCAGCTGCTAAACCATCAAGCTTTCCAACAGAGGTACTTTAATCTTCTAGTTCCAAGAATTTTTCTGGAACTTCTTCTTGTCCATTTGCCAGATAAGAATTTTGTTAGCCCATGGACATACCTGCATTCACAAGATTAGAATCCCTTAGGAACCCAAACAAGATTGGGTCCTAGGTCTCTTGTTAGTATCCTCCCCCTATGAGAGTTAATATTGTGAGTGGTCTTTCTCACATTATCAACTTGAGGAGTTAAAACATATCTGGGATTAAACCAGCAATCTATGGCGAAGTGACCAACCTTGCCACAACACCAACAGTTAAACCAGTTGTACCTTCTCTTGTTCTCTTGCCTTACCTTATGGATAGGAGGTCTAGCAAGAGCACCTGACTTGGAGGAGGAAGCCTCATGATTACAACAAGTACATGGCTTCCTTGTCTCCTTGGCCTTTGTTACACCAATTTTAGCTTTTGGTGAATTCTTCTCATTTGGCCCATGAGTGTAAGGACCACACTTCAGTGAGGCAACAGTTTGGCTTGGGATAGCCTTGCCTTTACCTTTGACTGATTTATGTCCTATGCTGCTATTTTTCTCAAAGGAGGTTTCTCCATTAGTGATTGGAAGCACAGTTGTAGGCATGGTGAGAGTTTCAACCAGCTTTCGTTCAATGACTAGCTTTGCTTCCAATTCATCCAGGAGAAAGTCTTTATGATTTACTAATTCAGTAAAGTCTTTGATTTCCTCCTTCAAAGATTGAACTTCATCTCTGAGAGGGGTCATTTGGTCAATCTCCTCCCTCAGATTTGATTCCACCTCTTTGAGGGATGCAATCTCTTTTGATTGCAATTTGACTACCTTCCGGCATTTGTCAAATGCAGTCAATAAGACTTGATACTGATTTACCAATTCAAAATCATCCTCCCCAGAAGAATAGCCATCATGACCATTTGAGTCAGAATCTGAGGCAGAAAGAGGTGTGTGAGAATTTACCTTCCCGGTATATGAGGAGTTACCGTTGTCTTTGTCCTCTTGGTCAGACAAGGCCATAAGCCCGAAGTAGGCTTCTTCATCCGCACTTGACTCAGATGAGTCAGAGTCACTGAGGGTCTTTGGCTTTTTGGCAATGAAGCTTCTTTCTTTCTTCCTTTTCCCTTGAAGGGAATTCTTTTCTATGCCTCTTCCTTCTTTCTTCTTCAGAGGGCACTCAGTGCTTATATGCCCTGGCTTACTGCAGGAATAACAAACAACGTTAGATGAAACATGTTTGTTCGGTTTAGATTTATACCTGTCATGTCTGCTGTGACGATCACCATCAGGACGTGATCTTCTGGACGAGGAATCATTTTCTCTCATTTGTTTCTTGTTGCTAAGAAACTTCTTGAATTGTCGAGAGAGAAGATGAAACTCTTCATCTGATAGATCTGAGCCTGAGGTGCTTGGCTCGGACTCTTCTTCTTCATAGTCTCCTTGAGTGGAAGCAGCTTTGGCCTTCCTTGAGCTGTCTGCCCTTAGAGCAACTGACATATCTTGGGATGAGGGCCTGTTGAACTCTTCTTCAGCTTTTCTATTATTGATTTGAAGCTCATATGACATAAGCTTTCCGAAGAGGTTCTGAGGGTCAGTCTCTGCTAATCTTCCAAACTCTCTGATGGCACATATCTTGTTGTCCCAATCCTTTGTCAAGGATCTTAGGAACTTGTCGTTTAGTTCACCATCTGTGAACACTCTGCCGTAGTTCCTTAAACCGTTGACAATCTTGAAGAAATTTTCATATGTGTCAGCAATATTTTCCTTTGGTCCTTGCTTGAAGGCTTCGTATTTCTGATTCAGAAGGGATCTTCTGTCATCCCTTACTTCTTCTGTGCCTTCCATCAAGATGATTAGAGACCGCCACATCTCCTTGGCAGATTGGCAGTGAATGAGGTTCTGCAACATAGAATCATTGACTGCACTTGCGATGATGTTCTTGGCTTTCTTGTCTAAGGAGACAAGTGCAATCTCATTCTTATCAAGATCCATCAACTTCTTTGGCACCTCCTTTGTAGGATCACTAGTGGAGGCAATCATAGGGATATAAGGGCCTTCCTCCACTATCATGAATAAGCGGGGGTCAACAGCTTCCATGTAAAGTTTTATTCTCTCTTTCCACATGGGAAAGTTTGCCTTACTACACACTGGGAGCTTAGAAAAATCCTTGGCTCTGTCCATGCTTGATTACTTCTCTAAAGACAACTCGGGTAGGATCAGATCAAGGTGTTAACCTTTTAACGATCAACCTCCCTCTGATACCAATTGAAAGTGCTAAGTTGGTAGCCTAATTCACCTAGAGGGGGGTGAATAGGTGAAATGCGTGTCTAATGCGGAATTAAAAATTGAACACAACGCACATCAAGCAATCACAGACGACAAGAGATTTATAGTGGTTCCCCAATCTTGGGTACGTCCACTTTCCTCACCGATCTAGCAAATCACTAGACTCGGCTACTCCACTATCTCGGATTGAAAACAATCCTACACCTCGGAACCACGTTCCTACAAATCTCGATCCAAAATGGATCTACAAAAACTCGGAAGACAAAACTTCCTACAAATCTCGGAGAATTAAAACTCCTACAATGAAATTTGGTTTGAAAATAAAAATCAAAACATCAATCTCAGATCTGGATCTTTGACGGTCTTCTTCTTTAGGAACTTCGGCTTGATCAGAAAAAAAAGGTTGAAGATGACCTGAGAGAAATCCACGAATCTGAAAACTAGAACCACCTCGATCGAGAAAGTAGATCTGGAATCTTCAAGGCTCGGCAAGATCGAGTGATTCTCTTTCTTCTGGATCGCTGGAGAAAAGATCGATGAAAACGAAGGTCGCGATCCAAACTTTTCTTCTTCTTCCGTGAACGGCAATGGCGGCGGCGTGAAATTAGGGTTCACGGAATTTCTCTTTCTTAAAAAGAATATTTCTGTAATAACGCTTAAAAGTCATTTCTGAAAAGACCTATTTATAGGTGGGTTCCAACGGTCATAATATTGATTAATGATGACACGTGGACCAATCAGAATTGACAGATTCAAAATACTTATGATGAAAATGGACTTAGAAAAATTCTGGAGAAGTTGACTGCGATACTCGAGTAATGGAGGATATACACGAGTATGGAGAGATGGATTACTCGAGTAGCAAGAAGCAGTATACTCGAGTATAGAAAGAGAGAAATACAGGAGAGAAGAATGAATTACTCGAGTATCAAAAATGGTATACTCGAGTATCAGAATTGTATACTCGAGTAATAGAAAAGTATACTCGAGTATCAAGACGATATACTCGAGTATCAAAAGGCTAAACTCGAGTATCAGAAAATATACCTGAGAAACGTTTACATACACGAGTATCAGAGTCAATTACTCGAGTATGGAAGAATTTACTCGAGTATCAAAAATCAATTACTCGAGTATGAACATACTTACTCGAGTATCAGAAGATATACTCGAGTATAGAGAAAACTTACTCGAGTATCAGAAGTTATACTCGAGTATCAGAAAACACTTACTCGAGTATGGAACAGGAGTTACTCGAGTATGAATTACCTTACTCGTGTATTACAAGGAAATACTCGAGTATAAAGGACTTAGGAAAATTTTCTCTGAGAAAGCTTAGCTCCAAAGCTTCTGTCCATCCATCCAATGTGCATGAAGGATAAGTGTATCCCAATAGAGAGGCTATACATGGGCCAACACCTTGGATCACACAATGAGAGATTACATTGCATGGTCCTGTGTTTGGTGACCCATTACAGACTGACATTGGTCTACACTTGCCAATTAGAGTCCTGCATACATAACTCAAACACAAGATCAAATACAACTGCAATTCACCTTAGTTTTAGGAGGACTTCTTCAAATTAAGGTCATTGTGGAAACAAGACCCAACAAGTCCTGCTTGACTTTCTGGAATGAAGGTCTAGCAGGAGCTTTACTCTTGGAGGAAGAGGCTTCATGATGATGGCAGTTACATGAGGTCTTCTCCTTCATAGGCTTTTCTACAATGGGTTTTACTTTTGGTGTCTTTTTGAAATTATGACCATGAGCATAAGGTCCATAGCTTTGAAGCTGAATCTCCTCATAAGGTGCCTTGAAGACACTCTCGCCAAAGTTACGAGGACGAGTCCAACCTTGGTATCTTGACTTAGGCTTCTCAGGGATCGGCCTAGAAAAGTGTCCGTAGGTGGACTCATAATCGAGTTCGTTCGTGGGAAAGATAACTTTCTTGAACACAACAGGTTCCAAGGGAGCTTTCCCTTTTTCTTCAGCTAGAGCCTTCCGGGCAGCCTTATTCTTTCTCTTGGCCTTGTTTCTCCTAGAGGATTTACTAGAAGAGACAATGTGGCCTAAACCAGCACCCTTGGCCTTAGCAGAGAATTCAGCAACGATTGGAAGAACTGTCTTAGGCTTAGAGAAACTCTCAACAAGCTTCTTTTCAGCCTCGAGTTATCGTTCCAATTCTTTGATGATTTCCTCTTTAAGGTCGATGTGCTTGAGAGCTTTATTGTATTCCTCCACAGCTACATTGAGGTTCTCTTGAAGAGAGTTAGTCTTATCAACTTCTTCTCTCAAGCTGCTCTCACTAGCCTGTAGAGAATTTATCTCTTTGGCTTGAGTTTTCATTATTCTACGACATTTTTCGTAAGCGGTGAGTAACTCCTTATACTGACCCATGAGCTCAGATTCATCTTTAGAGGAATATCCCTCTTGCTCATTGTCATCATCAGAATCAGAGAGAGGAGTGTGAGATTTTACCTCCCCAGTAAACTGGGGGACTTGTTCATCATCTGAATGAGCCATGAGCCCAAAGTAAGCTTCCTCTTCTTCACTCGACTCAGATGAGTCAGAGTCGCTGAGAGTTTTGCTCTTCTTGGCTACTAAGCTTTTCTCTTTCCTATTCTTATGGTGTGAGGATTTCTTTTCCTCTCTTCTTCCACCCTCTTTCTTTTTGTGAGGGCAATCGGCGATGACGTGACCTGGCTTATTGCAACAATAACAAATGATGTCAGTTGAGATTTGTTTGTTCTGTTTAGAATTATACCTGTCATGGCTGCTTGAGCCTTTCTTCCGATGATCACCGTCATGTCGTGATCTTCTATATGAGGCATCCTTGCCTCTCCATTGCTTCTTCTTGTTCAAGAACTTCTTGAACTGCCTTGAGAGTAGGGAGAACTCTCTATCAGATAGTTCTGAGCTAGATGAGCTGGGCTCAGATGATTCTTCTTCATCAGCCTCAGGAACTGGGGCAGGAGAGCTAGCCTTTATCTTCCTTGAGCTGTCTGCCTTTAGAGCGACAGATTTCTCCTTGGATGCAGACCTGCTTGTCTCTTCTTCAGCTTTTCTTGAGTTGATTTGCAGCTCGTAAGACATAAGCTTTCCGAACAGATTCTGCGGGTCCGTCTCAGCTAACCTTCCAAACTCCCGAATGACACATACCTTATTGTCCCATTCCTTGGTTAGGGATCTTAAGAATTTGTCATTGAGTTCCCCGTTGGTAAAGACACGTCCATAAACTCTTAGGCCATTTACTATCTTGAAGAAGTTCTCAAAAGTGTCAGCTATGGCTTCCTTATGACCCTGCCTGAAGGCTTCATATTTCTGGTTTAGTAGGGATCTACGATCATCCCTCACTTCCTCTGTACCTTCCATTAGAGTCACTAGGGATTGCCACATCTCCTTGGCAGACTGGCAATGAATCAGATTCTACAGCATTGAGTCATCGACTGTACTTGCTATAATATTTTTAGCTTTCTTGTCCAGAGAGACAAGTGCAATCTCATCCTTATCTAGATCCATCAACTTCTTGGGAACTTGCTTGGTGGGATCTATGGTGGAAGTAGTCATAGGAATGTGGGGACCTTCTTCAACAATCATGAAGATCCGGGGATCTACTGCTTCCATGAAGAACTTTACTCTTTCCTTCCACATAGGAAAATTGTTCTTGGTGCAGATAGGGAGTTTAGCAAAATCCTTGGTCTTACTCATGCTTGATACCTTTCAAGAAACAACTTAGAAGGATAAGATCAAGGTGTTAACCTTTTAATGATCAACCTCCCTCTGATACCAATTGAGAGGTCTAAGTTGTTAGCCTAAATCACCTAGAGGGGGGTGAATAGGTGAAATGCGTGTCAAATGCGGAATTAAAAACTAACACAGCACACATCAAGCAATCACAGATGACAAGAGATTTATAGTGGTTCCCCAACCTTGGGTACGTCCACTTTCCTCACCGATCTAGCAAATCACTAGACTCGGTTACTCCACTATCTCGGATTGAAAACAATCCTACACCTCGGAACCACGTTCCTACAAAACTCGATCCAACTGGATCTACAAAACTCGGAAGAAAGGTCTTCCTACAAATCTCGGAGAAAAACTCCTACAAAGAAGTTTTGGTTTGAGAATAAAAAATCAAAACAACAATCTCAGATCTGGATCTTTGACAGTCTTCTTCTTTAGGAACTTCGGCTTGATCAGAAAAGGTTGAAGATGACTTGAGAGAGATCCACGAATCTGAAAACTAGAACCACCTCGATCGAGAAGATAGATCTGAAATCTTTGAGGCTCGGCGAGATCGAGTGATTCACTTTTGTCTGGATCGCTGGAGAAATAGTCGTTGAAGACGGAGATCGGCGATCCAGAGTTTCTTCCGTGAATAACAATGGCGGCGGCGGCGTGAGAATTAGGGTTCACGGAATTTTCTCTTTCTTAAAAAGAATATCTCTGTAATCTTGTTAATTAGTCAATTCTGAAATGACCTATTTATAGGTGGACTCCAACGGTCATAATCTTAATTAAGGATGACACGTGGACCAATCAGAAATGACGGATTCAAAATACTTATGGCGAATTCGAACTTAGAAAAATTCTGGAATAGAGAACTGCTATACTCGAGTAAGAGAAGATATACTCGAGTATGGGAATTTTGATACTCGAGTGACAAAGAGGAGTATACTCGAGTATGAGAAGAGAAATTTACTTGAGTGAAAAATGAACTACTCGAGTATCAGAAGAGATATACTCGAGTATCAGAAAAGATATACTCGAGTATCAGCAAGATATACTCGAGTGAAAGGAGAATTACTCGAGTATCAGAATATGTATCCGGGAAACATTCACTTACTCGAGTTATGAAAGTCAATTACTCGAGTATAGAAATACTTACTCGAGTATTAAAATCAACTACTCGAGTATCGAATAATTTACTCGAGTATGAAAATCAATTACTCGAGTATAGAAACACTTACTCGAGTATGAAAAGAAACTACTCGAGTATGACTACTTGAACTTGTAGAGAAGAGAAGAAATGGATCTACTCGAGTATGATACATGATTTACTCGAGTGATTAAGTTACTTACTCGAGTATGAAAAGAACTTACTCGAGTGACTAACTAACTACTCGAGTATAGATTTATCTACACGAGTATTCAAAGCCTACTCGAGTAAGTCTAACTGATTACTCGAGTATGTCTAACTAACTACTCGAGTATGTCTAACTAGCTACTCGAGTATTAAGTCTGATACTCGAGTATAAAAAGGGGTTACTCGAGTATTTTGGACTTAGAAATATTTTTCTGAGGAAATTAGCTCCAATGCTTCTGTCCATCAATCCAAGTGCATGAATGAGAAGTGTATCCCAATAGAGAGGCTATAGATGGGCCAACACTTTGGATCACACAATGAGGGATTACATTGCATGGTCCTGTGTTTGGTGACCCATTATAGACTGACATTGGTCTACACTTGGCAATTAGAACCTGCACACATACAACTCAAACACCACATCAAATACATCTTAATTCATCTTAGTTCAAGGTCTGACTTCCTACAAATCTGAGGTATTGTGGAGACAAACCCCAACAAGAGGCGGCCGGCACCTCCAGCTCGCGAGGACAGGAACCCTCCGCTAAGCCCATGCTGAGAGGGCACCGCAACTTTTTCCTTGGAGAGTGACCTTTGGATGAGCTCGGTGTTTTCCTCCTTTAGTGGTATAAAGAGGCAAACTTGGCCTCCATCTACATCCTACTGCCGAGTTGGTTGGAGTAAGAAACCATTAGCAGGGAGGCTTATGCCTTCTCATTTGGCCTCTATGCGTGGGAGGACGCCGCGATCTTTGACAAGGAGGCAGCACGGGTTCTTGTGCATGAGAGAGCGCGGGCCTAGCTCCGCAGCTTGGAACTGGCCTACATAGTGGGCAGGCAGTGCACGCAGCTGTAGCGGAACATCCCCTACCCTCCAAAAACTTGTTGATGAGAAGGAAGAGGCTCGCCATCTTGCTATGGAGGATGTGGAGCATCAGAGGAAACGGGAGGATGCGGCCGACGCTGTCCTCGCCGGATACCTGGGGGTGGTAAGTCCCATGACTTGCACTAGTCTCTTTAAGATTGTTTGCCCTTTTCTCAAGCTTTTTTCCTCTTTTTGCAGAATTCAGCGACGGCTAACCGCCTAGATTTCCAGATCGCCGCCTTCAAGAAGGAGAAGGAGGCATTATAGACGCGGGTGCGGGAACTGGAAGCCGCAGCTCCTCCGCCGCCCTCTGGCAGCTGCTAGCTCGCCCATTACTCTAAATTCGAGCTGGAGGAAATGATGCAAAAGAATGCTGTCAAGGCCTGGAAATATACGCTCCAAACCTTGCAGTAGGCGGGCCTTGTCATGAGCAAAGGCACGGGTCTTTCAGCGAGTGAGGTGGTACCGAAATTATTCATTACAGTACCGAAGCCGGGAGACAAGTCCTACCAATCTCTTTAGGAGGGCTCGCCGCCCGAGAGCTCTCCTTGCTGAACCCCTACGCCACATCCTTTTTTTTCTTCCCCTTTTTTTCTTTTCTTTTTGTGAAATGTAAACGCGGGCTGAGCCCCTTCCTCATAACTCTTTTGAAATTAATAGTATATACATTTCTGGAATGAGATTGTTTGTGATCTTGCTCCTTTAAACTGTTCATCCCTTTGTTTATTTGCGTATTCGCGACCTAGCTCGACCCTCCTTCCCGCTGCCTCAGGGCTCGTATATTTTGGTGAGATCACGCATTCCATGAGGACAGCTTAGGATACATAGGTGTCTTAAGTAGCTGATCCGCGAGTGGCGACTAATTTCCCTTATCTAGAGACTCTCAATGTTGCTCGCGAGATGGAGGGGGTGAACCAGCTCGACTTGCACCTGAGCTGCTCGGCTTCGCGCAAGCTGGGCTCTATGAGGTTATGACGTGGCCTGAGTTCTTGCGACCTTAGTTGCTTTCCGGGTACTGGGTGGTGCTTTTAGGGATATCTAATTTTCTTCCTTCTATCAGCCGGTAGGAGCCTAACGATGTGGGATGAGCATCAATCGATCTTTAGCTTCGGCCGAACATTGGGTGTCTCCACCGACACATTCAGCTAGGTAAGAGCCTGATGACGGGTGTTGAGCATCAACTGGGCTCAGCCTTCCATGGTCATAATGACGTCACTCGAGGTTGCTGACCCTGCCAGCTTGGTGGAAGCCTGATAGCGGGAGCATCTTAGGACCTAACCTCAGAGCGAGAATACTTTCCTTTGTCCAACCTCCGGGCACTACCACCGTCCCAATCTTCTAGGTGAGAGCATGACGGCAGGTGTTGAGCATCAACCAGGCTTAGCCCTCCAGTGTAACGCCCCCGATTTTTTGATGATTGTATTTGATTTTTGTATCGTCATTTTTATGACGTCATGACGTTACTTTTAATATCGAGTTGACGACGCAGCGCCGTTAAGACATTTTGCTCATCCGTACGGCCGAGTCGGCCAAATTTCTGTTGTAATTGGAAAATTTTTCATTTGGAAATTAAGTTAAGTAATTTTGGGCTTGCTCGTCAAGTTTCGTCGCAATCCGAGCGATATTCGGGCCTCGGCGATTTTTCGAAGTTTTGTAGAATTTATGTTCACCGTAGACTTTGAAAATTTATATCTTTAGAATGGCTCGTCGGATTTTTGTTTTGACTTCGTCATTGGGTTCATAGCGTCAGTGTTCGCCTACGGTGCAAATTTCATTTAATTCGGCGCGCGTTTGGGCCTCCGTTTTGAACTCGTGTTTGCTTATTCAAAAATATATAAATATGATTATTTCAATAATAAAACACTATTCAAAAATGTCATTTACTATTCATCTCTATATTTTGATTTTTTGGATATATTTGTAAAAAAGGCACTGTTCATGCAATAGAATTGTCGAGTGATCTGCCTAATACTCGAGTGATGCTTCTTATTACTCGAGTGCTGCTTCTTGTTACTTGAGTGATGCCTCTTGTCTCTCGAGTGTTTTCTTCCAACCTCTCGAGTAGCCTGCTTTCTATTTCTCGAGTACTCCTATACTTGTTCTCGAGTGGTCTGTAGCCCTTTTAGAGTAGTTTGTTACAGTTTGCGTTCGGGCGCCTTTTTGAGGGTCAAACTGGTATCGTATAAAAAAATAGTTAACATAAAATTTGTTTATCTCGATGAGATCTACAACTTTTATGTTTAGCACTTTTCGATTTGAAGCCATCATAAACCTTTATTTTTGATTTCCTCGCACCCGCTCGTAAATAGTCCATTTTACACAAGAGATTTTATAAATATATATATATATATATATATAAATAAATATATATATATACTCTTATACTTAGGGTAATTAGAAAAAAAAACTTCAGGATGGACAGTGGCCAACCTATGAGCATCTATGGATTTCAGGACAGGGTTTCCCCTTTTATTTCTATTGTACGTGCTTGTCGTGCTATAGAGTCTGGTTGTGAGGCATTTCTGGTTTCTATTTCTTCTTTGGAAAATGCTTTTGTTACACCACGTCTTGAGGATATCTCGATGGTGCGAGAGTTTCAAAATGTTTTTCCTGACTGTCTTCCAGGAATTCCTCCGGTGAGGGAGATAGAGTTTGTGATAGACCTCGAGCCTGGTACTCGTCCTATTGCCAAAGCACCGTACCATATGGCTCCGCATGAGTTGGATGAGTTGCGTACTCAGCTCGATGAGTTGTTGAGGTGTGGTTTTATTAGACCAAGTTCTCTGTGGTGTGCTCTTATTTTGTTCGTAAAAAAGAAAGATGGATCGATTAGGCTTTGCATCGATTATCGAGAATTGAACAAGTTCACCATTAAAAATAGATATCTCTTGCCAAGGATCGATGATCTATTCGATCAGTTGTTGGTAGTTCAGTATTTTTAAAGATCGATCTTCGTTCAGGCTACCACCAGTTGAGAATTCGTGAGGGAGATATTCCTCGGACCGCTTTCCGTTCGTGGCACAGACATTTTAAGTTTTTGGTGTTGTCCTTCGGTTTGACAAATGCACCCTCTTCTTTCATGGATTTGATGAATAGAGTGTTTAAGGACTTCTTGGACCGATTTGTTATTTTGTTCATAGATGATGTCTTGGTGTCTTCCCGCAATGTTGTGGAGCATACTCAACATTTGCGTTTGGTTTTGTCGACCCTGAGGGAGCATAAGTTATATGCAAAGTTGAGCAAGTTTAAGTTCTGGCTACCTCAGGTGTCCTTTCTGGGTCATATTGTATGCAAGGACGGTATTTCTGTTGACCCGATAGAGATTTCTGCTATGATGGAATGGGAGAGACCTTCTACACCTTTGGAGATTAGGAGCTTCTTAGGCCTGGCTGGATATTATAGAAGATTCGTGGAAGGGTTTTCGGTGTTGTCATCTCCTCTCACTAGACTTACTCAGAAGAATACTGCATTCATTTGGAGTGATAACTGTGAAGAGGCTTTCTAATAACTGAAGAAGAGATTATGTACTGCTTTAATTTTAACCTTACCTACTGAAGGAGTTGAGTATGCTGTGTATGTTGATGCATCACACATCAAATTTGGCTGTGTTTTAATGCACGATGGTAAGGTGATCACGTATGGATCGAGGCAACTAAAGATTCATGAGAAAAATTATCCTACGCACGATTTGGAGTTCGCTGCTGTAATTTATGCACTGAAGATTTGGCGACACTTATTGTATGGCGTGCTATGTAAGATCTATAAAGACCATAAGAGTTTGAAGTACGTCTTCACTCAGAAGGATCTAAATCTGCACCAGTGTCGGTGGTTAAAATATGTGGCTGATTATGACGTGGAGATTCTCTATCATCCAGGAAAGGCTAACGTAGTAGCCGATGCCTTAAGTTGAAAGACAGCAAAATTTTTTAATCTATCGGTATAGTCCTTGGTAGAAGAATTCTTATTGATGGATATTGAGGTTGGGAGTAGTACTGTGCCGACTAGTCTAGAAGCAGAAGAGCCCTCTTGGATTTCCCTTACTCGAGTACACCAGAAGGATGATCCGGATTTGTTACACCTCCGGAATAGAGCTGTAAAGGGAGAGCTACCAGATTTCTCCATGGATGAGTTTGATACCTTAAAGTATAAGGGTAGATTTTTCGTCCCCTCCTTTGGCGATATTCAAGCTAAGATCTGTGCTGAAGAACATGGTTCCAGTATATCCTACCATCCTGTTCCACTAAGATGTATAAAGATCTAAAACAAATTGTTTGGTGGTCAGGGATGAAGAATTTTTTCGCGAGGTTTGTATCAGAATATTATACGTATCAACGTGTCAAGGCTGACCATAGAAGGCTGGGAGGTAAATTAATGCCGCTTGATATTCCAAGTTGGAAATGAGAGAGTATTTCAATGGATTTCATCGCCGGTCTACCGAAATCTCCCCATGGGCACGAATCTATTTGGGTGATAGTCGATAGATTGACTAAATGTGCTCACTTTGTGTCATTTAAGATTGGGTATTCAATGAAGAAAATAGTTGAGCTATATCTTGAAGAAGTCATCAGATTGCATGGAGTGCCTGTTAGCATTGTATCAGATCGAGACTCCAGATTTACGTCTCGCTTTTGGAAGACTTTACAGGAGGGGTTGGGTACCGATTAAAGGTATTCCACCGCCTATCATCCACAGACAAATGGTCAAACGGAAAGAGTAAATCAAATCGTAAAGATATATGATCAGGTGTTATATTTTGGATCACGGTGGGGCTTGAGACGAGCATCTCAGACTCATGGAGTTTGCGTATAATAATGTTTATCAAGAGAGTCTGCAGATGACCCCGTTTGAGGCCTTATATGGTAGGCATTGTAGGACTCCCTTATTTTGGGCTGAGATTGGTGAGAGACCGTTGTTTGGTCTGGAAGCCCTTGAAGAGATGAATTGTGCCATGACTCATATATGAGAAAAGCTCTGTGTAGCTTAAGAGCGTTATGAGAAGTATATTAATCGACGAAGGGTCGATCTTGAGTTTGTCGTTGGAGACTTGGTTTTTCTGAAGGTTTCTCCAATGTCTGGCGTTAAAAGGTTTGGAAGGAACCACAAGTTAGACTCCTGGTACGTGGGACCTTTTAAGATTCTTGAACACATCGGAGTTTCAGTGTATAGGTATGTGGAATAACCTATTCGTATTCTGGATTCCTAAGAGCGTGTGTTGCGGAGAAAGACCATCCTCATGGTCAAGATTCTTTGGAGAAATCAAGACTTCGAGAGTGCGACGTGGGAATTGGAATCGGTGATGAGGGAATCTCATCCGCACCTCTTCTCTTAGTTTCGGGTATGTCCTTATGTTTTCAGTCATGTTTGATTTTCTCATTTTGGTTTGGTTTTGGAGTTTTGTTAAGTTTCGGAACGAAACTTCTTTTTAGGGGAAGTGTCTGTAATGCCCCCGATTTTTCGATGATTGTATTTGATTTTGGTATCGTCATATTTATGATGTCATGACGTTACTTTTAACGTCGAGTTGACGACGCAGCACCGTTAAGACATTTTCGCGTCCGTGCGACCGAGTCGGCCAAATTCTTCTTGTAATTGGAAAATTTTGCATTTGGAAATTAAATAAAGTAATTTTGGACTTGCTCGTCATGTTTCGTCACAATCCGAGGGATATTCGGGACTCGGCGATTTTCCGAAGTTTTGTAGAATTTATGTTCACCGTAGACTTTGAAAATTTATATCTTGGGAATGGCTCGCCGGATTTTGATTTTGACTTCTCCATTGGGTTCGTTGCGTCAGTGTTCGCCTACGGTGCGAATTTCGTTTAATTCGGCGCGCGTTTGGGCATCTGTTTTGAACTTGTGTTTCCTTATTCAAAAATATATAAATATGATTATTTTAATAATCAAACACTATTCAAAAATGTCATTTACTATTCATCTCTATAGTTTGATTTTTGATATATTTGTAAAAAAGGCACTGTTCATGCAATAGAATTGTCGAGTGATCTGTTTAATACTCGAGTGCTGCTTATTGTTACTCGAGTGCTGCTTCATGTTACTCAAGTGCTGCCTCTTGTCTCTCGTGTGCTGCCTTCCAACCTCTCGAGTAGCGTGTTTTCTACTTCTTGAGTACTCCTAAACTTATTCTCGAGTGGTCTGCAACCCTTCTCGAGTAGTCTGTTACAATTTGCGTTCGGGCGCCTTTTTGAGGGTCAAAACAATGTTGTATAAAAAATGGTTAACATGAAATTTGTTCGTCTCGACAAGATTTACAACTTTCATGTTGAGCACTGTTCGATTTGAAGCAATCCTAAATTTTTATTTTCGTTTTCCGCGCACCCGCTCGTAAATAGTCTGTTTAAGACAAGAGATTATATATATATACTCTTATACTTAGGGTAATTAGAAAAAAAAACTTTATCTTCTCCAAAATTCTGAACCGAACCAAAGAGGCGTAGGCGAGAGAGAGGAAGCCATTTGTGAATCTTCCGGTGGCCGCCGATGATGCTCCAGTTCTCGAAATTTTCAACAGAATATAGATCCGGAAAGATCTTGTCGAGAGATACGCCATCGTGGTAAAAATTCCCAATACCTTCAATTTTCTTGTTAGGCTATTTCAGCCCTAACCTTTATTTCGACCATTTTTGTTCAGATTTCAACTCCTCCCATCTTCTTTTGCCCCGATCTGCGACGTGGAGTGATTTGGAGGATTTTTTCGGTAAAACTAAGGAAAGTGATGGTTCTACTCCCCTCTTCTCTTCATTCTCATGATCTATTGCAACTTCTAATTTCATTTTTTTTATTATCATAAATTTCTTGTTAATGTATAGTGCGGCCTAAATCTTTTGTCTATATCCACTTGTTTCACAATGTTCTTGTTTATTCTAAGTCTAATCTTGTAAAGTGATACATGTTTTGATGATATAGTTGTATCTTGCTCATATTAACCGTCCCTTAACGATAATGTATGATGGGTTAGAGTTTTATCTAGGATTGTAAATCATTCCTAAAGGTTGATCAATCGCGTCTTGAATCTAGAAATCTCAAGTAGAATCTGACGTGCCAAGTCTCGAGATATATGTGGTGGTTTTTTGTGGGTTTTCTTAATCGTGAGAGTTAGTGGACTAAACCACCTCCGCAATGTTTGATTCCTTTATTAGTACCTTGTAGAAGTCTACCTGATTTCTTCCTTATGATTTATTCATGTTTGTCAGCTTATAGCCTCATGCGTCTGGTGTATTTTCGTTGCACATGACGATTCACGTAAGTGTTCTTTTCCTGTTTGATGCTTTGTTTTTTTACTTTACTTCAGTACTTTTGGTCTTGTGTTGGTACCCCTTTTGACCTTTTTTATTTTGGCTTATTTTTCTGTCACCATTTGTACATTCTTGCTGAGGTGTTCTGTCTTGGAATGCCTCAGGTTCAGAGTAGTAACAGATAGTGGAGCTGGTTTTGGAGTTTCTGGGCAGCAGTGTTAGCTGTGGTTTTCACCTCGCCGTAGCGAGGTAGTTGTCTTTTCAATTTTGTTTACCTAGTTCAGACATACTTCTATTTTTATGTGGGTTCGTGTCAGATTGTTGACGCCCATAGGATAGACGGTTTTGGATACCTTGCTAGCTGCTTGTGGTTTTCTTTGTGATGGATTACTTGCTCTCTGGGATGATTTATGCTAGGAATGCATGTTAGGTATTTTCAAGTATAAAATCTACTATTATTACTTCATGAATTTGTATATTTTAAAACTCTAACTTGTTATATTTAGCGACCGTAAAAGTTATCTTTACTACTATAATAAATTTAGGGTCTTGCATAGCATGAGTTTTCCTTGGGGATGTTTACACTCATGTAGAATGTTCAATCTCATGAATCAAGTATATTTTTTTCTGCAGCGTATAAACTATTTTCTTTGATGAGCCACTAAGCCGAGGGATACGGTTAAATTGACTTAAAATTGGATTTTTTCTAAATAACTTAAAGATCTCTCTTTTTGAGTCTAATACGAGTTTTGCCTGAGCGTCCGCAGTTATCCCCTGCTAACGTGGCATCATGATGCGCATTTTACCTTACTCTGATAAGTTATTAAATGCGGTGAAAATGCGGGTTGTGACATTCAGGGTCATAATGACGTCACTCGAGGATCCCGACCCTGACAGCTAGGTGGAAGCCTGGCAGCGGGAGCATCTCGGGACCTAACCCCAGAGCAAAAATACTTCCTTTGTCCAAATTTCGGGCTCTATAACCGGCCCAATCAGTTAGGTGAGAGCCTGACGGCGAGTGTTGAGCATCAACCGGGCTCAACTCTCTAGGGTCATAATAACGTCACTCGAGGATCCCACCCCTGCCAGCTAGGTGGAAGCCTGACAGCGGGAGCATCTCGGGACCTAACCCCAGAGCGAGAATACTTTCCTTTGTACAACCTCCGGGTGCTACCACCGGCCCAATCAACTTGGTTAGAGCCTATTTACGAGTGTTTAGCATCAACCGAGCTCAGCACTCCAGGGTCATAACGACGTCACTCGAGGATCCTAGCTCTGCAAGCTAGGTGGAATCCTGCCAGCAGGAGCATCTCGGGACCTAACCCTAGAGCGAGAATGCTTTCCTTTTTCTAACCTTTGGGTTCTACCACCAGCCCAATCAGCTAGGTGAGAGCCTGACGGCGAGTGTTGAGCATCATCCGGGCTCAGCCCTCCATGTTCATAATGACATCACTCGAGGATCACAACCCTGCCAGCTAGGTGGAAGCCTGACAGTGGGAGCATCTCAAGACCTAACCCTAGAGCGAGAATACTTTCCTTTGCTCTTCGTCCCTGCTAGCTGGGCGGAAGCCTGACAGTAGGATCATTTCAGGACCCAGCTTCATAAATACTTGTCATAAACTTGATCTACAAAAATATTGGAGCATCAAAAGATTTCATATTAATTAAAGGAACAGACGTACATATTTTTACAAATAGAAATGCTTCAAGTCATCACCACTCCAGGTGTGACTCAGGGTCTCACCCTACACATTTCGGAGGCGGTATCCCCCTGACCTTAGAGCTTCCTATACTATATACGATCCGTCCCAGTTAGGTTTGAGCTTCCCCACTACAGTTGATCTCCCTGCTGCATCCACCTTCTTCAGGACCAAGTCCCCTTCCATGAACGGCTTGACCCTGACGTGCTTGTCAAAGTACTTTGTCATTCTTCACTTTACCTCATCCCGACAGATGGATGAGAGATTACGCAACTCTTCCACCATGTCATGGGAGAGTCGTTGCTCCTCCTCTTTTTCAGCCTATAATTCTTCCTTTCCTGCCTCTGACTCAACCACCCTAGGCGTCAAGACCTCGAACTCTATTTGAAAAACAGCCTCGCACCCATGGGAGAGCTTGAAGGGGGTCTCCCCGTAGCCATAATTGGAGTGGTTCTAAGAGCCCAAAGAAATGAAGGAAGCTGCTCCACCCAGCTACCCTTCAAATTCTCCACCTTCTTCTTGAGGAGGTTGACGATGATTTTGTTCACTGCTTCCACCTTCCTCTTGCTCCTAGGATGGTGGACCGACGCGAACCTAAGGTAATCCTGAGAAGTCCACAAATATTGATGAACTCAGTGCTGGAAAATAGAGGCCCATTGTCTGTGACAATGTATTGGGGCAGGCTGTGCCAGCAGATGATCTCTCCCCAAACGAAATTCCTGATTACCTGGGAGGTCACCTTGGCTAGCGCCTTCACTTCCAACCACTTAGAAAAATAATCTATCATCACCACCAGGGACCTCCTCTGCCCGCTAGCCTGGGGGAAAGGCCCTACCAAATCCATTCCCAAAATGGCGAAGGTCCAGGGGGTTGTGATACTCCCGAGCTGATGAGCTGGTTGGAGATGGAGGGGGGCAAACAACTGGCACTCGAGGAACTTCCTTGTGAACTCCATAGTGTCTTGACTTAGGGTCAGCCAAAAGTACCCCTATCGGACTATCCTCCCTTCCAAGGTTTTGCTCCCCGAGTGGCTTACACACTCCCCTGAATGCACCTCCTCTAGAATCCTCTAGACCTCCCCATAGGCCATGCAACGTGCCAACATCCCCGAGAGAGTCTTCCTATACAATTTCCCATCGCGCGTGAGATAATATGTCAACTTGTTCTTTAACTTCTTCTTATCCGTCCCTTACAGGAACTCCCCTTTGGATAGAAATATTGCGAATGGATCCATCCATGAGGGGTGTTTGTCCACCTCCATCTTATCCCCCTCTTGGATGGGGGTTGGAACATGTCAGTGATGGTACCCCCCACCCAGGGACCATACTTGGCTAGCTGATCAACCTGCTCATTCTCTTCCCGCAACACATGTCAGATTGAGAAGGTTTGGAGCATGCCGATTACCCGCTTCACCTTTGCCAAGTATAGTTGGAGAGTAGGTTCCCTTACCTCAAATTCCTCATTGATATGGGAGGCCACCACCATGGAGTCTGTGAGGACCTCCACATCATGAGCACAACCTCCCTGGCTAGGCGCAACCCTGCTATCACGGCTTCATACTCAGCTTAATTATTAGTGATGGGAAAATGCACCACCACCGTGTTGCTCAATCCTTGTTCCCTGAGGGCTCTCCAAGATCACCCCTACCCTCAGGGAATGCCTTCCTGAAGTGCCGTCCACCATCACCTTCTAAGAGACCGGGCAAGTGAGTTCTGTCTCCACCACCTCGACCACATAGTCAGCTAGAAAATCGGTCTTTGCCTGGGCCTTGATCGAGAGGCGGGGGACAAAGGAGATGTCAAATTCACTCAACTCTACCGACCACTTCGCCAACCTTACTGAATGCTCCCCCCTCCCCCTCAAAGATTTTGCGGAGTGGATGGTCGGTCACCACTCAGATGGAGTGCACTTGGAAGTAAGGCTGGAGCCTCCGAGTCGAGATGACTAGAGCAAAAGTCAGCCTCTCCAAGATGGGATAACGGAGCTCTGCTTTCCTCAGGACACGACTTACGTAGTATATGGGCTACTGCTTCTTCCACTCTTCCCGAACCAGGACGGTGCTTATGAGCACTATTCCGACCCCAAGATACAAAGATTGATCATCCCCCTCCTTCGAACATTGGAGCAGGGGGTCTGATTTAACTACCTCTTTAAGGCCTTGAATGCCTCCTCGCATTCCTTACTCCACTCAAACTTCTTACCTCCACTCAACGCCTTGAAGAAGGGAGAGCACTTCTCCCCATCCCGGGAAAGGAACCTGCTTAGCCCGACCAACTTCCCCGTCAGCCACTGCACCTCCTTAGCTTTCCGAGGCAAACTGAACTCCATGATTGCCTTAACCTTATTAGGATTCAGCTCCACCCCTATGAGGGTGAGAAGATGGCCCAAGAACTTGCCCCTGCTGGCCCCGAAGACAAACTTCAAGGGCTTCAGCCTCATTTTATACCTCTGGAGAATGCCAAAAGTCTCCTCCAGATCCTAGAGGTTGGAGTCCACCTCTCTGCTTTTGATCATCAGATCATCCATATTCAACTCCAGGTTCCTTCCCTTTTATTCCTGGAAGACCCGATCCATCATCTTTTGATATGTTGCCCCTGTATTTTTCAACCTAAAGGGCATCATCTTGCAGCAGTAGCACTCATCCCTAATAATGAAGGAGACATCTTTTATATCAGGGGGTTCATCCTCATCTGATGATAACCTGAAAAAGCATCTAAGAAACTCATTACAATAAAACTAACGGCTGAGTTAACTAACACGTCAATTCGAGGCAAGGGGTAACAATCTTAAGGACATGATTTATTATGTAAAGAGATATTGACACACATTATCCACCAGCCATCTTCTTTTTTTACCATTACTACATTAGAGACCCAGCAGGGATATTGGATTTCGGATTCAAAGCCAGCCTTCAGGAGCTGGGCCACCTCAACCCTGATGGGCTTGGCCAACTTGTCCGCGATGGACCTCTTCTTCTGCTGGATGGGTCAAGCTTCTGGGTCCAGGTTGAGGCGGTGGAAGGCGACGTTCATATCGATCCCCAGCATCTCTGCGGCGCTCCAAGCGAAGATGTCCACATTCTTTTGGATGCATGCCAATATCCTCTCCTGGTCCACAGGGGTCAGCCCCCCACTGATGCCCACCTTCTCCACCATGCCTCCTAGTTTGAGGACCTCTATCTCAAACACCTCTTCTGCAGAATCTAGATGAGACTACTCTCCCCATTCTCCAACATCCTCCTCTCCTGGGAAAAGGACCTCCTCCTCAGCCTCCTCCACAACCATTTCCTCACCCAGCTCCTCTTGGACTCCCATCACAACCTCTACCTGGGTACGGCTCTCCTCCACCTCCATCTCCACTCCACCAACTTCTTGCTCTGCCTCCTCTATCCTCCGCTCAATCTCCTCGGCCCCCTCTTGCCAAGAGATGGAGTTCACTGTAGTGACGTAGCACTCCCTCGCTACTTTGGGATCTCCTTGGACCTGGACCTGGATCCCCTTAGTGTTGAACTTCAAGCACTAGTAAAAGGATGAGGGGACGCAACGGAAGGTGCTGATGAAAAGCTGTTGAAAGATGACGTTGTAACTATTGGGGGCATAAACGATGATGAACCTACAGTTTCGGGTCAGCCCCCCAAGTGACATGGAGACCCACTCCTCCTTTCACCTCCTTTTTCTCCCAAGAGAACCCAAACAGACGTCCGTCTGAGGCCAGCACCCTCTTGACCTACACCTTCATCGCGTCGAATGCCTTCTCGAAGATGACATTGATCGAACTCCCATTGTCGATGAGGATCTGGGAGACGGTGAAGTTCTCAACCGTGGTCTGGATGACCAACGCGTCACAAAAGGGGTCCTCATGATCTGACATGTCCTTCCTCGAGAAGGTGATCTTCTCCTCCAGGGTGGGGTCTGTGATGTGGAGCTAATCCTTCGACAATACATGGTGTGGAGACTTGCCTTCCAAGAAACCTCGACCCCCACCCCCACCCCCCATGGATCACTCTAATCCCTCCTCAAGCCCCAACATCGACCCTGTCCTCGCACTTGTCCTCCTCTGCTCGAGGCAGGACTTCTTCAATCCCCACCTCCCGGCGTCCTACAATTGCTGCTGCTCACTGTTTCCTCTCACCTCAAGGAACTCCGGGCACGTGGTTGTAGCGTACCCCTTCTCCTTATGGAAGTCGCAATAGGGTAACTCCACCCTGACTTCCCTCCGCCTCCTCTGCTGACCCCTCCTCCTCTGCATTGTTATCGTCATAACCTGATGCTGATCAGGGAGAGGGGGCCTTTGCCCCTGCCTCCAGCCTAGAGGGTGGAAGTGACCCTCGCCCCCCTAGCGGTTGTCTCCTCTATGGAAACCTCTCCGCTAGCCCTGATCCTGCTACTCCTGCTGCCTCCAGTCGAGCTGATTATTCGGCTCCTGGAGACCACACCTTGGCTGCTCATGCTGCAACTGCTGTTACTGTTCCTACTACTGGGGTTAAGCTCTACTCACCTCCTGACCTCGGCCACCTCCTGACCTCGGCCACCTCCTAGCCCCTTCTCCTCTTCCATGGACTACATGGCCAGCTTCCTTACCAACTCGGTGTTTGACGCCTACCCTTCGACTTCCCTTGCTGCCCTCTCCATAAACTCCTCGTAGGCGAGAGGTGGTACCCTCTTCAGCTCCATCCTGAAGAAGCCCTGCTGCAGCCCCAAGGTAAAGGCCATCATCAGGGTGTGGCCTGACTTCTCCTGAACCTGGGTGACCTCCTCCTCAAACCAGTCCACGTAGCTTCCCACAGTCTTGTTCACCCCCTACTTGATGTAGAACAGGGACTTCGACTCCTTCTTCCTCTTTTTGGAGGTGGTGAACCTCAACATGAATCACCGATGTAGGTCCTCGAAGAAGTTGATTGAGTTGGCCGGCAGCAAGTGGAACCACTCCCTCGACTTCTCCTTGAGGGTGATAGCGAAGAGTCTGTATTTGAAGGCCTTCGACATCTGCCTTATCGACACCATATCCTCGAACCATTAGATATGCTGGACTGGGTCGTCCTAATCGGTGTAATAAGACATCTCTGGCTCCCTGAATCCATCTGGAACTGGGGTAGAAGAAACAAACTCGCTGGAGGGGCTACCTCCTCCTGCTAGATGAGCCGGAGGATCTCCCCCCTATCACAACCCGCATTTTCTCCAAAGAAAACAGATTATCATAGTAGGAGAAAACACGCATCATGATGCCACGTCGAGCAGGGGATAACTGCCGACGCTCAGGCAAGCCACTAACAACTATACTTTATGAAAATTCATAGGTTATATGGTTAGAATATCAGTTATATTTTTAAAAGCCGTATCCCTCGGCTCGGTGGATCACCTAGTCCACAATTTAAAAACTATACTTATACGCTGCGGAAAATACTTTATTCAGGTTCGACATCCTAAAAAAGTGCATAAGTGTCCCCAGAGGACAACTTATACTATGTAGGACCCTACTTTTGATTTATACTATATATATAGGAAAATGATCTTTTTACATTATTTGGAAAATAGTGATGAGTTTTATAAAACATGCTGATCATGAGGTATATTTATAATAGTGTTTTTAGGTTTAAAAGTAACTAGCAACCTAGCATAAATCTTTCCAAGAGCAAGTAGACTATCTCCAAAAAAAAGTAGTAGCAAAAAGTAACACATCTAGTATCAAGGTAAAACTACCAGTGGGCGCCAACAAACTGACACGAACCCACTGGCAAGTATGTATGTCTGTAAGAAAAACAGTAAAACTACCTCATAAGACCAAGGAACTAATCTCCACAGCACGGGAGACCACCAGCAATAGCACATCATAACTAGCCGCTTAATCCGCTACTAACAAGAACCTGAGGCATTCAAAGAAGAAAAGAATACCTCAGCAAGCTAAGCAAGTAAAAGCTGTACAGAAAGGTTAGGTTATAAGGTAAGCAAGACGAGTAAGTAAACCGAAAACAAGCACCATTGTCCAAGGCAAGACAGAAAGAAAAACACTAAGTGCGAGGAAACGGCAACAACCCTGCCCAAAAATAAATCCAGCAGAGTTTACCAGGCTACCATGAGCCCAAACATTTCAAATTTACAAAGAAAGAAACATCTAACACCCTAAGCTGTGAGAGATGGTAGTAGCAAAAACAACGCGGATCCGGGTTGGAGGCAAACTCAGCCCCCCAACCACCATTTCCAAGAAACAAAGCTATGGGGTCTACATGTGAAAGCACTAGGGACCTCCCACCCCCTTGCCCAGCTCGTACCTAGAGCAAGATAAAAGAAAAAGGGTGGACTTGTCTAAATTACACAACACCTTCCCCAATAAGAGCTTCAAACCACCACTACAAACCACGACCCACGATTCGGCCTTTTTGGAAAAAAGAAAATAGCCGACAAGGAACCTCAAAATCAAGGAATTCACATGCGGGAGAAAATCAAGGTAAGGGAAAAGCATTGAGATGACTCAACACGGCATGGCGTTGAGTGAGCCCCACTCATTCAACGCCTAAACAGACGGTGGCGTTGAGTGAGCTAGCCTCACACAACGCCAAAACAGTAATGGCGTTGAGTGAGGTTCACTCACTCAACGCCTTCTGCAACACTGGCTGTGGCATTGAGTGAGCTAACCTCACTCAACGCCAAAACAGCTAGGGCGTTGAGTGAGGTCCACTCCCTCAACGGCTTCAGCAAAGCAGGCTGTGGCGTTGACAGAGCTAACCTCACTCAATGCCAAAACAGCTATGGCGTTGAGTGAGGTCCACTCACTCAACGCCTTAGCACTTAACCGCAAAACCAAACTGTGGTGTTGAGTGAGTCCACCTCTCTCAACGCCAAAATAGCTTTGGCGTTGAGTGAGGTCGACTCACTCAACGCCAAAGTACTTAGCCGCAAAAACAAACTGCGGCGCTAAGTGCGCCCACCATTCTCAAGATAGAACAGCTTTGGCGTTGAGTGAGGTCAACTCACTCAACGCCAAAGTACTTACCCGCAAGGAAAGGCTGCGGCGTTGAGTGAGCCCGCCTCACTCAGCGCCTAAACCTCCATGGCGTTGAGTGAGGCCCACTCACTCAATTCCATCCGGAAGAGTTCGGCGGGAATGCAGATGGATTCTCGCCGAATCTGCGGGAATGCAGATTGATTCTCGCCGAATCGGCGAGAATGCAGATTGATTCTCGCCGAATCGGCGGGAATGCAGATTGATTCTCGCCGAATCGGCGGGAATGCAGATTGATTCTCGCCGAATCGGCGGGAATCACTAACGATTCTCGTAGAAGTCGGCAAGAATCACTAAGTGATTCCCATCGATTTTGACTTAGAATAAATTCTCACTCAACGCCACACTCCTTAGCTAAAAATAAAACTTTCGCATTTCCTGAACCTCTCAACGCTGAAATGCAGTAACTTTAAAATTAACTCTCACACTCATCCTATAACATCAGACCACTACCATTTGCCAAGAATCTCTTTATTAGACAAGACTTAGGAGAGGAGAAAAATTTCCTGCTGCTGCTACCTCTACTCTCAGGCCGAATCTACTCATCCCGAGCCTAATCAAGCAAAACTCGGCTTATATATTCATCGGCAACTTGGTAGTAGACTTAGAAGCCGCTGAAACTACGTAATCCTACAATTTTAACAGCAAACCCTAGTTCTAAGAGCAGGGATTAGAACATTCTCAAACTAAGATGTAAAAAAGAAAGAACTTCTGAAAGGAAAAATCTGGACAAGAGTATAATTAGCGTGCTTAAGAAACATTTGTCATGGCTAAATCGGGTTTTAACAAGAACCTGGAAGCATTAATGGCGGAAAACAGAGATGTCAGCAAGAAATTTCTTCTTGGCAAGGGCTAGGAGCACTACTTGCCTCGATTCCCAGCAAAGCTTGGCCGGCCACCCCTACTCTCACACTCGAATCCGGCAACGAAGCACAAGGCAAAAAATCTGGACATTGACGATGGATTACAAGTCAACAAACCTGAAATTCAAAACCACAAGCAAGGCCACGAAACGTGGAAATCTTACCGTAGGAATGAAGGCCTAGGCGAGAGCAATCCAAATCCGCTTTCGGAATCGAATTCCATCCACAAACGCTCCCGGAATCGGCGTCCGAAGGGGAGCAGGTTCTGCGGTTTCTCCGCTTCTTTTCGCGATCAGCCGCAGACTGGTTCGGTCTTTCGGAAAGATGAATAGGAGCAGTTACCTCTTAAGTCTAAACTATCCTATATATAGCATCATCTTAATCTTAATTAGCTAATCAATTAATTAAGGCTAAAAATGACATGGCAAAACCGCCAAGCATCCACACCCTTTCAGAAAAATAATATTTAATATAATATTTATTAAATAGTTTTATTTTTTCATAAAATACAAAACGACGCGAAAACCGAACATCCTCGGAATTCGATGAAATTCGCACCGTAGCTAAATATTCATGCTACGAACACAACGGCGAAGTCGAAATTAATTTTCAACAAACAGAACTCGAGTTATACCCACCCAAAGCCAAAACACAAGCATCCCATGAGAGGTCACACCAGGTCACCCAAAACAACTCGGCTTGCTAGGGAGATCTTATCAATAGGCTACAAAATGGGACACTCAGTTCTAAGGAGTTAAGACCACACTCCACAGATGACACAAGACAAGAAAATGCGTCGACGTAACGCAAAGCAAGAATCAAATAATCGCAGGAAAATCGGGGGCGTTACAGTCACTCCCCCTAAAAGAAAGTTTTGTTCCGAAAGTTTACGCACAACACTTCTACTATAGAAGGAAAAGTAACAATCCAAACATTACAAGAAGAAAACCAACCAAACTAATCAGGGAAACAGTTGAGGGTGAGCCTCCCTCATAGCCGAGTCTAACTACCAAGTCGCGCTTTCCAAACCCTGATTCTTCCACAAAACTTTGACCATCGGGATGGACTTCCTTCGCAGCACCCGATCTTGAGTATCCAAAATGCGGACCGGCACTTCAACAAAAGAGAGATTAGGCTCCAACTGTGGCACAACATCAAAGACTTGCCCACTACTGCGCACACACTTCCGCAATTGGCTTACATGAAATACGTTATGAACACCTGGGAAGTTTACCGGCAAATCCAACCTATATGTTGACACGCCAATCCGTTCAACAATCATAAACAGGCCCAAATACCTCGGGTCCAATTTCCGGTTCTTACCGAACCTCTTAACACCAACAATTGGGGAAACCTTAAGAAACGCAAGGTCCCCTACAGAAAACTCCAAGTCCGACCTACGCCGATTGGCGTTCTTTTCATATCTCTCCTGAGCTATACAAAGCTTTTCTCGAATAAGCTTCACCGCGACTTCCATCTCCTCGAGCGCATCTGGACCCAACAAGGGTCTCTGACCTTCCTCAACCCAAAACAGGGGGGTTCTGCAGCGCCTCCCATACAAAGCTTCAAATGGAGCCATTTGCAAACTTTCTTGATAACTGTTATTGTATGCAAACTCCATAAGTTGCAATCGCTCATCCCACGCTCCATCGTGGTCTAGAATGGAGTATCTGATCATATCCTCAACTATCTGGTTCACCCGCTCCATCTGCCCATTGGTCTATGGGTGGTAAGCAGTAGAATACCTCGGATCTGTACCCAAACCCTCCTGCAGACTCTTCCAAAAACAAGAAGAAAACTGGGAGTGTCGATCAGAAATAATGCTAACAGACTGTTGGAACTGCAGTTCGGAATCGCCCCGGTGCTGCGGTACTATTCAAAGAAGAAGGATGTGTTCCCTGCGGGCCTAACTGGCTGCCCCGTAGATCCGCCCGAGGACCGTTGATATAAAGAATAGTTGCGCCGTCTTCTATCAGACCGGTCTTTTGGTCGAGTTGGTAGCGCTAGGTCCTCTTAATTGGTATCAGAGGGGGTCGCGGGTTTGAAACCCCGGGGTCGTTTCCGGGGGGATTGTTGGAACTGCGGTTCGGAATCTCCCCGGTGCTGCGGTACTATTCGAAGCAGAAGGACGTGTTCCCTGCGGGCCTAACTGGCTTCCCCGTGGATCCGCCCGAGGACCGTTAATATAAAGAATAGTTGCGTCGTCTTCTATCAGACCGATCTTTTTTCGAGTTTGTAGCATTAGGTCCTCTTAACAGACACACCGTGCAATCTGATGACCTCATTCAAGTACAAGTCTATTATCTTCTTCATCAGATAGTCAATCTTATACGGCACGAAGTGAGCACACTTTGTCAGTCTATCCACTATGACCCAAACAGAATCAAATCCCCTTCGAGATTTTGGTAAGCCCGTGATGAAGTCAATAGAAATACTTTCCCACTTCCAAGTCGGGGTCTCTAGTGGAGTCAACTTGCCACCAGGCCTTCCGTGATCGGCCTTCACATGCTTGCAAGTGTGGCACTCAACAAAAAATCTGGCTATATCACTCTTCATCCCATACCACCAGGCAATTTGCTTCAAATCACGATACATCTTTGTAGATCCCGGATGGTAGACAACACTGGATCCATGAGCCTCTCTGCATATCATACCCCTGATGTCTCCAACAGCAGGGATGCAAAATCTATCACGGTACTTCAAAGTACTCGCATCATCGATGGAAAAATCCGGCAACTCCCCTCTCTCAGTCCTGAGGTATAGGTGCAGAAGGTCCGGATAATCCTTCTGGTGTAACCTAGTAAGGGAAATCCAAGACGGCTCTGCCACTGCCAGACTACTCTGCATGCCACAACATACCACTGAGATATCCATAAGGAGGAACTCTTAAACTAAATGATCGGCGGAGAGATTAAAGATCTTCCCCGTCTTCCGCCTTAGGGCGTCAACCACTACATTGGCCTTGCCTGGATTGTACTGGATCTCTACATCATAATCGACCACATACTCTAGCCACCGCCGCTGGCATAGATTCAACTCCTTTTGCGTGAACACGTACTTCAGGCCCTTGTGATCAGTGAAGATCTTGCACTGAGCCCCATAAAGTAGATGCCTCCACAGCTTCAATGCATAAATTACCGCTGCAAACTCAAGGTCATGCGTAGGGTAATTTCTCTCGTGAGCCTTTAATTGCCTTGACCCATACGCAATCACTTTTCCAACTTGCATCAGCACGCAACCTAGACAAACATGCGAAGAGTCCACGTACACATCATACGCCACACCCTCAGCAGGTAGGGTCAGGACGGGAGCAGAGCACAATCTGTTCTTTTGCTCTAGGAAGGCTTCTTCGCACTTCTTGCTCCAAACAAAGGCTGTGTTCTTCTAAGTGAACCTGGTCAAAGGTGCAGCCAGGGTAGAGAAACCCTCCATGAACCTCCTCTTGTAGCCGACCTACCCTAGGAAGCTTCTGATCTCCTTGGGCGTGCCCGGCCTGCTCCAATCCATCACTGCTGCGATCTTCTCTGGGTCAACCGAGATCCCATCCTTGTTCACCACGTGGCCCGGAAATGAGAACTGAGGCAACCAAAATTCACACTTGCTCAACTTTGCGAATAACTTGTGATTCCTCAACTCCGATAGAACCAAGCGCAGATGCTGCTCATGCTCCTCAGCATTGCGGGAATAGACCAACACGTCATCGATGAAAACCACAATGAACTTGTCTAGGAAATCCTTGAACACCCGGTTCATCATATCCATGAAAGCTGATGGTGTGTTGGTCAATCCAAACGACATCACCAAGAACTCAAAATGACCATGCCTCGATCTAAAGGCAGTCCGTGGAATATCTGCCTCATAGATCCTGAGCTGATGATAGCCAGAACGAAGATCGATCTTGGAGAACACCGTGCTACCACGCAATTGATCAAATAAGTCATCGATCCTCGGCAGAGGGTACCTGTTTTTATTAGTGACTTTGTTAAACTTCCTGTATTTGATGCAAAGCCGCATCGACCCATCTTTCTTCTTTATAAACAAAATAGGAGCACCCCAAGGCGACGAACTCTGCCTTATAAACCCTTTCGCCAACAACTCATCTAACTGGACTCGCAACTCCTCTAGCTCACGAGGGGCCATCTGGTACGGCGCCTTAGCAATAGGACGTGTACCCGGTTCTAAATCAATCACAAATTGGACATCCCGATCGGGAGGAAGACCAGGAAGGTCATCAGGAAAAACATTAGCGAAACCACGAATAATGGGAATCTCTTCTAAGCGCGGTACACTAACAGCGGTCCCAACCATTGAGACTAAACAAGCAAAACAATCAGAAAGAAACAACTTCTGAGCACATATCGCAGAAAAGATAGGAGAATCTTGGCATGGATCAGCATAAACGCTTCCCGGCTGACCATTGTCCTTGATGAAGTCCAAGCGCTTCCCTTTGCACTGAATGATCGCATCGTACTTAGACAACCAGTCCATGCCCAGAATAACATCGAAGTCCTCCATGTCAATCATCTTCAAGTCTGACTTCGCAAGAAAGTCCCCCAACAAAACAGGGCAATCTAGAATGCCCAAATCTGATAACACAGATTCACCAGAAGGGAACTTGATGCGGAAGGTATCACGAACTCGATCTAGAGTTAGCCAATGTCGCTCCACAAAAGCTCTAGCCACAAATGAGTGGTTAGCGCCGGAGTCGAACAGAACACGCGCCCAGCGGTTCTTCACCTTAAATTTCCCTATAGGAGTATATACAACTAAGGATCTACCAAAACCCAACTATAACCATTCTAGTAAATAAAACTTTCAAGCTAGAAAAATAAACAACTAACCTGAGATGACCTGAGTCGAATCTTGAGCCTCCTCGGAAGAGATCACGTTCAGCTTTCCTTTATCCTTGTCCACACGCTGAGGCGGAGGTAGTGCTTGAAGTGGAACTGCATGAAGAGCAGGCTGGACCTGAGGACACCTAGACTTGATGTGACCCTTTTTCCCACACTGATAGCAGACCTTATCCCTTGACCAGCACTGGGCAGCATCAAGCCCGGGTCGCTTGCAAAAAGAACAGGAAACATCCCTCCTAGGAGCACCCTGAATAGCATGAACCTGCTCCTTCTTCTGAGCTGCTGTGTTTTTTAAAAACCTCTCAACAGGGTGGCCTTACCGACCAAAGAAGCTACACACCACCTTGCTCTTCTTTCCCGAGGCAACACCGGGTACCTGGGGTTTCTTCTCCTCAACAGACTTCCGCTTGTCCTTCCTCATTTGCATGCCTCTGCTCTTTGCGATCTCGATATCCTCCACCTTCAGAGCAGCCTCCACTACCCCTGCATAAGTCTCTGATCTATAAGCATTGGTCAACTGCTACACCTCGCTCCTCAAGCCACCAAGGAATCGCTTGACTCGATCAGCCTCAACACTCACTAACCCAGGAGCAAACCGGCTCAACTTGCTGAACTCTATCTCATACTCACCGACCGTGAGTTGCCTTTGCTTTAGGTGGAGGAAGTCGTTCATAAGACGGTCACGCTCGACCGAAGGAAAGAACTTCCTCAACAACATTTCCTTGAACACCTCCCAAGAGCAACCAGCTACCAAGCTCTCCTTTTCTCTAAGCAACCAACTCTTAGCCAAACCCTTGAGCTGATAGGCGGCTATCATCACTCTCGGATCATGTGCAATACCGGAGTACGAGAACATCTCCTCCATGGAGATCAGCCAATCGTCTATGACCATGAAATCTGCCTTCCCATCGTAAGTAGGTGGGCTAAGTCTCTGAAATTATGAGATGAATGCCATCTCTGCTGGCACCACCACTGGAGGTCTCAGGGGTGCAGGAGGAGGAGGAACAGCTAACCCTCTTGTAGGGGCTTGCACTCCCTGAGTCTGTCCTGTCATAACTGCCACCAAAGACTGGATCTGGGCTCGCACCTCCACCATCTGCCTGCTCAAGGAATCGCTACTCTGTCGCAGGCTCTCCATCACTTCATCATTCTGTGCTCCTGATGACTCACCCTCAGATAGGTGGGTCGATCTAGTCGAAGGGCGTCTCGCCATCCTAAAATCATAGCAACATTAGACAGATCCTAGTATGATAGCTGTAACTAACTACAAGTACAGACAATACATACATAAATATGAACGTAAAGCTGTTAAACTTGCTCTGGGAGTTTATTTTTACAAGAATTGATGTTATGCCTTAACCTAGGATGGTTAACCACCACCATACTAACTCTTGTGCCTAGATTGGAAATGCATGACTTATATTATTTTTGACTTGAAAACTTATGTGTGTACATATGTCATCCTGCCAGTCTTTAGCTTGGCACGCTGTGCTTATGCAATGTTATGCTATGCATGCTTGTGTTATGCATTCTAAAAAGGCCCTAATGCATGTTATGAGTGGCGTACACATGAAAATGTTATGCATCCCATACTAAATAACATTTTCATGCAATGAAAAGAAAACGAGCTAGTCACAGCCATGTGGTGAGGTTATGCATCCCATACTACATAACCCTCACATGTTTCCCCTATGGTGGATCCATATACGAACACATATTATGCATTCCATACTGCATAATATGCCCCGTATACTTCATGTTATGCTATGAGTGTAGTGTTCGTGCTTTTGCCAAGACGTCCTGATGACATATCGTTGTGTGAATGACATGATGCTAAATTGCTAATGTAATCAAAAGGGACGGTTGCCCGACTAACTTGTCAAGCAACCTCCCTCTGATACCAACTGTTACAACCCGTATTTTCTCCGAAGAAAACAGATTATCAGAGTAGGAGAAAACACGCGTCATGATGCCATGTCGAGCAGAGGATAACTGTCGACGCTCAGGCAAACCACTAACAACTATACTTTATGAAAATTCATAGGTTATATGGTTAGAAAATCAGTTATATTTTTAAAGGTCGTATCCCTCGGCTCGGTGGATCACCTAGTCCACAATTTAAAAACTATACTTATACGCTGCGGAAAATACTTTTTTCAGGTTCGACATCCTAAAAGAGTGCATAAGTGTCCCTAGAGGACAACTTATACTATGCAAGACCCTACTTTTTATTTAAACTACATATATATAGGAAAATGATCTTTTTACATTATTTGGAAAATAGTGATGAGTTTTATAAAACATGCTGATCATGAGGTATATTTATAATAGTGTTTTTAGGTTTAAAAGTAACTAGCAACCTAGCATAAATCATCCCGAGAGCAAGTAGACTATCTCCAAAAAAAAAGTAGAAGCAAAAAGTAACACATTTAGTATCAAGGTAAAACTACCAGTGGTCGCCAACAAACTGACACGAACCCACTGGCAAGTATGTATGTCTGTAAGAAAAACAGTAAAACTACCTCACAAGACCAAGGAACTAATCTCCACAGCACGGGAGACCACCAGCAACAACACATCACAACTAGCCGCCTAATCGGCTACTAACCAGAACCTGAGGCATTGAAAGAAGAAAAGAATACCTCAGCAAGCTAAACAAGTAAAAGCTGTACGGAAAGGTTAGGTTATAAGGTAAGCAAGACGAGTAAGTAAACCGAAAACAAGCACCGCTGTCCAAGGCAAGACAGAAAGAAAAACACTAAGTGCGAGGAAACGACAACAACTGGGGGAGACGCCCTTCGAACCACCACTACTAACCACGACCAACGATTCGGCCTTTTTGGAAAAAAGAAAATAGCCGACAAGGAACCTCAAAATCAAGGAATTCACTCGGGGGAGAAAATCAAGGTAAGGGAAAAGCGTTGAGATGACTCAACACGGCATGGCATTGAGTGAGCCCCACTCATTCAACTCCTAAACAGATAGTGGCGTTGAGTGTTCTAGCCTCACTCAACGCCAAAACAGCAATGGCGTTGAGTGAGGTTCACTCACTCAACGCCTTCTGCAACACTGGTTGTGGCGTTGAGTGAGCTAACCTCACTCAATGCCAAAATAGCAATGGCGTTGAGTGAGGTCCACTCCCTCAACGCCTTAAGCAAAGCAGGCTATGGCGTTGAGTAAGCTAACCTCACTCAACGCCAAAATAGCTATGGCATTGAGTGAGGTCCACTCCCTCGACGCCTTAGCACTTAACCACAAAACCCAACTGTAGCGTTGAGTGAGTCCACCTCTCTCAACGCCAAAATAGCTTTGACGTTGAGTGAGGTCGACTCACTCAACGCCAAAGTACTTAGCCGCGAAAACAAACTGCAGCGCTGAGTGTGCCCACCATTCTCAACGATAGAACAGCTTTGGCGTTGAGTGAGGTCAACGTCAACTCACTCAACGCCAAAGTACTTACTCGCAGGGAAAGGCTGCGGCGTTGAGTGAGCCCGCCTCACTCAGCGCCTAAACTGCCATGGCGTTGAGTGAGGCCTACTCACTCAACGCCATTCGGAAGAGTTCGGCGAGAATGCAGATGGATTCTCGCCGAATCGGCGGGAATGCAGATTGATTCTCGCCGAATAGGCGAGAATGCAGATTGGTTCTCTCCGAATCGGCGGTAATGCAGATTGATTCTCGCCGAATCGGCGGGAATCACTAACGATTCTCGTCGTAGTCGGCGAGAATCACTAAGTGATTCCCATCGATTTTGACTTAGAAGAAATTATCACTCAACGCCTCACTCCTTAGCTAAAAATAAAACTTTCGCATTTCCTGAACCTCTCAACGCTAAAATACAGTAACTATATAATTAACTCACACTCATCCTATCACATCCGACCACTACCGATTGCCCAGAATCTCTTTATTAGACAAGACTTAGGAGAGGAGAAAAATTTCCTGCTGCTGCTACCTCTACTCTCAGGCCGAATCTACTCATCCCGAGCCTAATCAAGCAAAACTCGGCTTATATCTTCATCGACAACCTGGTAGTAGACTTAGAAGCCGTTGAAACTACGTAATCCTACAAGTTTAACAGCAAATCCTAGTTCTAAGAGCAGGGATTAGAACAATCTCAAACTAAGATGTAAAAAAGAAAGAACTTCTGAAAGGAAAAATTTGGACAAGAGTATAATTAGCGTGCTTAAGCAACATTTGTCATGACTAAATCGGGTTTTAACAAAACCTAGAAGCATTAATGGCAGAAAACAGAGATGTCAGCAAGAAATTTCTACTTGGCAAGGGCTAGGAGCACTACTTTCCTCGATTCCCAGCGAAGCTTGGTCGGCCTCCCCTACTCTCACACTCGAATCCAGCAACGAAGCACAAGGCCAAAAATCTGGACATTAACGGCGGATTACAAGTCAACAAACCCGAAATTCAAAACCACAAGCAAGGCCACGAAACTTGGAAATCTTACCGTAGGAATGAAGGTCTAGGCAAAAGCAATCCAAATCCGCTTTTGGAATCGAATTCCGTCCACAAATGCTCCCGGAATCGGCGTCCGAAGGGGAGAAGGTTCGGCGGTTTCTCCGCTTCTTTCGCGATCAGCCGTAGACTGGTTCGGTCTTTCGGAAAGATGAATAGGAGCGGTTACCTCTTAAGTCTAAACTATCCTATATATAGCATCCTCTTAATCTTAATTAGCTAATCAATTAATTAAGGCTAAAAATTACATGGCAAAACCGCCAAGCATCCGCACCCTTTCAGAAAAATAATATTTAATATAATATTTATTAAATAGTTTTATTTTTTCATAAAATACAAAACGACGCGAAAATCGAACATCCTCGGAATTCGACGAAATTCGCACCGTAGCTAAATATCCACGCTACAAACACAACGGCGAAGTCGAAATTAACTTTCGACGAACAGAACTCGAGTTATACCCACCCAAAGCCAAAACACAAGCATCCCTGAGAGGCCACACCGGGTCACCCAAAACAACTCGGCTTGCTAGAGAGATCTTATCAATAGGCTAGAAAATGGGCCACTCAGTTCGAAGGAGTTAATACCACACTCCACGGATGGCAAAAGCCAAGAAAACTCGTCGACGTAACTCCAAGCAAGAATAAAATAATCGCAGGAAAATCGGGGGCATTACACCCCCCATTTTGCCAAACTAGCCTCCGCTCGCCGACTTGGGGAAGAGCACTCACCGGGGGAGATCGTGCTCCCTCCCCTTCTCTACAACCTCCTTCCCAGCTCATCGAGCCGGGGCATCCTTGCCTGGAGCTAGGACAGTGGCGACTAGGAAAGCTGGTGTCGAACACTCAGCACACGCATCGAGTGCGAATCTGACGAGGCCGAGCACCTCCTGCCTGAATTCCTCGAACATCCCCACCGTGGTGAGAGGGGGAGGAGGTGGCGAGTCAGCCCTGTTGAAACCTTTCCCTTCTCCTACAGTCATCAAGCCCGCTGAAGATTTTTTGTGCTGACCATGATCCACGCCAGCCACACCAAAATGTTGAAACCAAAAACTCAGTCTCTATGGAGTTCACCCTTGGGGAAGGGGTGATCACACACTTACTTCTCTCTCGCGAGCCAAATAACTAAGGAAAAAAGAACAGGGGACAGACTAAAGGGCTCGGCGTGGAGGTATCACCACATACCCAGAAGATCTTAGAGCGCTTCCCCTCCCTAGCCAAATGTCGAGCTAAGGGAATCTCAGAAAGCGCAAGAAGACATGGGCACAGGTAAGCATGCCTTATGAGGTAGCCCCTTTGGTCTATTTATAGATTTCTAAAAATAGTCTGCCAACAGGGTAACTCTGCTGTTCTGGAAAGCTATACGCAGCTGAAAGTGGTATGCCAACAGCGTAACTCCGCTGTTCTTGAAAGCTATTTAGACCCCTAGCAAGGGCATCCAGGTAATTTTTCCTCCGTACCCCACGGGGCGAGTTTCTAAGACTCGGGGTCAACTTGACACCCTACTGGGAGAATGCAGCCTAGCTCCTATAGCTCGCCTTCTATCTCTTGGCGAGTGCGAGCCGGGTCATCATGGCTTGCCTGCCCCTATATAGAGGCAAGCTGGCGACAAGGTCGCTTTGGTAGGTGTGGGCTGGATGGGCCGCCTCGCACGGTTTGCTCGCCTAGTCTTGGAGAGAGCGAGTCAGCCGTCTAGATTCACCCGCCCACTGCATTGATGCGAGTCGGTCCCCCTGGCTCGCTAGCCCAGTCGGATGGACCCACTCGGCGAATACGGGGTTGTACACATTTGTACTTATACTCTCTTATGTGATCGATATGGCTGGAAGGATCGGCGTTTTGTAGTGATGACCTTCCTAGGTGTTGGTTTCACCGCAAAGCGGCGGTTCTAGGCATAAGACCCGATGGTGGAGAAAAAAGTTGGTCTTAAAACTGGTATAAGAGGGAAAACATCGATT
Organism: Platanthera zijinensis; assembly: GCA_039513925.1. Classification (NCBI taxonomy): domain Eukaryota; kingdom Viridiplantae; phylum Streptophyta; class Magnoliopsida; order Asparagales; family Orchidaceae; genus Platanthera; species Platanthera zijinensis. Next base: position 75,409,741 of record CM077079.1, read on the forward strand.
AGAAGAGAATAAGTCCACAAACCCTGTGATACTCAGCGCGAGTTTATTTTGAGGACAAACTAAGTAACGGAAGCTATGGTATTCCCATATCGGGAATCACACATAACAGTCCACTCTTAAGTGGATTTAGGCCAACCATCATACAAGTGAACCTTTTTTATGCAGACCTTGACGAACCCAACCCCTCAGCATGGTATGCCTCAGGCAATGAATGTCGGACCACCCCCGCCAGCTACCACTTCATTCCTATAATCGAAGAAGGGAAGACACTGACGACGATCTTGGAGGCATTTAAGCCACAGCAGGCTCTGGCTCCTCAGCCAAATCCAGAGGCAAATTAGCTGAGTGTCTTCTGATGGCTCTCCCCTCCATCTTACCTTGGGATGGAGTCAGCTGTTCGAACAGAGGAGTGGTTGGACATCATGTACGAGATGCTGGCATGAATTCAGTGCCCGACAGATATGGTTTTGCCTCTATTGGTCTTATATCTAGAGTCACATGCGAGAGGTGGTGGAAGACGTTGCTAGACACCACTTCTGCCGGATTGGAGCCTGCAGACATTTCATGGGATGAGTTCAGGGTAGTGCTGCTAGATCATTTCATACCGCAGTCTGTGAGAGATGAGTTAGAGGACATGTCCCTGCAGTTGAGGCAGGGATGAAGATAGTTCTAGAGTACTACCAGGAGTTTACCCACCTGGCCCGGTTTACGGACTCTTACTAGTTGGATGACGCGGGATACGCAAAGAGGTTCTACAAAGGCCTTTGTGATGACCTGAGTCAGGATCTCCTCTTTGTGTCTGACGGATTTTTGGCCTGGATATTGGAAACGACCAAAAATATGGAGGCAGATCAGCTCACAGTGCGAGGCAGGAAGAGACCGATAGAGGACCAGGGTAGGGGTGGTAGGAAAGATGAGCAAAGGGGTCATTATATTGGTGAGAGAAGGACGGAGGATCGACCCCACCAGGAGGATAGGCAGGTTTCGAGGGAGCCGGTGGTGTTAGCTCTTCAACCATTATAGATACGGGAGATGCCGAGGCCAGAAGATAGGGCACCTCCCCCACAGGAGTGCTACCACTGCCACCAGTCGGGACATATCCGGAGGAACTGCCCCATGAGGGGGGAACCTCCATCGGCACTACTGTTGGGTATTGCATTCACAATAGCTTAGATTTGTATGAAATCACCCTTAAACTAAGATGAATTAAGTTTGTATTTGATGCCCTTTTCGTTGAGTGTTTTACAGGACTTATTTGTCAAGTGTTGACCAATGTTAGTCTACAATGAGTCTCCAAACACAGGATCATACAATATAATTCCTCATTGCGTGATCCATGTGTTGACTTATGTGTAGCCTCTCTATTGGGATACACTTCCTTTTCAAGCATTAAGGGCATGGGAGGAAAGTTGGATGTAGATTATTTTTTTTGAAGAAATTAATTTTTCAGATTTTCGGAGAAATTCTCCAAGTGTTTTTCTCGAGTACTATGTTTTGTACTCGAGAAGGACTAAAGTTAGTTATCGAGTTAGACCTGTCATTAATTCGAGTGGCAGAAGTAGTTCTCGAGAAAGCTTATTGCTGTTCTCGAGAAGGGCTTATGTACTTGAGTGCTTCTTGACACTTCTTCTCGAGTTACTTCCTTTCCAAACAAAATTTCTCTAAGTCTTTTTCTCAAGATGACTATATTAATTCTCGAGAAGCTAAGTCTTTAGGCGTTGAGAGCGCTGAGAAGCTAAGTCCAGTTCTCGGGTAATGTTTTCTGTACTCGATAAGAAGTTGTCTAGTTCTCGAGTAAGCCTAAGTCAAAAAGCGTTGAAAGTGAGACTTGACTCAACGCCATCTTGGAATGTTCTCGAGATAGTCCTTTGTTCTCGAGTACCAAAGTGCTTCTTCTCGAGAACAAAAAATTATTTTTTTCTCGAGTACTTTCCTTCATTCTCGAGACTGCTATTTTCCACCTCCACATTCTTACCAAGTTTTTTTTCTCGAGTTCCCCATCATTGTTCTCGAGAACAAAACTTCTTTTTCTCGAGTATAAAAATTCTTCTCGAGAAATGCTGAACTATTTTCTGAAAATTTCTTAAGTTCAGACTGACGGGATTTTCAAATGTCACTAGACGTGATTGGTCCACGTGGCTATCATTAATTATGATTATGACCGTTAGACATGTCCTATAAAAGGTCTTGTCATTTTTGACAAACCCTAAGAAGCATAAGAAGATATTCTAAGTATTCTGAATCCCTAATTTTCTTTCCAAAATCAGAAGCTTCCGCTCATCGTCTTCATCACCAAAAACGCTTTCGATCCAGATCGATTCAGATCAAGTGATTCACAGATCAAGATTTTCTACAATCGACAGATTCTCTACTTGATCTTGCCGAGTCCAGAAATTTCAGATCCGTGATCTAGCCGAGTCTTCTTCAATTATTTCTGACAGAGCTTTAAAATTCAAGGAAGAAGAAGGGTTAAAGTTTTCAGATCTGAGAAATTATTGTTTGTATTTCTTATATTTCAATTTATTCTTGTAGGAGATTCTTCTCCGAGTGTAGAAGCTTTGCTCTCCGAGTTTTTGTAGGAAATTTTTCTCTTCCGAGTGTAGATCCTATTTTTAGAACGAGTTGTAGGAACTTTTGATTCGAGTAGTGGGATTGTTTCCAATCCGAGATTAGTGGAGTAGCCGAGTCTAGTTCATTACTAGATTGGTGAGTGGAAAGTGGATGTACCCAAGGTTGGGGAACCACTATAACTCTTGGTGTCATCTGTGATTGCTTGGTTAATTTTCTGTGCATAGCTCACTTAATTTTTATTCCACAAAAAGACGCACAACTCACCTATTCACCCCCCCTCTAGGTGATTTAGGTAGACAACTTAAACATTTTCAATTGGTATCAGAGGGAGGTTGTTCATAAAAAGGTTAACACCTTGAACAGATCTGCCCCCAAGTTGCCTATTGAGTTATACTAGCATGGACAAGGCCAAGGATTTTGCTAAGCTTCCTCTGTGCACAAAGACCAACTTTCCCATGTAGAAATAAAGGATTAAATTTTTTATGAAAGCTGTGGATCCAAGGATCTTCATGATTGTTGAAGAAGGTCCTCATGTTCCCATGACCGTCTCCATTATTGATCCTACCAAGAAAGTTCCTAAGAAGTTGATGGATCTTGATAAGGATGATATTGACTTGTCTCTTTAGACAAGAAAGCCAAAAATATCATCACTAGTGTTGTCGATGATTCTATGCTACAGAACCTGATTCACTGCCAATCCACTAAGAAAATGTTGCAGTCTCTTATCATCATGATGGAAGGCACTGAAGAGGTTTGGGATGACAGAAGAACCCTTCTAAATAAGAAATATGAAGCATTCCGACAAGGACCCAAAGATTCAATTGCAGATACATTTGAAAGTTTCTTCAAGATTGTTAACGGCCTAAGAGTATATGGTCGGGCCTTCACTAGTAGAGAGCTGAATGATAACTTTCTAAGGTCCCTGACTAAGGAGTGGGACAATAAAGTTTGTGCTATCCGGGAGTTTGGCAAGATGGCAGAGACTGACCCTCAGAATATCTTCAGAAAGCTAATGTCATATGAGTTGCAAATCAATTCAAGAAAAGCTTAAGAAGAGAAGAGATAGTTCTCATCCAAGGAGAAGATTGTCGCACAGAAGGCAGACAGTTTAAGGAAAGCCAAAGCTGCATCACCTGCTCCTACACAGGAAGATAGTGAAGAAGAAACTTCAGAGCCAAGTACCTCAGACTCAGAGTTATCTGAAGGAGAGTTTTTTCTTCTTTCAAGGCAGTTCAATAAATTCTTAAATAAGAAGAAACAATGGAGAGGCAGAGATGCCTCGTATAGAAGATCATGTCATGATGGTGATCGACACAAGAAAGGATTAAGTAGCCAAGATAGGTATCATACTAAACAGAACAAACATATTTCTTCTGACATCATTTACTATTGTTGCAATAAGCTAGGTCACGTTATTGCTGATTGCCCTCACAAGAAGAAGGAGGGTGGAAAAAGAGAGGAGAAGAAATCTTCTTATAATAAAAAGAGAACTGGAAGAAGCCTAGTAGCCAAGAGGGGAAAGACTCTCAGTGACTCTGACTCATCTGAGTCAAGTGAAGAAGAGGAAGCCATAGTTTGGGCTAATGTCACAAACTGATGAAGAAGAAGAACCCCAGTTCACTGGAAAGGTAAATTCTCATACTCCTCTTTCTGAATCAGATGCTTCTGATCATGATCATGAGGACAACTCTTCTGATGATGAGTCTGAACACATGGCTCAATATAAAGAGTTAATCAAGGCTTACGACAAATGTCGAAAAGTCGTGAAAACTCAGGCCAAGGAGATTAAATCTCTCAAGGCTGAAGAGAGCACTCTGAGAGAGGAAGTCGTCAAGATGGACTCACTCAGAGAGAATTTAAATGATGTTATTGAAGAGTATAATAAGACACTCGAGCACCTAGATCTGTAGGGGAAGATCATCAAAGAATTAGAAGAATAACTTGCAACGGAAAAGAAACTTGTTGAAAGTTTCTCCAAGCCCAAGACTGTCCTTCCTTTTATTGATGAATTCTTAGCTCAGGACAAAGGTGCTGGCTTAGGCCTTGCTGATGCTCCTAGTAAATCCTCTAGGAGAAATAAGGCTTGAAGAAAGAATAAGGCGGGCAAGATGGCTCTGGCCAAGGAAAAGGGGAAAGCTCCTCAAGATCAGACGTCATTCAAAAAGGTTATCTTTCCAACCAACAAGTTTGATCTTGATTCATCCTACGGTCACTTTGCTAGGCCTACTTATGTAGAGCCCGAGTCTCGTTACCAAGGATGGACCCATCTATGGGACTTTGGTGAGAGTGTCTTCAAGGAACCTTATGAGGAGATCACTCTTCTGAGCTATGGCCTTATAATCATGGTCATAACATCAAAAAAGCACCAAAAGTGAAGCCCGTTGTGGAAAAGCCTCTTAAGGAGAAGAAGCCCTCCAAGACTTTTGCCCCTGCTAGACCACACTCTCAAAATGTCAAGCAGGAGAATTTTAGGCAAAGATACAACACATGCTTGACTGTTGGTGTTGTGGCAAAATTGGTCACTTTGCCATTGATTGTTTGTTTAACTCTAAAAATTATGAAACTCCTCAGGTTAACAATGTGAGAAATACAACTCATAATGTTAATACACATCGGGGGAGTATGCTAACTAAAGACCAAGGACCCAAACGAATTTGGGTTCCTAAGGCAAACTGATTTGTGATTGCAGGTATGTACAAAGGCCACCAAAACTCCTATCTAGTACTTGGACAGTGGATGCTCTCGGCATATGACCGAGACAAGAAGCCTTCTCCAGAATTATTCTCTAGTCATGAATGGGCCAAAAGTCATCTTTGGAGGTTCTGATAGAGGAATTACTAAAGGCTACGATATGATTACGAATGGTAGTGTATCCTTCTCAAATATGGCTTATGTTGAAGGATTGGAACACAGTCTCATAAGCATAAGCCATCTCTGCGATAAAGGATATATAGTAGAATTTCATGCAGACAAGTGCTTGATAAAATTGGTAGATAATCTCGAAACGATTCTATCAGGCACTCGTAGTAGAAATATATTTTGTTTGAATTTTTTTGTATAGACTCTTCTTCGCCAGAGTGCTTTTTGGCTAAAGATAACGCGTCTCTTGGTGACCAATGGCATAAGAGGCTAGCACATATTAATTTCAAAACTATTAATAAATTATTTTCACTTAATTTAGTACGTGATGCCCTAAATGTCAAGTGCGCTAATGATAGACCTTGTTCACGCATGTGTAAAAGGCAAGCAAACAAGTACTACCTTTTAAAGCATTATATGCAAAATCTCTAATAGGTGTTTACACCTACTTCATATGGACTTGTTCGTTCCACTATAAGTTAGATGTTTGGGATGTAAGGATTATACATTTGTTATTGTTGATGATTACTCACGCTTTTGCGTGGGTGTTATTTCTAAAATACAAGTCAGATACTTTTGACATCTTTATAAATTTTGTCAGGCAGATCCAGAATGAATACAACTGTTCTGTCATAATCAGAAGTGACAATGGAATTGAGTTCAAATCTGGGGCCATGACAGAATTTTGTGAAAGCCTAGGTATCTTTCATGAGTTTTCCTCTCCTCGTACTCCTCAGCAAAACGGAGTAGCTGAGAGAAGGAATAAAACACTCATAGAGGCCTGCAGGACCATGTTGAGTGATGCCTCACTACTAGAATATTTTTGGGTTGAAGCCGTCAATACAGCATGCCACATGCAAAATCGAGCACTCATAAACAAGAACCATAATAAGACACCTTACGAACTACTAAAGGGCAGAAAGCCGACTATTTCATATTTTAGAATCTTTGGTTGTAAGTGCTTATTCCTTAATAATGGCAAGTATCACACTACTAAATTTAGTGAAAAGAGCTTTGAAGGTATTTTCGTAAGGTATAGTAGCCATAGTAAGGCATATAGAATTTTTAATAAGAAAACCCTAGTTATAGAAGAATCTATTCATGTTGTATTTGATGAGACGAGCTTTCTGCAAGGCAGATCTTCTAGTGTGTTTATTGAAGATGCAGGTTCAAAGATGAAAGAACTAAACTTGGGTGAGCAGACTGAAGAAAAAGATGAAAAGTTCATCAAGATCACCACTCCAACCCCGATTGGAGAGGTTCATGATCAAGATGAAGAAATCATCCAAGTTGATGACGTCACTCCTGTGGTTGAAGAAACTCCAGATATAAGGACTCTAGAGCTAAGACATCTGAAGGATCACCCAAGGGACCAAATCATAGGAGATCCTCGGGATTGTGTCAGAACTTGTTAGAGGTACAGCTAATGAGAATTTATATTTGAGTTTTCATTCACAGGTTGAACCAGAGAAGTTTGAGGAAGCAAACACAGACACATCATGCATAATGGCAATGGAAGAAGAGTTGAATCAGTTCAAGTGTTGCCAAGTCTGGAAGCTTATTCCAAGACCCAAAGGTAAGAACATCATCGAGACAAAGTGGGTCTACAGGAACAAGATGGACGAGGATGGGACAATCATAAATAACAAGGCTAGACTCATTTCCAAAGGATACAGACAAGAAGAAGGAATCAACTTCGACCAGACGTATGCTCCTAGTGGAAAGGCTGGAGGCAATCAGGTTGTTCCTAGCATATGTTGCACTTAAGGGCTTCACTGTCTATCAGATGGACGTGAAGTCGGCCTTCCTTAATGGTGACATAAAGGAAGAAGTGTATGTGGAATAACCTCTAGGTTTCGTTGATTCTAACCTTCCTGATCATGTTTATCTATTATTTAAAGCATTATATGGTTTGAAACAAGCTCCTAGAGCTTGGTAAGAGACGCTGTCTAACTTTCTTCTTGAGAATAAGTTCACAAGAGGAAAGATAGATAAGACATTGTTACTTAGAGAAATAAAAGGCAAGATTTTTCTAGTACAAATCTATGTCGATGACATCATATTCGGCTCTACAGACAACAACCTCTGCAAAAAGTTTTCCAAACTTATGTAAGGAAAGTTCGAAATGAGCAGTATGGGAGAGCTAAAGTATTTCTTAGGACTTCAGGTGAAACAATCTGAAGATGGAATTTTCATCTCTCAAACAAAGTTCACCAGGGAGTTAATTAAGAAATTCGGAATGGAGAACGCAACCTTTATGAGGACTCAAATGGGTTCAACTATGTCTCTGGACAATGATGAGAAAGGGAAACCTTTTGATGAAACCAAGTACAGAAGAATAATTAGATCCTTGCTCTATCTTACTGCTAGTAAACCGGACATAATGTTTTCAACATGTGTATGTGCTAGATTTCAAGTGAACTCTAAAGAATCTCACTATGCTGCTGCAAAGTGGATTTTGAGATACCTTAAGGGTACACCAAATCTTGGCTTATGGTACCCAAGAATTAATGACAGCGAATTAATTGGTTTCTTAGATACAGATTTTGCAGGAAGTAAAGATGATAGAAAGAGCACTTCCGGGACTTGCCAATTCCTTGGAAGGAGGCTCAATTTCTTGGAGCATTAAAAAGCAGAATTGTGTTGCAATTTTAACGGCCGAGTCAGAATACATTTCTACCGGCAGTTATTGTGCACACTTGCTATGGATAAAGAACCAACTAGAAGATTGCAATGTGAAAGTCAAAGACATTCCCTTGTTTTGCGACTCCTCTAGTGCGATTGCAATAACAAATAGTCCAGTCTCTCAAAGCCGGACAAAGCACATAGAGCTACGATACCATTTCATCCGGGAGCATCTGGAGCATGGGGACATAAATCTCCAATATGTCCCAACTGACAGGCAAATTGCAGACATATTCACAAAGTTGCTGGACGAGGCCAAGTTCTCGTTCTTCAAAACAAAAATTGGCATGCTCAATAAGGATGAAGAATAATGAAGAAAAAGGTGGCAGCAAGTTCAAGTCCAGGCATTACTTCAAAAATCAGAAAATTTCAGAGAATGGACTTCATTTCTTGAGTACAACACTTCTACTCGAGAACAACAGACTTACTTCTCGAGAACAAGAAATTACTTCTCGAGAATAATATTTCTACTCGAGACTAAGGCAGACTCTACTCGAGTGCTGATAATCTTCTTCTCGAGAACAAACAGTTCTCTCGAGAAATATGGTGTCCAACTGATCCTCAAGTTCAATTTTTTTATATCGGCACCCAGCAACTTAACCGCCTCATTCCAGGTATTTTCAATGTTATTTATATCATTTTTCATCAAAATTAAAGGTAAATATAAATAAACGTAGGTCCAAGAAATTTTATTCTCGATTTCAAAACCCTTCCTCTCGAGAAAAGCCATTTCGTCTTCTCCGTCTCCGCCGTCTGCCGCAAGCCAGTTTCTCCATTTGCCGGCCAGTTAAAATCAATTCCTCCACATCAATGGCTTCGTCTTCCAAGCTTGGGATCGGGAGTGAACTGATTTCTACAGGCATTGCCGATATTTCAGATGATTTCAAGAATGTTCTCCTTTTGATCGATACAGTCGGGTTGTCTTTTATTCTGGAACATCCATGCTGTATTTTTACTTCTGATGTTGAAGAGTTCTTTCGACACACTAAGAATAAACTCAATGGCAAGGTGATCAAGTCTGAGGTTCAAGATATTAAGGTAAAAATGTCTGCCACCTTTGTTTCTCAATTTCTGCAACTTCCTATCATAGACATGGAAGATGATCTCATCAGTACTGACTATGAGAGAGCATATAGTTTTTGTGGGATTCCCCAATCCTCTTACACAATTAGAAGACAGTTCATGAATGCTGAAAGCAAGTTACTAGCAGATATACTGGGCAAAGTTATTCTTTGTAAGACAAGTTCTATAAGTTATAATACTCTAGAATTTTTCGATCTAATGACTGTAGTGATTTGTAGAAAGAAGTTCCAGTGGGGCATGAAGCTTTTTGAAAAGATTAAGGCATGTATTAAGAGCCCAAACTATGGAAGAATAATTTCTTTGTACCTAAATCAGATGAATCCAAAAGTTTTCTCCATGAAAAAGGTCATAGCTTTCCACCATATGAAGAAGGTTTCCATCACCTCCATCCAGAGATGGGAGGTTTAATTGCAGAAATCTAACAAATATGCTAAGGAAATTGAAGATGTGGGCAGGACCCCATCTCCTCCTTCACATCAGATAACTGACTCAGTTATTGAGGGGGAGCCTACCCCATCTGTCCCAACTCAGCAAACTCCAGCTCCAGCACTAATCCACACAGAAATTTCAGCACCAGTCACTACTCCAGCTGCTACAACCATTCCTCCTCAAGTCTCTCCATCTGCTGCCAGTCACCCAATACAAGAAGATATTCCATCTACATCTACTACCGCCTCTTCCTCTCTACTGCATACAGAAGATATAAATTTTCCTACTGCTGAAGATATTCTAGTGTCAGAAAACTTGACAGATGCTCAGATTTAAGAACAACTCTTATCCTCTGATGAAGATATTACCAGGATGATAGAGGAGCTCACTTACAAAGATCCTCTATACCCTATTACTAAAGATCATCCCTCTTCTCCAGCAACATCTCCCAAGTCTCCAGCAAAGTCTCCTTTCCCTCAAGCAAAAAAGTCTCATATAAATGAACCAGAGAAATCTCCTTAAAATTTACATGATGATGAAGTCATTTCAATTCATGATTCAGAAGATGACATTCCTGAAGAAGCTGTTAAACCAAGACTCCCAAGTCTTTACTTCAATATTCCCTTCTTGCTGCATATTGATGCTGAAGATGAAGAAAGCATTGTAAACAAGATATTAGCTTCTACCTCAACTATTTAAATTGAACAAATCCCTCCATGGATAGTCCCTGCTCTGCCTCCACCATCTACTCAGCCTACAGCACTTCCCGAAGGTAATATTTTAAGCAAAATTGAAGCTATGCTTGCTGCCCAGAGATAATACTTTGATGATTCTCTGAAAGTTGTAACTGAAAAAATAACTGCATTAGAGAAAGAAATGAATCGTGGATTTGTTGAAATCCAGCATAACACAGATGAATTTAAAAGGCTCTTTCAAATTGGAGGAAAAGCCATAGATCACACAATCATAAGCATTGGTAATGTTATGGAACAATAGATTACCCTTGCTAACAATCAGATTCAACTTGAGAAGAAAGCCCAAGAAAGGAACTTCAAAACTTGTGAAGAAGTTGGAATATTTAAAGAAGATATTACCAGTACCCTCTCTCTAGAAGTTAGAAAGGGGGAGGATAAAGTGAAAGAACAATTGGAAAAACAAGCTCAGATTATGAAAAATCAGTGGGAAGGTCAATTGAAAGATATCCAGACATCTGTTTTGAAGGAAGTTAAAAGTACAAAGCTATATACATATGACACAACCATTTAGATGCACAATCAACTGTTTCCTGAATTGGCAATGGATCCTATTGCACCCTCTCCTGCTCACTTGGATGTAAATAAACCAACCTTCTCACCTTCTCAAGAATAATTTGAAGAACCACCTCCAAAATACTTTATAGGACCACCTCCAGAATACTTTGAAGGACCACCTCCTGATATATATGAACATGTTTGGGAATCAGAACAAGCAAGTTTGCCTCCTCATCCTCTAGAAGTTCAGAAAGCAAAAGGAAGGAAATATGGGGATGGAGCCTCAGTTAGTAGATCATCTCCACATCCTGAAGCTTAAAGGAAAATACCTCAAGAGTTTACTGAAGTGTGGAGTCCAACCTCCAAATCTCTTATACTTGAAAATCTCAAGCTAGTTCTTGATTTCAATGAATCCAGAAGCCTTCATTACACCTTTGATGAATGGGGATTATATGAAAAATCTCTTATAAAAAGAAGGATATATGACAGAGTACAAGGAAGAAATAATCCCAAGGCTCCACCTAGACCTCCAAAGTATTTCCCCAAGCCTTACAGCTACCAGAAGAGACAATAGGAAAAGCTTGAAAGACAACAACAACAACAACAACAGGATCAGTAGAAGTTGAAGATGTTTTGAAAGTTCATTTTTGAAATTGTGGAATTAAATTTTCTTTTGGACAAATTTCTATTTATATGAACTTTTAATTTTGTTGATCTGAATTTTCTACATAATAGCTTTTATTCTACTTATCATGGATAATAGTTTCTTTATTTGTTTTTCTCTTGATGTAATTCACTTTAGTGTATAGGGTTCTAACTTCTAAAAATATGGGGAGATTGTTGGGTATTGCATCCACAATAGCCCAGATTTGTATGAAGTCACCCTTGAACTAAAATAAATTAAGTTTGTATTTGATGCTCTTTTTAGTTGAGTGTTGTAGGACGTATTTGTCAAGTGTAGACCAATGTCAGTCTACAATGAGTCTCCAAACACAGTACCATACAATGTAATTCTTCATTGTATGATCCATGGTGTTGACTCATGTGTGGCCTCTCTATTGGGATACACTTCCTTTTCAAGCACTAAGGGCATGGGAGGAAAGTTGGATGCTGATTTTTTTTTTAAGAAATTAAGTTTTCAGATTTTCAGAGAAATTCTCTAAGTGTTTTTCTCGAGTACTATGTTTTGTACTCGAGAAGGACTAAAGTTAGTTCTCGAGTTAGACTTGTCATGAATTCGAGTGGTAGAAGTAGTTCTCGATAAAGCTTATTGCTATTCTCGAGAAGGACATATGTACTCGAGTGCTTCTTGACACTTATTATCGAGTTACTTCCTTTCCAAACAAAATTTCTCTAAGTCTTTTTCGCGAGAAGACTATACTTATTCTCGAGAAGCTAAGTCTTTAGGCATTGAGAGCACTGAGAAGCTAAGTCCAGTTCTCGAGTAATGTTTTCTGTACTCGAGAAGAAGTTGTCTTGTTCTCGAGTAAGCTAAAGTCAAAATGCGTTGAGAGCGAGACTTGACTCAACGCCATCTGGGAATGTTCTCGAGATAGTCCTTTGTTCTCGAGTACCAAAGTGCTTCTTCTCGAAAACAATAATTTATTTTTTCTCGAATACATTCCTTCATTCTCGAGACTACTGTTTTCCACCTCCACATTCTTACCAAGTTTTTTTTGAGTACCCCCTCATTATTCTCGAGAACAAAACTTCTTTTTCTCGAGTATAATCATTCTTCTCGAGAAATGCTGAACTATTTTCTGAAAATTTCTTAAGTCAAGACTGACGGGATTTTCAAATGTCATTAGATGTGATTGGTCCACATGGCCATCATTTATTATGATTATGACCGTTAGGCATGTTCTATAAAAGGTCTTGTCATTTTTGACCAACCCTATGAAGCATAATAAGAAATTCTAAGTATTCTGAATCCCTAATTTTCATTCCAAAATCGAAAGCCGCCGCTCATCGTCTTCATCGCCAAAAATGCTTTCGATCCAGATCGATTCAGAGCAAGTGATTCATAGATCAAGATTTTCTACAATCGACAGATTCTCTACTTGATCTTGCCGAGTCCAGAAATTTTAGATCCGAGATCTAGCTGAGTCTTCTTCAATTATTTCTGACAGAGCTTTAAAATTCAAGGAATAAGAAGGGTTGAAGTTTTCAGATCTGAGAAAATATTGTTTGTATTTCTTATATTTCAATTTATTCTTGTAGGAGATTCTTCTTCGAGTGTAGGAGCTTTGCATTCCGAGTTGTTGTAGGAAGTTTTTCTCTTCCAAGTGTAGATCCTGTTTTAGGATCGAGTTGTAGGAATGTTGTTCCGAGTAGTAGGATTGTTTCCAATCCAAGATTAGTGGAGTAGCCGAGCCTAGTGCATTACTAGATCGGTGAGTGGAAAGTGGATGTACCCAAGGTTGGGGAACCACTATAACTCTTGGTGTTGTCTGTGATTGCTTGGTTAATTTTCCGTGCATAGCTCGCTTAATTCTTATTCTGCAAAAATACGCACAACTCACCTATTCACCCCCTCTTGGTGATTTAGGTAGATAACTTAAACATTTTCAACTACAGGCTGCCCCACCAGCTCAGCTGTTAAGGGGACAGGGACGAGGTTGAGGTCGTGTATTCCAAGGTGGTGACCGTAGGAAGTACAGAGACTAGATGTATGCCTTGGATCTTGCTTTGCCCCAGGACCCGGGCAAGGTTATAGTAGGTTTTCTAGCACCTTAACTCTTTCCTTTCTAGAACTGTATAAATAATATACAACTGGTAGAAACTAGGAAAGAAAACTCTAAGACTAGCCACCAAAAGTTGTTCGATAAATAGGGATAGTAATGGTATGCGGAAAGCCTACCCATACCTTGATCGACATGGGGGCGTCTCATAACTTCGTCATAGAAGATTTTGTCAAGGACTTGGAACAGGTCCAACACTTCATGGGAACCACCAGGAGGGTGCGTCTTCCCAATGGGTCGGAGATTCTATCCTCTACAAAATGTGTCTTAGAGGTGACGATCAAAGGATTAACATTCGAGGCCCCAACGATGATCCTGGAGAAGTCGGACTTTGATCTTGTTCTGGAAATGACATGGCTCTTCTGGAACCATGCTTAGATTAATTGCCAGGCAAGGAAGGACGTGCTGAGATATGGCGACTCCTACGTGACCTTCAAAGGTACTATCCTGGTCTCTCATAGTCTACTCTCTTCTATCCAGCCCGTCAAGGCCCATTTATAGGGGGACGAGTTCTACCAGGTGTTATTTGAGATGACCGAAGAAAAGAATGCTATCTCCAACATCCCAGTGTTACGATATTTTGTTGGTATCTTTCCATAGAATCTACCCGGGCTACCACCGCATCGTGGGAGGGGCTTTCAAATTTAGCTCGTGTCGGGGGCTAAACCGGTGTCTAGAGCACCTTATCGAATTACCCCAAAGGAGTTAGTGGAGTTCAAAAGCCAGTTGTAGGAGCTAGTTGAAGCGGGGGTTTTTCACACCGAGTTCCTCGCCTTGGGGAGCCCCGGTGTTATTTGTGAAGAAGAAGGATAGGATGCTCAGATTGTGCATCAATTACAGAGCACTGAACTGGCTGACGGTACGGAATATATACCCGCTGCCAAGGATCGATGAGCTATTTAACCAACTAGAGGGAGCCTACTGGTTCTCAAAACTAGACTTGAGGTCGGGGTATTATTAGTTGCGGATCAAGGAGGAGGATATCCTGAAGACAGCCTTGAGCAGCCGATATGGATTGTACGAGTTCACTGTGATGCCCTTTGGGCTCACGAATGCCCTGTCAGCATTCATGAGTCAGATGAACCGGGTGTTCGATCCATATCTCAACATCTTCGTAATTGTGTGCATCAACGATATCCTCATCTACTCAAGTACGGAGGAGGAGCTTGTTCGACACCTGGCATTGACATTAGAGAAGCTCAGGGAGCATAGTTTGTACGCGAAGTTTATCAAGTGTCAATTCTGGCTAAAAGAGGTAGCCTTCTTAGGCCATATTATCAGCAGAGATGGGTTGGCAGTGGACCTAGCAAAGATCTTGATAGTACAGGATTGGCCACAGCTGAAGATGGTCGCTGATGTGTTGAGTTTCCTGGGACTTCCTAGATATTATCGGAAGTTCGTGCAGGGGTTCTATAAGATTGCCCTTCCGCTCATATCTCTAACAAAAAAGGACACTCCCTTCATTTGTATGTCGTAGTGTGAGGCGTCCTTCCAGGAGCTGAAGGGTAGGCTTACGTCGGCTCCTATCCTTGCCCATTAATCTGGGAAGCAAGGGTTCCAGGTGTACACGGATGCATCATACCATGTGATAGGTGTCGTTCTAATGCAGAACAAGCACGTGATAGCGTATGCTTCCCGTAAGTTGAAGATGCATGAGCAGAACTACCCAGTGCATGATTTAGAGATGGCAGTGGTAATATTCGCTCTGAAGATCTGGTGACATTACCTCTACGGTGTCCACTGATACATATTCTCAAATCACAAGAATCTGAAGTACGTGGACACGCAGAAGGAGCTAAATATCCGATAGAGGTGATGGGTGGAGTTCTTATCTTATTACCAGTACACTATGCATTACCACTCGGGGAAGGTAAATATGGTGGCTGATGGACTTAGTAGGAGAGTCACCACATCAGGAGCAGATCCCCAACTGATGGCCATGGAACAAGTGAGGATGCTGGAGGACATGTAGATCACCTTGGTATCATCAGATGACCCTGAGCTCTATGAGGAATACTGGGCAGCGATGGGTTCCACTGATGACGTTCGAGACCGTATCAAGGATGGATTGAGGAAGGATGCCAAGATGGAGCCGATATTTAGGTCTTTGGAGGCAAGCACGACTGGGGACTATTTGTTTAAAGACGAGCTGCTATGTTTCAGAGGACGAGTGTATATACCGGCAGGAGGAGAGATTCGAGATGATATTATGACTGAGGCACACTATAGCCTTTATTCCGTGCACCCAGATATTTTGAAAATGACTGCTGATCAGAAGAGGACTATGTACTGGTCGGGCATGAAAAAGGACATCACGTACTTTGTGACCCATTGTGAGACCTGCCAGATCACGAAGGCAGAGTGCAAGAGCCCGACTGGGTTATTTCAACCACTCCTAGTGCTGGAGTGGAAGTTCAACGACATAACCATGAACTTTATACATGGACTTCCCCGATCACACGCGGGGAATGATTCTATATGGGTTATCATCGATAGGTTGACGAAGGTTGTCAGATTCTTACCTGTCAGGAAGGACGCTCCGGTTGGTGTTTTGGTGCGGAAGTTCGTGGAGCAGTTTGTACGATATCATGGTGTACCAAGGATGATAGTATCAGATTGGGATGGATAGTTTACGTCCAAGGAGTGCAGATCAGTCCAGGTATATTTGAGTACTCGATTGACGTTCAATACAGCTTTCCACCCTCATACGGATGGGTAGACGGAGCGTACCAATCAGACTTTGGAGGATTTATTACACCTATGTATTTTGGACCATGGAGAGCCATGAGAGAGACTATTGTCGTTGATCGAGTTTTAATATAATAACAGTCATCAGTCTAACACATGCATGGCCCCTTACAAGGCGTTGTATGGACGGAGGTGCAAGAATCAATTGTCTTGGATCCAAGATGAGGATCCATAGGCCATCAATTCGGAGTTTGTGGAGGATACGGATGCCCAGGTGAGACTGATTCGAGATAGATGTTGGAGGCCTAGAGCAGACAGGACAAGTACAACGATGCTCGACATCGCCAAGTGGAGTTCCAGGTTTGATACCGCGTGTTCTTGAAGATACATATGATGCATGGAGTATCGCAGGTACGTGGGCGGAAAAAGCTCAGTCTGAGATATATGGGGCCCTATAGGATCCTGGAGCGGATCGGCCTGTTGGCTTGCAGCTTAGATCTACCGCCTGATTTGGTAGGATTGCACGACGTCTTCCACATCTCCTCCCTTAGGAGGGCTCTACTACGGCTGGAGTAGCGTATTTCTACTACCAGTAGGATGGTAGCTATGGATCGATCGGTGCACCTGGAGCCGGTCCAGATAGATGATACGGAGATGCAGATCTTGCAGCCCAAGAAGGTTCCGCTGGTTAAGGTCCTATGGAGGAAACATGGATAGGAGGATCACACCTGGGAGACACTAGACTTGATGTAATAAAAGTACACGGAGCTCTTCGCGTCATGTTTGATTTATGGAATGTTACCTTCAATTACTTGCAGTAGAAACCCCATAGGCCTAACCTGAATTTCGGGGATGAAATTTTTATTTTTATGTATTGGGATTTGTAACATCCCTCAAACAACTAGGCCCCTAGGATAGTTTTATCATGACTAGGTCATGACAAAATCCTAGGAAGCATAAGGAACCAAGTGAGCTTAGGCATAAGGGTGAAAATCACCTTGGTCTGCAAATAGTAAATTCCAAACAAAAAACCTAGGGTTTGACTTTAATGCTTCACCTTGACCCTTTAACCCTACCATAACATCCCTAACCCATTAAGGGGTCCATTGGATCCATTAAGACCCATTGGGGTCAACTAAGACAGTAAAATTGACCCAAGTCAACCTTAGCCCTAAATTGGTCAAGGTGCCCTAATAAGGGACAACTGGCCTCTAATGTGCCCAAGTGACCGTACCCAGACCTCCCTAGCCCTTAGGGGAGGCCAAAGTATCAATAACCACCCATTAGGATCATTTAGGTCACCTAATGTGGCCTAGGGTTGGGCTAACCAACATTAGGTCAATTTAATCCAAATAGGCTAACTCAAGCTCAAACACAAATCAACTTGGGCTAACCTCATTTTAAATATTCATATGAGTTAAGGGGGTGCTTTTTGGCTGAAATAATCATCAAAATTTGTCCATGGTGACTAGGAGAGAGAAAATGAGAGTTTCCCCAAATTTCTAGAGAGAGAAAGTGAGCTTTAATGGTCACGGAAGGCCAAGTGCCTCCTCAATCCTCATCCCATGGCAAGTTTCCTCTTCCCCTGTCAGTTTGGAGAAGATTGACATGTAACACCCCAAAAAGGAGTTGGAGAGAATAGGATTTTAGTCAACCTGGGCTCGACGAAGATCGTCGAGCGGAGCTCGACGAAGATTGTCCAGCACTGCTCGACGAAGATCATCGAGCGCAGCTCGACGAAGATCATCGAGCGCAGCTCGACGAAGATCATCGAGCGCAGCTCGACGAATATTGTCGAGCTCGCCTGTTATCAGCCTCGTTAGATGATTTGTTGAAAAATGAGGTTATGGCCGAGCGGTGACTCGTGTCAGATGACTTGAGAGCGGCCAGTAGGCGGTGGGTAACTTTTCACCCTAAAACCTGAGTCATTGGTGTGTTTAGATGAGTTTATCGTGTGGCTGGGGTGAAACTAGAGACCACTTATGCAGAGGGGTTGGAATGAGGAAATCATTATTTCCTTTTCTCTCTCTCTCTCTCTCTTCCTTATGTTCCAGTTCTGCAGAAGAGAAATCGTGGCTGGAGCTAGGGCTTGCTAAAGTTGCTGGAGTAGATCTTGTGACTGGAATCAAGATCTGAAGCTAGATTCGCAAAGGGGAAAGTGAGGTGCTCATTTCCATCCGCATAGAAAAGCTGTATCATGGCTCTGAAGAGAATTCCAAGGGTAAAGATCTTCCTCCTTGGACATATGAAGTCCTTCTTTTGGCATGTGCATGGATTTCCCCCACCAAAAGGTGGAATGTTGAGGGATTACCATTAGGTTGATTCTTGAAATCCCCAAGAAGTATTGCATATAGATCTGGAAATGTGTAGTACGAAATAGGCATGATGTGTGAAGCCCATTTGGACAGGTTGGTCTGGATTAGTGATGCTTTATTTTGCGCACCGGTGAAGGCTCCGTGTATAAACAAGTATTTTGTAGATTTGGTGGGTTGTGCCTGTGAAGTGGAGTAACAGGAAGTACTGGAATGGAGTTCCAGTAAAATACCCTCGAAGTTGTGTGCTATATGCAGGCACTGCAGGATACTGTAGGGTTTAGGTTTAGTTTGGGCGCAAGAAGAGAGCTTATGTTGACCCCTCCAAGCGATCATGACGAACGTTGGCATTGACTCCCGCTTTGATTGTGAAGCCAGTCCTTCGGTGACATTGTGGCTACTTTGAGTTGTGCACTCTTAAAGGCTGGTGAGCAAAACGAACAAGGGGAAGCTGACCCGCATCAGTCTAGACATTGAACTGACGAATTGAGCAACGGGCAAGGGCTGAACTGTATCCACGTTATGGTTGTCTAACTATAGTGCCTAAGTTATTGGCTTTGTTAGAATCACATAATGAGAGTCTTGGGTTGTTCGCCATCAAGACTAAAGTCTCCGGCCATGGGACGTGGAGCACGAATGGTCCATGTATACCGCTGGGTTTTGGACCCTTGAACGGTGGTGGGACCCTAGTTTTCTGGTACATCGATAATGTGCTCTGAGTGCACGAGATGTCGGGCCATACGACGGACGTTTCTGATATCTTTAATTGCATATCTTCCTGTGAAATTACTATGCCTGCAGGGAAGGAATACCACTGCCTCGGAAAAGGGTTTGGGTCATTATAAATAGTTCAGCTGAATGCCGACCGTTACCTTGTTTTCCACCGTTGCGGTGGACTGTCCTTGTGTAGGTGCTGGAGAGACGAGCGAGAAATAGCGGGCTGAAGCCCTTGCTGCTGTTACTGGCCCTCGAAGGCCAAATGAAGAATTTTACTATTTTCATGTGTGGCCGTCCTGCGTGCCGATGTTTGTAATCCACATTGATGAAATGTAACTGTATGGCCTTGAGGCCATAACTTTTGTGTAAAGAGGAATTCCTGTGTTGTTATATATAAATGGTATTTTATATATTGTGGACATTCAAATGAGTTGAGTTCAAATAACCTTTAAGATTCTGTTAGCATGCTTTGAGTTAGGATGCGAATAGATTTTGGTATTAACCTATAACGTTTCCGCCTATTTATGAACTATGGTGTGGGGCCCCGGCCGGACCCTCTATTATATTTCATTTAACAGATCGAGATGTTACAATTTAGTATCAGCTTGTCTTGGTATTCCACTTTCGAATTCGTGGTCGAATTCTTTTGTGGGGTTGCGAGCACGTGTAAGTGCGACCCCTTATAACATAAATGAACTCAAGAATGTCCACTAAGGAATGCAAATACACCTGTTTAAGGAACCTGCACGTTCCCATAAAGTTGTTGTTGCTTTTGCAAATTTGAAAGTGTGTCTTTTACACATATAGGTGACTTGAAGTGGTGTGGGGCAGTCTGAGCCCCAGCTTTATAATGAGAGTGCGACACAAGTTGAGGTGCCTACACCTCCTCCTTCTGCGAAGACAGTACATTTAGTTACTGAGGTGTTGTTTGCAATGATTCATGCACAGCCTACTGGCAGGCGCAACCTGTAATGGTTCCAGAATAGGTTGGTGTGAGGCCAGAACCTGTTTAGGATGTTGTTGAACCTCGAGCACTGAACGTTAGTTGAAGCAGTTTATGAGCTTCAATCCTCCTACGTTTACAGGTGTGGGATCCCCAACGCAGGTGGAGGATTGGTTGTCGCGCGTCAAGTGAATATTTACGTCAGTAAGGATGGCGGAAGAACAGAAAGTCACCTTGGCCACCTTCTTGCTGGAAGAAGAGGCTTGGCTATGGTGGGATAAGATAGAGTTGCACCACTTAGCAGGCAGAGAACTAAAAGAAGTCTCGATAGAGGAGTTTTTGAGACTGTTCTTGACAAAGCATTTGCCGTTAGCACAACGCATCGCCATGGAGAATGAGTTCCAGCATCTAACTTAGGGAGAAAGTAGTGTCGATACCTACTTACATGACTTTACACGGTTGGGATGCTATATGGGGTCTATCTTTGTCGTTGAACAGTGTAAAACCAATAGGTTCTACGAAGGGCTACGGGATGAGTTGAGATTCCTGCTCTTGAGTTCGGTGAACTAAGGGTTTTAAGCGTTGGTGGATACGACTTGTGCGTTGGAAAAAGATATGAAGTGGGTACAGAGAAAAATAGACTTGGCTGTGACAAAGTCCGATTTCAAAGCGCCGAACCAGGGAAAATCGAACTCTTGAAGGAAATGGGGTAAGAGATCAAAGTCTTCTGGACATGCTCCTTCTACAGTTGCATCGAGAGAAAATTCGAGGCAAGATCCTCATGTCTGATATACATGTGGTAGGGTGGGGCATCAAGCCCGTGACTGTCGGGTTGGTCCGCCAAAGGTTGAAAAGAAGACAGGAACGTCATATACTGATAAGGGAGAAGCAGTGGTGGAGTCCTCTACATCCCAGGCGCAACCCCGAGTGTATAACCTTGGCAAACAGGAGGCAATAAAGCAAAGTGACGTCGTTACAGGCTTTGTCCTTATTCAGGACTGTCCGGCGCGACCACTATTAGATACGGGTGCTTCACATTCATTTCTATCTGAGGACTTTGTAGCACGAATAAGAGTGCCTAGTCGTATGATGATAGATAGTGTGAAGGTGTTGTTGCCTAACGGATGCGTAATGCATGCGGTTAGGGCTTGCTACATGAAGGTGCGTATAGGAAGTCAGGAGTTTGGGTTTGATGCATCCTTGCTGTCGATATGTGAGTTAGATGTTATCTTTGGTATGGATTAGCTTTCGGAGCAGCGTTCCTGTATTGATTGCAACTCAAAGGAAGTGACAATAGGTCAGAATACTGAGCTTGATACAAAATTTGTTGGTATGCTAGGAGCGAGCAGGATCTTGATGTCTGCTCTCCAAGTCGTCAATGTTGTTCGGAAGGACGTGGAGTTATTCTTCACGCTTATTCAGGCTGTTGAGGCAAAGGCCAATATGAGTGACGTTCTGATTGTATCGGAGTTTGCCGATGTGTTTCCTAAAGATCTTCCTGGGTTGCCACCCCAGCGGGAGAATAACTTCGCTATTGAGCTTGTTTCAGGTGCGAAACCTATGGCCCACTCGCCATATCGTGTGGCACCAAAGGAAATGGAGGAACTGAAAGTTTAACTATAAGAGTTGCTGGAAAGGGATATATATGCCCAAGTTTGTCACCTTGGAGCGCACCTATTCTCTTTGTGAAAAAGAAGGACGGTAGTCTGTGGTTGTGTATCGACTATCGTAAATTGAACAAGCTGATGAAGAAAAACAAGTATCTTATTCCACCGATAGATGACTTGTTTGACCGACTGGCTGGGTCAATGGTATACTCAAAGCTTGATTTGAAGTCTAGCTACTATCAGTTGCGGATTCAGGATTGTGACATCACCAAGACATCGTTTGGAATACGCTACGGTCATTACGAGTTCACTGTAATGTCATTGGGCTATATAATGCGCCATCGGTATTCATGGACTTAATACACCACACTTTTAGAGAGTACTTGGATTTATTTGTGATCATCTTCATTGATGACATCTTGGTGTACTCTCAATTTGAAGAAGACCATGCGAACCATTTACGGATAGTATTGTACACCCTGAGAAGAAATAAACTCTACGCTAAGTTCTCCAAGTGTGAATTTTAGCTGCGTTGGTGGCTTTTCTTTGCCGTGCGGTAAGTGGTGAAGGTATAGCAGTGGATATGGTGAAAGTAGCTATAGTATAGGAGTAGCCAATTCTGTCTACCATAGCTGAAGTCAGGAGCTTCCTTGGACTTGAGGGCTACTACAGACGCTTTGTAGAGAATTTTTCCAGGATAGCTTTACCCCTTACCACACCGACGCGAAAAGATCAGAAGTTCGTTTGGACGCCAGAGTGTGCGCGAGATTTTTAAGAGTTGAAGAGCCGTTTGACCACGGCGCCTGTTTTGACATCGTCATGTGGTACAGAGGGCTATGAGATTTATATTGATGCATCAGGGAGCAGCTTAGGTTGCGTTCTTCATCAATTTGGAAAAGTAATAGCGTATGGTTCACGACAATTGAAAGTGCATGAGAGAAACTATCCCATTCACGACTCTGAGTTGGCGGCGGTGATTTTTGCTCTTAATTATGGCATCACTATTTATATGTCGTGAAAGTAGATATATTCACGAACCATAAGAGCCTGAAGTACCTCTTAGATCAGAAGGATCTCAATCTGCATCAACGAAGGTGGATGGAGTTCCTCGGGGACTATACCTTTGATATTCATTACACACCCAGGAAGGGAAACGTTGTCTCAGATGCCTTGAGTCGTAGGACTCCGACAAAGGAAAATTGGTTGCAAATGCATGATGAGCGCCTGATCTAGGAGCTGGAAGTATTAGAGATTTATTGTGCTAATAAGAATACCACTGTAAATGCGTGCCTAAACTGGATGGAGGTACAATATGACCTTGTGGACAGGGTTCGGCGAGCAACGGAACTTGATGAAAGTTTGTAATGTTATTCAGTAGATGGGTCAAAAGTCCAATTCTCCTGGGATGACGGCCTTTTGTGAAATGATGGTCGTTTATGCGTCCTGATTGTGGGTAAGCTAAGAGAATAATTGATGTATGAGGCTCACTTTACAAAATACTCAATTCACCCAGGGAGCACAAAGATGTAAAAAGACATGAAGAAGCTGTTCTGCTGGCCGGGTTTAAAGAAATACATAGCACATTACGTGGCTAAATGTCAGACTTGTGCCTTAGTGAAAGCTGAATGTCAGAAGCCTGGAGGTTTCCTAAAGTCGTTACCTATTCCAGAATGGAAGTTTGATGATATTTCGATGGTTTTCGTGCACGGTTTGCCGAGATCTCAATGCGGTATTGATTCGGTTTGGGTGATCGTAGACCGGTTGACTAAAGTGGCTCACTTTATTCTGAACAAGAGGGACGATTCAGTGGAAGTCTTGGATATGCTTTATGTTGAGCAAATAATATGATTACACGGTGTTCCCCGTAGTATTGTAAGTGATCGAAACGGGCACTTCACTTCAAATGATTGGAGACTAATCCATCAGTTGTTGGGGACAAATAAGCGTACAGTACGACCTTTCATCCACAAACGGATGGCCAGACTGAGAGGACCAACATAACGTTGGAGGACATGCTCTGAATATGCGCCTTGGATTTGGGGAAGAGGTGGGAAGTGTAACGACCCCATCCGTTAAATGACGTATAGTAGAAGGTCCGGCCGGGGCCCCACACTATATGCCACAAACAGACGGTGAGGTCACAGGATAATACCAAACCAAATACGAATCCTAACTCAGAGCATTCTAGCGGAAGCTTTAAGTTACAACTTTGAACTCTAAACAGGAATGTCCAATATATAAACCACCTTTATATATCACCACGGAATGTACACAAATACAAGAGTTTGGCCTTAAGGCCTTACAGTTCCTCTTATATACAACATGTTTTACAAACCTCGGCGCGCAGGCCGGCCATACATGAGTAAAAGAGAAAACAAAACAAAGCCATTCGCTTAGCCTTCAAGGGCTAGCCGCAGCAGCAGCAGCAACAGCAGTAGGGCTTCAGCCCATCACTTACCACTTGGCTCTCCAGCACCTGCACGGGAACAATCCACCCAACCGGTGGCAAACAATGCAACGGTCAGCTTTCAGCTGACCCAATTATAACAATCCTACCCCTTTCTCGGGGCATGCGCATTCTTTCCCTGCAAGCATGGCATCATCAAATAGCAACTATGTGCGCGCAGGCACATTCAAGCCATCACAACCATCGGCCACACGGCCCGACAGTCCGTGCACTCAGGGCACATTTTCAGTGTACCGGAATACCAGGGTCAACACCACCGTCTACACGGTATTTGAGCATTTTAGTCTTTCCGGCGCGCGGGCCTAAGACTCTCATTAGGCGCTCCAACAAAACCTATAACCAGGCTTCCAAGTCGGACGGACCTAACGCAGGTACGGATCAGCCACCCCCCGTTGCTCAAGTCGCCGTGCCACCGCGAATACGGAAGTATCCATGGCTATTTATAGGCGCGGGTCGGTTTCACCTTTCCTGTTCGGCAATCTGCCTTTTCATCGAGTTGCAGCCCAACGGCTCAACCATTCACAAAGTGGCAACACACGGCCACAAGAGTTGCATCCAACCCTCTTCATTTCCTGGACATCGTCCAGTACTTCCTGCCGCACCAAGCAACAGGTAGGAACAAGGCATCACAAGCCATAGGCATCACAAGCCATAATCACGGAGCCTTCTCCGATATGCAAACAAGCATCACCAATCCAGACCACGTCCAGATGGGCTTCACACAGCATGCCTAGAGCCGTACTCCAATTCCGGCCTCTAACAAGGGGGACTTCACATATCTACCCCAAGGGACACCACAACCCACCGCACACTCGCGGGGAAGGGTTTTCCCTATGAAATGCAGAAAAGAAAGACTTCACATGTCCAAGGAGGGAGATCGTTACCCTTGTCGATCTCTTCGGTGCCATTGAAAACTAGCCGGTGAGAAAGAACTGCAGCAGCCTTGCCTTCACAACGCCGGCTTCGGATCACGAATCGGACCACGGGAACTCCGTCGGTGACTTGCTCTCCTCCTCCTTCTTTCTCTCTTCCTCTCTCTTTCTCTCTTCCTTAAGGACAAATGAAGAATGAATCTTCATCCTTCCTTCACGTAATAAACCAGCCAGGAAACCACCTTGGCCCTTGGATCAAAAGAGAGAAAACTGAACGGCCAAGATTTTCCCAAAAACCCATTTTTTTGGCCGACACGGCCTGTGACACGCCCGTGTCACAGGCCGTGTACCCTTAAGCGGCACACACAGTTTGAACCGACTGAACAACACGGGCATCAACACGCCCGTGTCGAACCTGACACGCCCGTGTCAGTCTTAAGACACGCCCGTGTCTCCTGCTTCATCGAGCTGCAACCAGTACACGGGCCGGAACACGGCAACTAACACGCCCGTGTCCAGCCTGACACGCCCGTGTTCAAGGCCGTGTTCATGGCCGTGTCTGGCTCTGACTTGAATAGGCCAATTTTGAAAAATAATTCGAACACGCCCTGGGACACGCCCGTGTCCCAGGCCGTGTCTACCCGACACGCCCTGGGACACGCCCGTGTCCCAGGCCGTGTAACCTGACCTGCACCTCAAAATCAGATGAGTCTTTTTGGGGCCTTTTTGGGGTGTTACAACCCTCCCCCCCCCCCTTAACAAAATTTCGTCCCGAAATTTGCACGGTAAGGAAACAAAACCAGCAATGCTATAACTCTGTTATAACAAAAAGTACACGGTCTACAGTTTATACAAATAACTCGGGAAACTCAGCTCGCATGGTCTGCTCTCGCTCCCATGTTAGCTCTTCACGGCCACAATTGTCCCATCGGACCTTGACCATCCCGATCACTTTGTTCCGCAACTGTTTCTCGGCTCGATCCTCGATCCGAATGGGTCTAACCCTCGTCGTTAGCCCATACTCGACCGGTACCCGATCATTCTCCACCACTTGAGCTGGATCCTTTACCGCCTTACGAAGGACTGAGATGTGAAACACATCATGTAATCCACCCAAGTCCGCTGAAAGTGCTAGTCGATAAGCAGCTTCCCCAACTCGCTCCACCACCTCAAACGGACCAAGATACCTCGGACTTAGCTTTTTCAAATGCCGAATCCTGGACACACCTTTGAAGGGTTTGATCTTCAAATATACCCAATCACCCACCGCGAACTCCACGTTCCGATGTTTGGCATTGTAGTACTTTGCTTGACGATCTTGGGCTATCAATAGCCTCTCCCGAATAGAGCGTATGAGCGAAGTAGCTTCTTCGACTTCCTTTTTCCCACTCAGCTTAGATTCGCCTGCTTCTGCCCAAGCTAACGGTGTACGGCATTTCCGACCATACAACGCCTCAAATGGTGCCATACCAATACTCGCTTGGTAGCTATTATTATAGGCAAATTCGACGAGAAATATATAATCTTCCCATCTCTTACCAAAGTCTAGGGCACACATGCGGAGCATGTCCTCCATCGTCCTGTTGGTTCGTTCAGTCTGGCCATCCGTTTGGGGATGAAAGGCCGTACTAAACGCTAACTTTGTACCCAACATTTGATGAACGAGCCGCCAATCATTCGATGTGAACCGCCCATCACGATCACTAACGATGCTCCGAGGAACACCGTGCAGTCGAACAACCTGCTCCACATACAGCTTGGCCAAGGTTTCCACTGAATCGTCTCTTCTGTTTGGAAGGAAGTGCGCCACTTTCGTCAACCGGTCCACAATCACCCAGATTGAATCATGACCGCGTTGAGATCTCGACAACCCGTGCACGAAATCCATCGAAATATCATCGAACTTCCACTCCGGAATAGGTAACGACTTCAGGAAACCGCCAGGCTTCTGGCATTCTGCTTTCACCAACGCACAGGTAGTGCATTCAGCCACATAACGTGCGACATCTTTCTTTAGTCCGGGCCACCAGAACAGCTTTTTCATATCCCTGTACATCTTTGTGCTCCCTGGGTGAACTGAGTACTTTGCAAAGTGCGCTTCGTACATCAACTCTTCCCTCAATTTACCCACACTTGGGACGCACACTCGACCATTTCTCCGTAACAACCCGTTATCCCAAGAGAATTGATCATCCGGCCCATCTTTAGCATAGCGCTGGAGACTTTCATCAAGCTCCGTTGCTCGCCGAACTCTGTCCGTAAGGTCATATTGCACCTCCGTCCAGTTCAAGCATGCATCGGTTGACGCACCCTTGTCAACACACGATATCTCCATTGCTTCCAATTCCTGGATCAAACGTTGATCATGCCTCTGCAACCAGCTTGCCCGCACCGGAGTCTTCCGACTCAAAGCATCAGCGACCACATTTCCCTTCCCGGGAGTATAGTGAATCTCGAAGGTGTAGTCCCCAAGGAACTCCATCCATCTTCGTTGTCGCATATTCAGATCCTTCTGATCCAACAAATACTTTAGGCTCTTGTGATCCGTATAGATATCCACTTTAACGCCATATAGATAGTGCCGCCACAACTTGAGCGCAAAGATTACCGCCGCCAACTCCAAATCATGGATGGGGTAGTTCCGCTCATGCACTTTCAACTGACGCGAGCCATAAGCAATCACTTTACCAAATTGCAGAAGAACGCAGCCTAAGCCGCTCCCTGATGCATCACTATAGATCTCATACCCATCGGTACCACATGGCGATGTCAACACAGGCGCCGTGGTCAAACGACTCTTCAAGTCTTCAAAAGCTCGCGCGCACTCCGGCGTCCAAAGGAACTTTTGATCTTTTCTCGTCAGCGTGGTCAGAGGTAAAGCAATCCGTGAGAAGTTTTCCACAAACCGTCTATAGTAGCCCGCAAGTCCAAGGAAGTTCCTGACCTCGGCCACTGAAGACATAACTGGCCAATCTCGGATGGCACTTATCTTCAACGGATCCACCGCAATACCTTCTCCGCTTACCACATGGCCTAAAAAGGCTACTGAAGAGAGCCAGAACTCACACTTTGAGAACTTGGCAAAAAGCTTATTCCTCCGCAGGGTATGCAAGATCAACCGCAAATGGTTTGCGTGATCCTCTTCCGACTGAGAGTATACTAAGATGTCATCGATAAACACAATAACAAACAAATCCAAATACTCTCGGAACGTTCGATGCATTAGGTCCATAAATACCGAAGGCGCATTACATAGGCCAAACGGCATTACCGTGAACTCATAATGACCGTAGCGTGTTCCAAACGCCGTCTTGGGAATGTCACCTTCCCGAATCCTTAGCTGATAATATCCCGATTTCAAATCCAACTTGGAATAGACCGTTGATCCTGCCAGCTGATCAAAGAGGTCATCAATCCGCGGAATCGGATATTTGTTTTTCTCCGTCAGCTTATTCAACTCGCGGTAGTCAATACACAACCGTAAGCTACCGTCTTTCTTCTTCACAAAGAGAACAGGCGCGCTCCAAGGTGACATACTTGGGCGTATATATCCCTGCTCCAACAACTCTTGCAATTGGACTTTCAACTCAGCCATCTCTTTTGGCGCGACACGATATGGAGAGCGGGCCACAGGTTTCGCACCTGGCACCAACTCAATAGAGAAGTCAATCTCCCGCTGGGGTGGTAACCCAGGAAGATCTTTAGGAAACACGTCGGCAAATTCTGACACATTTGGCACTTCACCGACACTGGCCTTTGGCTCAACAGCCTGAATTAGCGTGAAGAATAACTCCGCGCCCTTCCGAACAGCATTGACGACTTGGAGTGCAGACAACAATGTTCCGCCAACTCCTCGCATACCAGCGAACTTCGTCACAAGCCCGGTATTCTGGCCCAGTGTAATCTCTTTGGAGTTGCAATCAATAAAGGCACGCTGCTCCGAGAGCCAGTCCATACCAAAGATCACATCAAACTCCGATAACGGTAGCACAGCTGCACTCAAACCGAAATCCCGACTTCCTATTTGCACATCCACATCACAAGCCCTATCCGCAAGCATCATACAGCCATTCGGCAATAGCACCCTTGTACTATCCACCGTCACATGACTTGGTACCCCAATTCGAGATACGAAATCCTCAGACAGAAAAGAATGCGAAGCACCCGTATCAAACAGGGCTCTCGCTAAATTATTCTGAATCAGGACAAAGCCTGCAGCACATACATCATGCACAAGCTAAACATAACCAAAACCAATAGCACAGCAAGTAAACTAAATCAACTCGTACCTGTGACGACGTCACTTTGCTTAATCGCTTCCTGTTGGCCAAGTTGATAGATTCGGGGCTGCACCTGAGACGCAGAGGAATCAACCACCGCTTTGCCCTTCTCAGCATACGACGCACCCGTCTTCTTCTCCCCTTTGGGCTGCACAACCCGACAGTCACGAGCTATATGCCCCACCTGGCCACAGTTATAGCATGTACGAGCATCCGGCCTTGATGTTGCTCCCGACACAACAGTCGTAGGCACTTGCCCAGATGGCTTGGACCTCTTGCCCCCTTTCTTCTGGTAAAACGACTTGCTTGGGCGAGGTGCTTGAAACTCTGGCTTCGACCCAACCAAGCCCTTATTCCCTTGCACTCGCTTCATGTCCTTCTCCAACGCGCACGCAGTATCAACCAACGCCTGAAACCCTTGGCTCACTGAACTCGAAAGCAGGAATCGCAACTCATCCCGCAATCCTTCATAGAACCGATTCGTTTTCCTTTGGTCATCCGCGAAGATTGTACCCGCATATCGTCCCAACCTGGTAAACTCATGCAAGTAGATATCCACACTATCTTCCCCTTGCTTTAACCGTTGGAACTCATTTTCCATAGCAATGCGTTGCGCCGCTGGGACATGTTTCGCCAGAAATATTCGAGAGAACTCCTCAATCGACACTTGTGTTAATTGCCTACCCGCCAAATGGTGTAGCTCAACCTCGTCCCACCACAACCGCACCTCCCCTTCAAGCATGAAGGTGGCTAAGGTGACCTTGAGAGTTTCCTCCGCCCTGATCGCTGTCATTATCCTCTTGACACGCGATAACCAATCTTCCGCCTGCGTTGGGGATCCCATTCCCGCAAACGTAGGAGGACTGAAGCTCATGAATTGCTTCAACTGTCGGTCAGCTGCTCGTGGATCTACAGCCTCAACCGGCTCGGGTCTTACATCAACACAAACTGGCACTACTGCCGGCTGCGCTTGCCCGGTCGGCTGAATCATGGCAAAGAGCGCCTCAGCAACTAAGCGAACAGTTTCCGCAGATGGAGGAGGTGTTGGCACCTCAGCTGGTGCAGCACTCTCATCAGAGCACTGGGGCTCAGACTGCCCAGCACCACTACGTGTCACCTATAGGTGGACAAGACACACATTAGCGAACGTATGCAAGCAAAACAACACAAAAAGGAACGCGCAGATTCCTCAAACAAGATTTTGTACATTCCTTAATGGACATTCCAGAGTTCATTAGCGTTACAGCAGGTCGCACAAACACGTGCTCGCCACCCCACAAAAGAATTCGACCACGAATTCGAAAGAGGAAGACCGACAAAAGCTGATACCAAAATGTAACGACCCCATCCATTAAATGACGTATAGTAGAAGGTCCGGCCGGGGCCCCACACTATATGCCACAAACAGACGGTGAGGTCACAGGATAATACCAAACCAAATACGAATCCTAACTCAGAGCATTCTAGCGGAAGCTTTAAGTTACAACTTTGAACTCTAAACAGGAATGTCCAATATATAAACCACCTTTATGTATCACCACGGAATGTACACAAATACAAGAGTTTGGCCTTAAGGCCTTACAGTTCCTCTTACATACAACATGTTTTACAAACCTCGGCGCGCAGGCCGGCCATACATGAGTAAAAGAGAAAACAAAACAAAGCCATTCGCTTAGCCTTCAAGGGCTAGCCGCAGCAGCAGCAGCAACAGCAGTAGGGCTTCAGCCCATCACTTACCACTTGGCTCTCCAGCACCTGCACGGGAACAATCCACCCAACCGGTGGCAAACAATGCAACGGTCAGCTTTCAGCTGACCCAATTATAACAATCCTACCCCTTTCTCGGGGCATGCGCATTCTTTCCCTGCAAGCATGGCATCATCAAATAGCAACTATGTGCGCGCAGGCACATTCAAGCCATCACAACCATCGGCCACACGGCCCGACAGTCCGTGCACTCAGGGCACATTTTCGGTGTACCGGAATACCAGGGTCAACACCACCGTCTACATGGTATTTGAGCATTTTAGTCTTTCCGGTGCGCGGGCCTAAGACTCTCATTAGGCGCTCCAATAAAACCTATAACCAGGCTTCCAAGTCGGACGGACCTAACGCAGGTACGGATCAGCCACCCCCCGTTGCTCAAGTCGCCGTGCCACCTCGAATACGGAAGTATCCATGGCTATTTATAGGCGCGGGTCGGTTTCACCTTTCCTGTTCGGCAATCTGCCTTTTCATCGAGTTGCAGCCCAACGGCTCAACCATTCACAAAGTGGCAACACACGGCCACAAGAGTTGCATCCAACCCTCTTCATTTCCTGGACATCGTCCAGTACTTCCTGCCGCACCAAGCAACAGGTAGGAACAAGGCATCACAAGCCATAGGCATCACAAGCCATAATCACGGAGCCTTCTCCGATATGCAAACAAGCATCACCAATCCAGACCACGTCCAGATGGGCTTCACACAGCATGCCTAGAGCCGTACTCCAATTCCGGCCTCTAACAAGGGGGACTTCACATATCTACCCCAAGGGACACCACAACCCACCGCACACTCGCGGGGAAGGGTTTTCCCTATGAAATGCAGAAAAGAAAGACTTCACATGTCCAAGGAGGGAGATCCTTACCCTTGTCGATCTCTTCGGTGCCATCGAAAACTAGCCGGTGAGAAAGAACCGCAGCAGCCTTGCCTTCACAACGCCGGCTTCGGATCACGAATCGGACCACGGGAACTCCGTCGGTGGCTTGCTCTCCTCCTCCTTCTTTCTCTCTTCCTCTCTCTTTCTCTCTTCCTTAAGGACAAATGAAGAATGAATCTTCATCCTTCCTTCACGTAATAAACCAGCCAGGAAACCACCTTGGCCCTTGGATCAAAAGAGAGAAAACTGAACGGCCAAGATTTTCCCAAAAACCCATTTTTTTGGCCGACACGGCCTGTGACACGCCCGTGTCACAGGCCGTGTACCCTTAAGCGGCACACACAGTTTGAACCGACTGAACAACACGGGCATCGACACGCCCGTGTCGAACCTGACACGCTCGTGTCAGTCTTAAGACACGCCCGTGTCTCCTGCTTCATCGAGCTGCAACCAATACACGGGCCGGAACACGGCAACTAACACGCCCGTGTCCAGCCTAACACGCCCGTGTTCAAGGCCGTGTTCACGGCCGTGTCCGGCTCTGACTTGAATAGGCCAATTTCGAAAAATAATTCGAACACGCCCTGGGACACGCCCGTGTCCCAGGCCGTGTCTACCCGACACGCCCTGGGACACGCCCGTGTCCCAGGCCGTGTAACCTGACCTGCACCTCAAAATCAGATGAGTCTTTTTGGGGCCTTTTTGGGGTGTTATAGGAAGACCATCTCTATATAGTAGAGTTCTCCTACAATAATAGATATCAAGCTAGCATAAATATTACACCGTTTGAATATTTATATGGTAGGAAAGGATGTACACCATTAGCTTGGGCGGAAACAGGCGAGTCAAAATTATATAAGTGTAAGGAAGTCGAAGAGGCTAATTTGATGATACGCTCTATCCGGGAGAGGCTACTGATAGCCCAAGATAGGCAGACAAAGTATTACAATGCCAAGCACCGAAACGTAGAGTTTGCGGTTGGCGAGTGGGTATACTTAAAAACCAAACCATTCTAGAGCGTGTCCAGGATTCAGCTCTTGAAAAAGTTAAATTTGAGGTATCTTGGTATGTTCGAAGTAGTGGAGCGAGTTGGAGAAGTTGTCTACTGGCTAGCTCTTTTGCCAGAATTGAGTGGATTATATGATATGTTCCACATATCCGTGCTTCGAAAAGCCGTGAAAGATCCAGCTCAGGTAATTACAAATGATCATATATCAGTCGAATCTGGGCTAACGACGAAGGTTAGGCCCATTCGGATCGAGGATACGATGGTTAAACAGTTGTGAAGCAAGACAATTATCATGGTCAAGGTCCGGTGGGACAAATGTGCCCGTGAGGAGCTAACATGGGAGCGGGAGCAAATCATGCGTGCTGAATTTCCCGAATTGTTTGTATAAAAATATTGTAAAATTTTTTTGTTGAAGAAAATATTTGTTATAACATATTTCTTACTGTATTTTATGTGCAGTATGCAAATTTCATGACAAAATTTTTGTGAGGGAAGGATTGTAACACCCCATAAAGGAGTTAAAGAGAACAAGATTTTAGTCGACCTAGGCTCGACAAAGATCATCGAGTGCAGCTCGACGAAGATCGAAGCTCCGTTTAACGATATTCTTCGAGCTCCGCTCGACGATTTTGGCATGTTATCAGCCCTGTTCGATGATATGTCGAAAAATGAGGTTATGGCTAAGCGGTGACTCGTGTCAGATGACTGGTGAGCTGCCAGTATGCGTGGGTAACTTTTCAGCCTAAAACCCGAGTCATTGCTGTGTTTTGATGAGATTATCGTGTGGCTAGGGTGAAACCAGAGACCACTTCTACAGAGGGTTGGAATGAGGAAATCATTATTTCCTTTTCTCTCTCTCTTTCTCTTCCTTGTGTTCCAGTTCTGGAGAAGAGAACTCATGGCTATAGCTAGGGCTTGTTGAAGTTGCTGGAGTAGATCTTGTGACTAGAATCAAGATCTGAAGCTAGATTTGCAAAGGGGAAAGTGAGGCGCTCATTTCCATCTGTGTAGAAAAGCTGTATCATGGCTCCGAAGAGAATTCCAAGGATAATGATCTTCCTCCTTGAACATGTGAAGACCTTATTTTGGCATGTGCATGGATTTCCCCAACCAAAAGGTGGAATGTTGAGGGATTTCCGTTGGTTTGATTCTTGAAATCCCCAAGAAGTATTGTGTATAGATCCGGAAATGCATAGTATGGAATAGGCATGTTGTGTGAAGCCCATCTAGACAGGTTGGTCTGGATTGGTGAAGTTTTATTTTGCGCACCAGAGAAGACTCCGTATATAAATAATTATTTTGTTGTGTCGGTGGGTTGTGAATGTGAAGTGGAGTAACATGAAGTATTGGAATGGAGTTCCAGTAAAATACTCTCGAAGTTATAAGTTATATGCTGGCACTGCAGGATGCTGCAGGGTTTGGGTTGAGTTTGGGCGCAAAAAGAGAGCTTTTATTGACCCCGCCAGGCGATCGTGACGAATGCTAGCATTGACTCCCTCATTGATTGTGAAGTCAGTCCTTTGGGGACGTTGTGGCTATTGTGAGCTATGCGCTCTTAAAGGCCGGTGAGCCGAACGGATAAGGGGAAGCTGACCCGCGTCAATCTAGACATTGAATTGGCGATTTGAGCAATGGGCAAGGGCTGAACTATATCCACGTTATGGTTATCTAACTTGAGTGCCTAAGTTATTGGATTTGTTAGGATCACATAATGATAGTCTTGGGTTGTTCGCCTATCAAGACTAAAGTCTCTTGCCGTGGGCCATGGATCATGAATGCTCAATGTTTACCGTTGGGTTTTGAACCCTTGAATGGTGGTGGGACCCTAGTTTTCCATTACACCGATAATGTGCCCTGAGTGCACGAGATGTCGGGTCGTGCATCAGACGTTTGTGATATCTTGAACTGTATATCTGCCTATGAAATTGCTATGCTTGCAGGGAAGTAATACCACTGCACCGGAAAAGGGGTAGGGTCATTATAAATTGGTCAGATGAATGATGACCGTTGCCTTATTTGCCACAGTTGCGGTGGACTTTCCTTGTATAGGTGTTGGAGAGCCGAGCGGGAAATAGCGGGTTGAAGCCCTTGCTGCTGTTACTGGCCCCCAAAGGCCGAATGAAGAATTTTACTATTTTTATGTGTGGCCGGCCTGCGTGCCGATGTTTGTAATCCACATTGATGAAATGTAACTGTATGGCCTTGATGGCATAACCTTTGTATAGAGAGACATTCCTGTCTTGTTATATATAAATGGTGTTTTATATATTATGGACATTCAAATGAGTTGAGTTTAAATAACCTTAAATCTTCCGTTAGCATGCTCTGAGTTAGGATGCGAATTGTTTTTGGTATTAACATGTAACTTTTCTGCCTATTTGTGAACTATGGTGTGGGGCCCCGGTCGGACCATCTATTATATTTCATTTAACAGATGGAGACGTTACATGATAGCTATGGACAGACACCTAAGTGGCTGAAATCAATTTCCCCTAATTTTTAGAGATAGAAAGAGGGGTCAATAATGTCATGGAAGGTGAAACCCCCATAAATCTCCCCATTGAAGGCTAAATTCATCTCTTCTAGTGAATTAGAAGAGTTTCCAGCCCTTGGCCGGCCTCCTTTATGGCTGGATTCAATGGATTGAGGGAAACCAAAAAAAGCCCTAATATCCATTAAAGGCAACCTCCTATGTAACCTCTCCCATATCCAATTGAACCCCCTATCATCTTCATGACCTCACAAGGATCAAAACCCCTCTACCTTCCAAGCATAAGAAGCCCTCTAAGTAGGAGATAGCAGAGAACCCAAAAGCTCCAAAAACAGCCATTGTGGACCGGCATTCAGCAAGGCTACAAGCCTGCTCTTGGGTCTGGTTCTTCTCCTCTCTCTCTCTCTCTGTGGTAGAATCTAGATCAACTAGGATGTGTAATCGAGCTCAGTTGAGCCGATTCCAAGCTTCAATTTCCATGAATTTTCGGATTTGGGATTCCTTGTGAGTTCACCAGAAACCGCCCCTCCGGCGGCTGTTCCACCTTCCGACGATAGCCACCACCTCAACGGAGGAGGTGGTGGTGGTGGCCGGCAGGGGATGGGGCTGGATCGCCAGAAAATGCTCTGAAAATAGCTCCAGGTCAGGCTGATCGTGGCCATTGGCTGGAGGAGGAAGACAGTCTTCGGGCCGTTGATCAAATCTTTTAAAAGTATTATGAATATAAATTATTAAATAGTGTATTTATTAACCCTTACTGTGCACCTTTTAAAATCATAAAAAGGAGGCCCTTAAGTGCTGAACCAAGAAAAAAATCCAACATGAAACGGGTAGCCCTTAGGGTCTAAATTATTTCAAAATTTGTTTCAACCCATTTACCTGGTCTAACTACAACACGTAAAATGGTGCAACTTATACATAAGCTGATCAGAAATTCAAATGGGTGCCTCCACTGTTCCTATTGTCCAAATGACCTGAAATTTGGGCCATGAACTTGTCTTAATAGGTACTAGGTCATATCCAAAAATTGAAATGTTTGGAGATAGTTTTCTTAAAGTTTTTGTAGAAGTAAAATAAATCAAATGGGATTTATTTCAAATGGTAAATGACTTTAAAATTCACCATATTTTTGGTGAGAGGCTTTTAGGTCCATGATAGGGCCCTGGTTAAAATTTAAGCCCATTTGGGCATGATTTAAGTAGTGGGTGTTGAAAACAAGATTTCATCAGGTGGGCAATATTTGACCTAGGGATTTCAAGGGAGTGCTTGAAGAAATTAAGTGGTCTCCCCTCATCCCCTTGGGATAAAAATTAGGTCACACACTTAAAATGTCATTATACACTACCTTATGCAAAATGATAGGGTTCTAGGACAGTTTGTCCATGGGGCCTAGTGTAAACCCTAAAGGTGCACTTTTTGAGTTATTAAAGAACATTGGGTCAAACCTCCATAGAAGTCAGTGAAACTTGGCATTTGAGTTTTAATTTTGTTATTATCACTTGAGAAATTTTATGAGAATTTTTGTGAATATTTATACATTTATTTATCAATTAATTTAAATACATGTCATTTACTTTACTGCTAAAATGAAGGGACAAATATTATGTAAATGCCTTGAAATATTTCTAGTGAAGTTTTTATGATATAAGTATCCTTGTGAATTTTGGTATAATTTTTGGATGGGTTTTTTGGGTAGAAAATTCACAATGTGCCCTAATTCAGTTTGTTAATATAATTTATTTGGCTGGTCATTATATTTTGGAAAAATATGAATCTTGTCCAGAAAGCTCCTAAGAACAACATAGTGCTCTGGAAATTTTATGGAATCATTTAGAAGGATATTAACAGTACCTACTTCACACCCTTTTTGTTTATAGTATTCGTTATTTTAATTATTTATGTGATTAATTGGTCCTGTAAAATTGTGAAATTTGGCTGGTGAATTTTTTATGTTTTTTAAAGTCTTTTTAATTTTATTATAATTTTTGGAAGAGTATTTATAGTATTTCCTTCACAACTTGCCCTAGAGGAAAATTATTTTGTAATTTCAAATAAATAGTGAATTGGCATTAGAAAATTGTGAAATTTATACCCTGATGTTATTCAGTCAATAAGAGGCTCTGGAAAGTTTTATAGGGTCATTGCATGATAGAATCTTATAGTTCTTATTCAAAGTCATAGGAGGAATAATTTTTGGAAAATTAAAATAATGGCTGGTTTAATTAGGATAAATTGCTAATTCTGGTTGGGGGCTTAATTTATCATGGTAGACCCCCAAGTAATAATTTTAAGGTTGTAGACAAGTATTCGAAGTATTTACCTTCGAACGCTTTGGATCGATCACATGGTCTGCATATAGTGAATTCGAGATTTCGAGGTAGAATAGTAGACCATACATGGGTGAAATTTTAGCAGGTGTACCAGGTTTGGGTGAAGTCATGATAAGGTCACCCTTAGGGCCTATTCCAGAGTAGACTAGGTAATTTGGAGATGGGGTTCTACTCGGGGTCGACGGTGTATCGTCTTCTCCTGGGGAATATATAAATTCACATAGGATTAGCTAAGGGGCAACATGGGAAAAGGGCTTGGTAATAAATAGATACTCATAAAAGTAAGTTCCTTGCAAAAGAAAACTTTGTGCTTCAGCCCATCATAGTTCCTAGTGCCCTCGAGGGCCCTACACAGGGAATGCCCTGGGCAGTCCAAGGTTAACCATAAACCGTAGGATTAAGCAGACTATAAGAGTAACCTCAAAATAACCACTATCACGAACACTCACCCTGTCATTTCGGGTGTATAGGTGGTATAGATTTACGAGCAGTGGGCTTAGTGTTTGATAGAAAGATGGTTTCAAGTTTGGCGAGCCAATAGCTCGGGAGCTCTTTAGCATAAGTACATGTGCATAAAAGTGGCGGGTCTTCAGTTCACTCTTGTCATCGCACCGACAGAGGAATGATGACTTTGGTGGGTGTAATGGTTGGGACTGGCTTGCTAGTTTCTATTGAGACGCTTATCTAGTGACCCTATACATGACCGCGAAAGACTGGCGGGTTTGTCGGCACTAGTACGTGGTGACTCTGGTGTGTCCTTCATGGGTGTACATAAGGGCTAGGCCTGGTAGTGCGGTTACCTGCCTAGGAGTGGGATTACCCAACCAACTATTTCCGTTGGCCACTACGCAGGCTCCTGGGAGTTAAGCTAGCTTCCAAAACTGGGGAAATAAAGGTTCGTGCACCTAGAGTTGTGTGCGTGTGTTTTACTTGCATGAATCATGGCATAACATATCACTACACACACACTTGTATATAACCTGACACCCAATTGTATAAACTAGTATGGGATAGCTTATACGATGGGAGCCTTGCAAAAGACCCTTAACGTATAAGTTTGTATAGGCATTCATATAAGTTAAGGTTAATTATTTACCTTTGATAGCTAGATGTACTTTTCATTATTTACCTCTTATCATTGTTTTTCCATACTTCATGTTATACATAGAATACTTAGCTTGATTTATATATTTTTATAACAATTAGCTTAAGGCCACTGTCATCTGCTTTGATATATTTTTACTTGTTGTCCTTACTCTTCATCCCTTCCACTCGTTGCCTAGGAGCTGTAGGTGGAGGGGTGG
This sequence comes from Platanthera zijinensis, assembly GCA_039513925.1. Taxonomy (NCBI): domain Eukaryota; kingdom Viridiplantae; phylum Streptophyta; class Magnoliopsida; order Asparagales; family Orchidaceae; genus Platanthera; species Platanthera zijinensis. Next base: position 75,449,021 of record CM077079.1, read on the forward strand.
GGGATTGTTGACTTAGTCTTTTGACTAACGGTCGGTGGGCCATATCATTTTAGAGGATTGGGGAGCAGCACTAGAGGACGCAGCACCACCAGAGGCCGGTGCAGGTTGAGGTGAGCCAGTCTAGCACAAGAGTACCACTTACGGGATAGTGAGTGGTTATAGTAGCTTTGCTTCTGTGAGTGATTTATAGTGAGGATGTGATGTACTGGGCAGGAGCCCGTTTATTGATTATGTCGTTGATATTCTATTATTATAATGTGGACATCTTACTAGTGTGATTCTATATTGCGTGTGATCTTGTGGACTTGGACTTATATTTGTTCATTTGTACTTCTACTCTCTTTTGTGATCGATATGGTCGGCAGGATCAGCGTTTTTTAGTGACGACCTTCCTAGGTGTTGGTGTCACCGCAAAGCGGTGGTTCTGGGCATAAGACCTGATGGTGACGTAAAATAAAAAGTTGATCTTACATGTAATTCGGGAAAGATTAGTTATTTCGAAAATCAATCTAACATATATAGAGAAATATTCAAAATAATGGCTATAAAAGAATTCCAAAAATGTAACCTATAAGTTACTATGCATGGCCGAAAATCCCGAACAAGAGAAAAATTCGGAAAATGACCTAAGTCGTTTTTGACGGGATTCATCGAGTATCACTTATGATACTCGTCGAACCTGATAACGATATACATCGAATTAGCCTTGGACAGAAATCCAGAGTAGTCAAAATTTTGACTCGACACATTCGGCGAGTATCACCTGGGACACTTGACGAATTCGACGAGTATCTTTAGATACACTCGACGAATTCAACGAGTATCGCCAATGATACGGCGAATTTTACTTGGCGGATTTCTAGATTTCCAGAGAAGTTACCCTAAGTATTTACGACGAATTTTGACGGGTATCGGGAGGTATACGCGACGAATTCGGGGAGTATCAAGACGATACTCGACGAATTCGACGTGTATGCCTCACCATACTCGCCGAATTTTAATTAGGTAAAATTCCAATTTTTCTGAGTCAATGTATAAAGGATACTCGGCGAATTTGACGTGTATGCCTCACCATACTTGCCGAATTTTACTTAGGTAAAATTCCAATTTTTCTGAGTCCATGTATTTGGCCTTCCTTGGTCCTTCTCCTGTAATTGGGATAGAAGTACACCCTAATAGAGAGATTATACGTGAGTCAACACATTGGCCCACACAATGAAGGATTACATTGCGTAGTCATGTGTATACTGACCCATTGTAACCTGAAATTGGTGTGTACTTAGCAAAGTAAACCTGTAAGTACAACACTAGAATAGCTGCATCAAATATAATATCAATTCATCTTAGCTTGACTGGACCCTTCTTCAAATAAGGGTTATTGTGGATGCAATACCCAACATTAAGGACAAGTGATATGTGGACTACTATGTGGAGCTAGCCTTACAATAGCGCGCTAGCTCTCACAACGAGCATTGAGTCATCATGATACTGTGAGGGGATAGCTACGTACCATGTCGCGGTAGCTCAAAAAAGCGAAAAAAATATTTTATTCGGATATTTTTCCAAAACTGCTGGACAGTTGTCACATCCACGTGTATTTACCTAATGTCGGTCGCTAACTCTGCCGCCAGTGGTAGATTATTTTCTCAAGACGTATAAAAGTGCACGTCTATTTCTCTAGAGACACAACCAAGGAGAATATTTCATTATAGGGTTCAGCTGTCATCTGTAGAAGGACGAACTCACATCTCTGTTGAAGGAAAACTTTTTTTCCTCCTCCCGCTCGTGATCAAAGAACTCCGACGAATGAAATCTTTAACGACCATTCATGGAGGATCTACTGCAATAAGAACAATATTCAAGAGCATCGATCGCGGTCTGTTCCTTGGAGGAATTCTACGTTTGAGGGAGAAATAATTGCTTAACTCTTTGTATTTTACTTTAAACTTTTTTGTCTAATTATTTGTGTGAGGGAAATCGACCGGAGGGTCGTCAAAATCTAGGAAGGTTTTTGTGAGAAATTGATAGGAGGGTTGTCTGAATCCGAGAAGGATTTCGTGAGAAATCATCTCAGTGAGGGACGTCTAGATTGGGAGATCTAGTGGGCCTCTAAGATACTTTCTGGGAGGAAGGTGAAGAGTTGGCTTAAAGACTTTTTCGGGGGGAAAGGGAGAGAGCCAACTTGTCCGGGGATAGGGTCAGTATAGAAACAAAAATGTAAATTTATATTTCACCACCTCGGATCTCCGGCTTCATGGAGATCTAGTTGTTCTATATTGTAAATCACTTTCAATACTCTTGAATAAAATTATTGTTCGTTCTTTATTCTTATTGCAATTTTGTGGTTGTATGTTGGTAGATCTCTGAAGAGTGTGTGAGCCTATGAAAGGTGAAGTTTTCACAAAGAAAATGAGTTATGTGACGTATTGTCGCGTGCTAGAAAGCTAGTGCCCCGCGGTATCATCCTAGACTAGGTTTCCCCTTTGTGAAATTCATTTTAAATTAATCTGCAAACTTTATTCACCCCCTCCCTCTAAGGTTAGCCACCCAACCCAACAAAATATATCAGTTATGCTTAAGATGTGATGATGGACCTGAGTGTCCTTCGTATGTTGATTGTTTGCTTGCAATTTGTAATGGTCATGACTGTATACTGGTTTTTCATTTACTAATTTGAAAGGTGTTCCATCAAAAATGATGGGACTAGGCTCATAAGGAAATTTGGTTTGCATGGTTGAGTTCAAATGGTATAATGACTATTCATGTATAAACATTGACTTGTCATCCTTTGTTATTGTGATGTCTATAATACATATGATATTTTTGGAGTATTTGACCCATTTAATAGAAATTATGAAGGTTATATTGGTAAGAGTGTAGCTAATTTGAAGGATCACTCGAATTAAAACCTCGAGGTAGAAGAAAATCGTTGACGTGACGTGGCTTCAGACTTATTATCAATTTTGTGTAGAACCCTTATGAGTTCTGAAAGTATGGAGACTTAAGAAAAGGTGCTTTAATGAAATGAGGATTCCTAGTAAAGGATAAGCCTTGGGTGAATTACAGAATACAAAATTCATGTTGTGAATTAATGATTATGCACTACATATAAACGTATAATTAACGTCAAGACATGTATACCATCCCTTTTGTAGGTTTGATAAATTTTATTGTTATTTGTGATATTTAATTGTGCTTGTGTTGCAGAGTTCTTCTATCATTCTATTAGGTGATTAGTAAAGATGGTGGCCTTAATCCCTTATAGGGTACAACCTGTAACACCTCCATCCGCCATATAGAATATAATAGAAGGTTAGGTTGGGGTATCATGCCATATTCCACAAACAGTTAGCAGAGTTACTCATTGAATTCGTTTCATTCACGCATCCTAACTCAGAGTGCATTCTAGCGGAAATAGTTCACATGGTTATAGAACCCAAAAGCCAGGAATGTCCACCACAAAACATAGGAATGATAATTAATCCACAACATGTTCTGGCCTTAAGGCCTTACAACTATTTTCATTACAAAATATATCTTATATACATCGGCACATAAGCTGGACACACATGAAAACAGTAAACATTTGTCTTTGGGCCTTCGAAGGCTTGCTAATTGTAGCATAAGGAACTTCAGCACGCTACTTTCCACTTGGCTCTCCAGCACCTGCACAGCACGACCCACCAAAACATGGTAAAACAAAGAAACGGTCAACATTAGCTGACCAAATTATAATGCCCTCCCCTCACTCGGGGCGGCGGTTCTCTTTCCCTATAAACGGCAGTATATATTTCTCTTTTGGCAACCAAACGTGCATGTAAGCACCATTTGCCTCAAATGTTAGCACTCATATCCACAGGCCCCAAGCACTCAGTGTACATTAACGGTGTACCAGATTTTCCCTTGGTACAACCACCATTTACAGTCCCAGACTTGATGGTTTGAACTTGAGCATTTCTAGTCTTTCTAGCTCGTAGCCTAATACTCTTATTATGCCAACGACAAAGCTAGTTACATTAAGTAATTTAGTCCGAACGACATAGCGCAGGTACAGTTTAGCTTTTGCCCGTTGCTAAAATTTCCATGCCAACGTCGACGGTCAAAGCCATCATAGAGAATGACAAGATGCGGGTCAGCCTCCCCTTTCCCGTTTGGCTCTCTGTCCTTTTGGCTGGGCACTCAGGCTCTCAGCTTTAATTTCCTCTCACATTGTCCCCGGGACTTGAGCTTGCAATGATCACATAAGTGGCTTTCATGGCCATAATGGCTAGTCTTTTAAGGCACAACAGCTTCAAACAATGGCCCTTAGGTATTCAAGAGATAAGCCTCACAAACATAACTCACTGGGATCTATCGTCGGCGATAGAACTACCGTCTTACGGTGGGGACAGAAACTCTTTTCTTCCCCAATTTTGGGTGTTTTCCTAGACGCAACCTCCAATACTATCACTACAACATCCTGCGCACCCCCAGACCCCAGAAAATACATGTTTATCTACGGAGTCTTCTTGATAGTTTTACTTTCAAGACCACCTAAACACTTAGAGGGGGGTGAATAGGCTCTAATGCTTGTTTTAACATAAGGCAGAATATAACTACAGGTTATATTAAAATTCAGAAAACTCTGCAGCTAACACAGTACAGCAATCACAAACATGTACACATCATAGATTGCACACAGATTTATAGTGGTTCCCCAAGGTCTGGGTACATCCACTTTCCCCCTTCACCTATCTAGTAGTGTGCTAGATTCGGCCTAACTTCCTCCTTTAACTCAGATCCTTAGATCCTACAACTCAGAACCTTGAAAGGTTCCTATAACTCAGAACCCTATAAGGTTCCTACAGCTTAGGCTAACCAGCCCTACCTCAGCCTTGCCACAAGGCCTACAACTCAGAGAACACCTTCTCCTACAACTCAGGCATAAATAGCCCTACCACTCAGAGAATACCTCTCCTACACTCAGCCTTTATAAAATAGGCTTACCACTCAGATCTATAAATAGATCCTACAGAATTTGAAAATGAAGTTATATAATATCTTACCCCTGTTGAGAGAGAAGGGATAAGACTGTTCTTGATCAACTTCTTGAAAAGGCTGATGAATGAAATCAACTGGATCTTAGCTTTCTTCAAGGCTTCTTGAATATGAACTTAGTTTGAGTTGATTTCCTTTGGAATATACTGCTTCTTACGAAAACTGTGATAGCTTCCTTCTTGTCTTCAAATGGCTGGATCTCTCTCTATCCACAACCCTTGATAATACTTCTGAATTCTTGAATGAATTCAACTTAGACTGAATCTGAGTGGATGTTCACTTCAGAAAGTCTTCTTAGATCCTCTCTAGAAGATCTTCTTCTGTGCCTTTCACTTTCTTGATTAAAGATCTTATCTCACAATAATGATCAATCAATCAGTTTTTTTTCTTCTTCTGAATCTATCTATTTATAGACTTCATCCTTGGTAACCGGCTGATCCGGTTTCTAACAAACTTCTGACAAGTCTGACAGCTTCAGTCGACCTGTTATAACTCACAGCTGTCAAGTCTTCAAACAGATTTTGTGCATTTGTCTTTGTCAGCAAAGTGTCGAGACTATCTATTAGAAAGTGTCGAGACCATCTGTCAATATGTGTCGACATAAGTGACTTAGGTGTCGACACAGCCTTTGATGATGTCGACATGTCTGCCTTTATGTCGACTCAGCTTCTTGATACTGCATCTTGAGAATGTGTCGACACTGAGTATTTGTGTCGACACAAACACTTCATCATTCACCAGCAACTAACTTAGTCTAGACTTTGCTGTGTGTCGACACAAGTCATGTGTGTCGACACAGTTGATATAGACTAAGAATATAGTATGTGTCAACACAGCCTCCAGGTGTCTACACAGCTGTTGTCGACTCTGCCTCTGTATGTCGACATAGTCTTCTGGTGTCGACACAAATGTGTCGACTAGCAATTCTGTGTGTCGACACAACTTCCCAGTGTCGACACAGTTGATGTCGACCAAACTTCTTTGTGTCGACACAGTCTTCTGGTGTCGACACAAATGTTGTCGACTAGCAATTCTGTGTGTCGACACAGCTTCCCAGTGTCGACACAGTTGATGTCGACCAAACTTCTGTACGTCGACACTGCCTTTAGGTGTCGACACAATTGTTGTCGACTCTATTTCTCTGCTTCGACACAGCCTTCTTCAAGTGTCGACACAATCTTTCTAATGTGTCGACACACTTTCTTCTGGTGTCGACACATGGACTTAGAATATTTTTCCTGCATTCTAGTACATTCTTAGCCTGCACATATAAACTCAAAATAACATCAAATACACCTTGATGTATATCATTGAGCTAAGTTAGACTTCTTCAAATCAGGAACACATTTTCCAATGTACCCAACAATCTCCCCCTAATAGGAGAAGTCATAACCCTTTTAGCTAATGATATACACCATTTATGAAAATTCAATATGATGATCTATAAAAGCATAATATCACAGGGAACTTTATAAACAAAACATTAAACACAGATACATCACAGAATAAAGATGTAAAAGAAACGATTATAGAACAAAGTATTGTTTATAAATTAAGAAATGTTTGTTACAGCTTGTTTACATTGATTGTTTTAACACACTAACAATAACATAGTTCTAGGACAAAAGCTAGTAGAACTAAAACTAAGGCTGATCAGGCTCCTTGATAGCAATTCCTTTTCCTGGTTGAACTTGAGCCATCACAGGAGGTTCTGCATCATCAGCAGGCTTTTTGCCTTTCAAATCAGCTTTCTTCTGAGCCTCAGCCTTGATCCTTTGCCTCTCAAAATAATAAAATGGCTTGGGAAAATACTTGCTAGGCTCCTGAGCATCAGGAGGTAGCTTTTCACCCTTAGCCTTTCTTCTGAATTGAACTATGGCCTCTTGCTTGGCCTCATACTTTTGCCATTCTATTTCATTATACCATTTGCCTCTTTCATGCACCTGATCCTTCACAGCCTTCCAGGCAGTTAATATAATGTTCCTTGAGGTGGGGCTCTATTGCTCAAAATCAGGTTTTTGTTCTTCTTGCTCTCTGAATCTCTTCTTTGATAATTGAGCATCTTGTTGACCCTTCAAATCAGCTTCTAGCTTATCTACTTTTTCTACAAAAACATTTGTAACCTCCTTTGTAGGACTGTACATTGCCTGCACTTGCTGATGAATCATTTCAAAATCAGCAGGGGGGTAAATGACTTGGGCAACCTCAGGTTGATTACCTTCAAGTAGACCTTGTTGTATCCCTGACTCAGCAATGGTATCATCATCACATAATGGTGGATATCCCAATGTGGATCTGACACTGTTGGTCACCCACTTGGCATGTTCTGAGCCAGCATGGATGAGTATCCTCTCCCCCTTTAGGACTTCTCTGGCAATATGATCCCTAAGATCATTCTTCTGAAACCTTATTTGGCCATCGAGAAAATTCACACCCTCTTTAAAGAATGGTTTTAAATTTTGAAGCTTTTCAGATATTTCTTTCGGTGAGGTGGTTATAGCAGTATGAACTGAATCTAGGGCAGCCTTGAGCTTCTGATCATAAGCTTCCATGTCTGTATCCCTTGCAGCAGTCAGCCTTGTAGCAGTATCTTTAAACTCAGTGAGAATCTCATGGTGAGATTCAATAAGATTGTCATTCATTCTTTGCTGATTTTCAAGAACATATCCTTGTTTCAATGCAATGTCATCCACTTTAGCAAGGATAGTTTGTTGTTGTTTAGCTAGATATACCACAGCATTACCTCCCTTGTGGAAGCAATCTGTCATCTCCTTTTTATTCTGATTGACCTCAAATCTGATTGACTTTATGTCTTGGGCTAGATCAAACTGAAGTGTCTTATAACTCTCATCAACAAATTTCTCCAAGGCTTTTCTCTGCTCATCCATCTTCACCTATAAATTTACCATGAACTTATTGTAATCAAACTCAGTAGGAGATTGGTGAGTTATTGTCTGGAGAGCTGACTTATAGCTATGACTTCTTCTCTTGAAGACCATTAGCTTCCTTTTGTTAGCCTCCCTGGCTTCTTCTGTCTCAGATTCTGATGAACTTTCAATCTGAACTCTTTCTGAAGGAGTTGTAGGAATTTCTTTCTCAGTTTCATGTTGCACTTCCTCAACATGCACTTCCTCCCCCTCAATAGCACCTTGCTCCTTCTCAACTCTTAGGGTGTCATCTTTTTCAGCTGCCTTTCCAAAATTAGGAAACAACTCTTCTAGAGTGTATTCCTTTTGTTCTTGAGTAGGTGATGAAACATCAATTGCAGCAGAGTTCAAATCTTCTGATAAGTTTAGTCTTTCTTCCTCTTGAACTTGTTCAGTAATGTGCCCCCCCTGCAACTGTGCCGGATCAGTAATGTTCTGAGCAGGAGTAAGATCTATCTCCCCCTGCATCTGTGCAGGTATAGATTCCTCTTGGTCTTGAGTAAACCCAGTCTGGTCCTCAGCCTGCTCTCTAACTTGTTCTTCTTGAACTTATGCATTGCCATAATCATGTTCTGGTGATTTCTCAGCTGTTTCCTGCCTGTCCACATCAGGCAACTCTTTTGACAGAACTCTATCCCATCTTGAAAATAACCTCATGTCCATTTTCCTCATATGATTGATCTTGGACCCAGAAATCTGTTGCATTACCTCTAGAATGATTCCAGCCAGGTATAGACTCAAAATTCTAGCCAAATTTGGCTTCTTGATTCCTTCTTTGATTTTTTCAAACAGAACTGCTGACCAACTGGTTGGAATTGTAAACACAATTCTTGTCATCAGGCTGAACATATAGGCTGAGATCCTATCATGTCCACCTGGCTTGCATAAGATCAATTTGCCTACTATTTCAGATAGAAACTTTCGTTGTGGATTCATTCCCTTTCTGTTTATGGCTGCTCCAATAATTATGGTTGAATCCAAACCACACCACAGGAGAGCCTCCCTTGTCTTTGAGGCTGGGACCTCTTCTTCATCTTGAATGCTAGGTAGGTGAAGAATCTTTCTTATACTTTTTAGAGTAAGTTTAACCTTAGTCCCACGAACAATAGATTTGATCTTGAGACCATTGGAGTCCAATATTGCAGCAGTATAGAACTCAAAAACTTCTTTCTTCCAAATCATAGTAGGTTCAGAGACAAGGTATTATAATCCATTGTCTGTAAGAAGAGAAATCACTTGTTTGATTTCTGGTGCGGCATTTTCGAAGGCAGTCCTAACCAACTCATATCCCTCATTGATGTTGTCTTCAACCTTTGGCGCCATTGGAATGATGAGAAAGCTTGAGAGGAGGGAAGAGAGATTGTCGACACAGGGTTTTTGTCTCGAAAACCTTGTGAGCGTGTCGACAGAATATGTTCTCGACCTATATATATACCTTTTCAAAACACAGAAGGTCAAGAGGCGGACAAAAATTGTCGAAAATTGTCGACACTGTTTACAAGTGTCGACACTGTTTACAAGTGTCGACACATACTTCTATAGTCTCGACCACGGCGCAGACTACCATGTGTCGACACCAATTGATGATATGTCGACACAGGAAATACTAAATAGTTCAGCCGAAATTATGTGTCGACTCTTAATATAAGAGTCGACACAAAATCTGTAAGTGTCGACACCATTACTCTGGTTGTGTCGACACTACATTTCTGGATGAGTCGACTCTTTGACCCTAAGGTGTCAACACAGATTCTCACGTGTCGAGACATTTTCCTTGACTAGTCGACATGACTACTCTGTGTCGACTCATTATCACTGAATGTGTCGACACCATTTTACTTAGCCAAATAATTTTCTTTTTTAATAAACTAACCTATGACCAACATTCCTAATTCAATTTTAAATATATTGAATTTAGTTTCATCTAGAGGCTTAGTAAATACATCTGCAATTTGATAATCAGTTTTAACAAATTCTAATGAGATGTCTTCTTTTTCTATATGTTCTCTAAGAAAATGGTATTTTATCTCTATATGCTTAGTTCTACTATGTGAAACAGGATTGTTTGCAATAGAAATAGCACTCTTAGAATCACACAATAAAGGTGTTCTACTTACTTGAATACCATTGTCCTTTAGCTGATGTTGAATCCACAATAGCTGTGCACAGCAACTTCCTGCTGCCATATATTCAGACTTAGCAGTGGATATTGCCACACTAGTCTTCTTCTTACTGCTCCAGGATATCAATCTTCCTCCCAAGAATTGGAATGTACCTGTAGTACTCTTTCTATCTTCTCTACAGCCTGCAAAATCTGCATCTGAATAACCTGTTAGTAGAAAATCTCCATTCCTAGGGTACCAAAGGCCTAGATTAGGTGTGCCCTTAAGATATCTCAAAATCCTTTTGACTGCAGTATAATGTGATTCTTTAGGGCAAGCTTGATACCTAGCACAGACACATGTAGCATACATAATGTCTGGTCTACTAGCAGTGAGATATAATAGAGAGCCAATTATTCCTCTATACAAAGACTCATCTACAGGCTTACCTGCATCATCTTTGCATATTGGCATATTTGTTCCCATAGGAGTTCTCATGGTGGAGGATGATTCCATGCCATACTTCTTAATTAATTCCTTGGTGAACTTAGGCTGGGATATGGACAAGCCATCTTCAGTCTGTCTTACTTGGAGTCCCAAGAAGAACTTAAGTTCCCCCATACTGCTCATTTCAAACTTCCCTTGCATAAGTTTGGCAAACTTTTTGCAAAGGTTGTTCTCTGTAGACCCAAAAATTATGTCATCTACATAGATCTGAACTAAGATTATCTTACCTTTAGATTCCCTTAGGAATAGAGTTTTGTCTATTTTACCTCTTGAGAATTTGTTCTCAAGAAGAAAAGTAGACAGGGTTTCATACCAAGCCCTTGGGGCTTGCTTTAACCCATACAATGCTATCCTAAGTCTATAAACATAACTAGATTTAAGAGAATCTACAAAACCTGATGGCTGCTCTACATAGACTTCTTCTTTTAGATCACCATTCAGGAATGCTGATTTCACATCCATTTGGTATACTTTATAGCCTTGATATGCTGCATAGGCAAGGAACATTCTGATTGCCTCCAGTCTTACTACTAGGGCAAATGTTTGATCAAAGTCTATTCCTTCTTCCTGTCTGTAGCCTTTAGCAACCAATCTTGCTTTGTTCTTCACAATTACTCCACTCTCATCCAACTTGTTCCTAAAGATCCACTTTGTTCCAATGATGTTGTGGTCTCTTGGTTTAGGAACTAACTCCCAGACTTTGCACCTTCTGAATTGATTAAGCTCCTCTTACATAGCATTAATCCAGTGTTGGTCTTGGATGGCTTCTTCAAATTTCTTAGGCTCCAGTTGAGATAGAAAACTTGAGTGCAGGACTGTGCTCAGATTTCTGCTTCTAGTCTACACTCCTTGTCTTGGATCACCTATTATTTGATTTACTGGATGGTCTTTTAGATGTCTTATAGCTGGAGGTAGATTTTCTTCAGGTTCAATATCTCCAGTTCCTTCATTATGCTGCACCTCTTGGTTGTCATCAGCTTCTATAGAGTCTTGAACTCCCCCTGGACATTAGTCATCATTTTCCAATACTTCATCTGCAGTTGCTCCTTCTGCAATGGAAAGCTTGTCCATCCTATTGCTTATACCTGTTGGACTGAATGATCTACAAGGCAACTCACTGTTGATTAATCTTGTTTAATCAAATACAACATGTACAGATTCTTCTTCCATTTGAGTAGTCAAGTTGTAGACTCTATAAGCCTTACTATTGATGTTGTACCCAACAAATATCCCATCTTGGGATTTGGCAGCAAACTTAGTTAGATAAGACTTGCCATTGTTAAGTATATAGCACTTGCAACCAAAGATCCTAAAGTAGGATATATTTGGTTTTCTACCTTTCATAATTTCATAGGGAGTCTTTTCGTGGATCTTGGTGATAGAAGCCCTATTGATCACATGACGTGCAGTGTTTACTGCCTCAACCCAGAAATATTCTGGAAGAGAAGTGTCACTCAATAGAGTTCTACCAGCTTCAATCAATCTCCTATTCTTTCTTTCAGCAATACCATTTTTCTGTGGTGTTCTAGGTGAGGAGAATTCTTGGAAAATCCCAAATTCTTCACATAATCTTGTCATACTTTCAGATTGAAATTCAGTGCCATGGTCACTTCTGATTTTGACCACTGTACTGTTCAGTTCATTCTGAATTTGTTTAACAAAACTATGTAAAATACTTGGGGTTTCTGATTTTTGTCTCAGAAAGAACACCAATGTATATCTAGAATAGTCATCTACAACCACAAAAGTGTAGACCTTCCTACCTAGACTATGAACTGGCATAGGACCAAAAAGATTCATATGTAAGAGTTATAAACACCTCACTGAATCCTTGTTTTCAAGGCTATGAAAGGAGGATTTTGTCTGCTTGCCCTTTTGACAAGCTGAACATATCCCTTCCTTTTTACACTTAACATGAGGACCATTCCTCACTAATTCTTTACTAAAGGGTTGGCCAATTGTCTTGTAGTTAAGATGGGCCAGCCTCTTGTGCCATTTGACACAATGAGATGCATTATCATCAGCTACAAGATAAATAGGAGAAACCTGGTTCTCACATACAAAGTCAAGACAATAAACATTTCTTTTTTTGTATCCAGTCAATATGACCTTTTGATCACTTGACCTCTTGATATGACATCCATTCTTAACAAATGAAATATCATATCCAAGATCACTCAGTTGACTTATGCTTATCAGGTTGTGTTTCAAACCTTTTACATAAGCCACCTGAGTGATTGTAATTTGGTTTGAAGAAATGTTACCAAATCCTTTGATGATTCCTCTTTCAGATCCACCAAAGATTACTTTAGGTCCATTCTTGATAGGTATGTACTCCTTCAGCAGCCCCTTTGTTCCAGTCATGTTCCTGGAACAACCTATAACGTCCCAATTAGCGCTAGGCCACTCGCACGAGTCCTGAGTCAAGAGACTCGACTCGGGCTCGGGGTGCACTGACGCGAGGTGTCAGGTGCGTTGGATGGAGTGTAGGGTTGAGTGATCTCTAGCAAATCGAAAGGAAATTGACTAAGGGAAATTCGTCGAGAATACTCAACGATTCTCGCCGATCGTCGAGTATCGCCGACTGATACTCAACGCACTCAACGCCAGGATTTCAGTTAAATTGACTAAGGGAAATTCGTCGAGAAATGCTCAACGATTCTCGCCGATCGTCGAGTATCGCTGGCTAATACTCAACGTACTCAACGCCAGGTAAATTGGATAAGGGAAATTCGTCGAGAATGCTCAACGATTCTCGCCGATCGTCGAGTATCGCCGACTGATACTCAACGCACTCAATGCCAGGATTTCAGTTAAATTAACTAAGGGAAATTCGTCGAGAAATGCTCAATGATTCTCGCCGATCGTCGAGTATCGCTGGCTGATACTCAACATACTCAACGCCAGGTAAATTGGCTAAGGGAAATTCGTCGAGAATGCTCAACGATTCTCGCCGATCGTCGAGTATCGCCGACTGATACTCAACGCACTCAACGCCAGGGTTTCAGATAAGATGGCTAAGGGAAATTCGTCGAGAATACTCGGTGATTCTCACCGATCGTCGAGAATGACAGGTCATTCCCGTCGAATTTGACTTGTGTGTTTTCTTCGCCCAGGCAGATTCACCGCCTTGTACAGGCGAACCGAACCGGACTTCGGGATTCGTGCTGGATGATTTCTTGGACCGGGTCACTTCAATATGACCCATTAGGCGGTCCAATGGGGCGTCGACACGTGGCGGAAGGGATGTAACAAAATAGGTCGGTCTATAAAAGAAGATAAAGCCGAACCCTAGCCGTCACTTTACCATCGTCGAACCTTTATCCGCGAATCATCGAGAGAGAGAAGCAGGTCGTCGGAGGAGAAGTTCGGACGGAGGAAATCTTGCTGGAGCAAGCTTTGGAGGAGGAGAAACGCCCCTTTGCCGTGAAGAACAACCGCACCAAGCAATAGATGCCGCAAAGGAGAACGACTAGATCCATGGCCGGGAACATTGGTACCACCGGAAATGAGATGAGCTTCCTCCCCTCTCCCTTGGTGTTAGATCTGTAGATATATTCTAGGATAGATATCGACTCCATAGAGTCTTGATGGTGAGGAGGAGATTTCCTAGGAAATCCATGCCTAGGTTTGTTTTCTAGGCTTTAGCCCCCTCCAACCTCTTCATCCTTCAAGATGAAGATGAGAGAAGGTTTCATGGAGAAATATGGCTCCGTGAGGGTGAATAAGGGTGGACGATTTTCTGGAGGAGATTTTGGGAGTTTGGTGCAAGGAGGAAGATGAACGGATGTCGTTCATCTCGCCTTAAGATGCCTGTAGAAATCTATTTTCTGCACGCATCGACCTTCGTGGCCAATTTCGGTGGTGTTCTGGTCATATCTGGGTTTTCGACTAAACATAAAAGTCGTAGCCCTCGAAATTATCTTTCCAACGAGTGGTCGCATGTTCCTAGGTGATACCTATAACCACGTGAAAGTCTGTTCGAATCTGCTGCGGTTGGGGGAAATTCCACCTAGGAAATCTGTACCCTGTACGCAGCAGGCTTCGAGTGGATTTCTGGTGTGATTCGATCAAATCTGGGCTTTCAACTAAACACGAAAGTCGTAGCCCACAAAATTATCTTTCCAACGAGTGGTTACACGCACTCGTCGGATCTCTGTAGCCTTGGGAATCCTTGGTCGAAGTGGCTGCCCGGGTTAAGGCTGCACCTAAATTATGGGCTTGTGTAACGTGGAATGTGATGTGATGGAGTTTAATGTTGTGATCCAACTCGAGGCTTAGGTGGACTCTTTTGACATAATCATCATAATGACATGATAAGTTGAGGTTATGAATCTAAATTCATATAACGAGTTGTGGACAAGTTTAATTGAAGGAAGGAACCTAATATAATTGGGTAGATATGATCGGGCAAAAGTATAACTGATTTAACTATGGCCATGATACATGTTGAATGGATAAAAAGGGGATTAGTAATCCAATGATTAGAGTGTCGTCTCCCTATGGGTAGCATTGTGGAATTAACAAGTGCGGTGTTGACTGTCACTAGTTGGAATGAGATTGAGATGAGTAAAGTTGGACGATTGGGCTTGGCCCTCGGTGTTCATGTCCCGAGGCTCCTTCCACATTTGATGGATGGTTGGGCTTGGTCCTCGGTGTTCACATCCCGAGGCTCCTTCCATGCCACGATATTGTGAAATTGCATGTGGTGTGAGTCGACACACGGTGTCGTAATCTCGGGTTAAGGATAGTGTGGCAGGTCTACGGGCTCGACAATCGTCACACCGATGGGAGTCGACAGCTAGACCTTGGGCGGTTGGGCTTGGTCCTCGGTGTTCATGTCCCGAGGCTCCTTCCGTGCCAAGTGAACGGTTGGGCTTGGTCCTCGTGTTCATTTCCGAGGCTCCTTCCATGTCATGTATTGGCCAGTTAGGGGCTAGGATCTTGGTGCTCATTTACCCAGGAGAACCCGCTGAGCCGTAATACGCATGTGAGCTCCGCTATTGTGTTCTTTGCATTGAGGCGTACGGAGGCCTAGGCCAGGTAGTGTGGAGACCAGCCTAGTAGTGGAGATGCCTACTCTACTGTCACCGTCTGGCCACGACGGTTGACGCCTGAGAGGTTAGCTACCTGCTCGAATAGTGGGAACTATAAGCCTGTGTCGACAGAGCGATTGCATGTGCATGATCATGGGTGTGTCATTGCATTGCATTCATAGCATTACGCTTCATTGCATACTTAAGACCCTCATCGTATAAGTTTGTATGGGCACTCCTATACGATGAGTTACTTATTGTTGAACGACCCTAAACTTATATGCTTGTATGGGCATCCATATAAGTTGAGTTACTTACTTTTGTAGCTATATACTCTCTTGCTGCTGTAGATAGTAGATTTGTAAACTAAGAGCTTGTTTATTATACACTACTGCTATTGCTGCTTATGATATGTATACTCACTTCACTTGTTGTATTACTGTTATTTATATATTGTACCTGTTCCTTTCTCCGCCCGTTACCGAGGAGTCGTCGGGGGAGCGGATGTGAAGCCACTTAGTCTTTAGGACTAACGGTTGCTACGTCTTCCTTTTTAGGAGGGAACCCTGCAGGAGGAGCAGCAGATTATGCAGCCGGACAGCCAGGCCAGGATGACAGGGCCTGAAGGGATGGTACCCTCGCTACCGTCGGTTACAGATGTGAGTGAGAGAGATTTTATTATAGCCCTTCGTGGCATATACATTCACGTACTCTCATTATGTAGAAGCTTGTTAGCTTCTCTTTTGTTATGACTATGGACATATGCTTAGTGTGGGTTGACTTTCTTATATTATTATGGTTGGGTTGGCAATTAGGTGTTGATATTGGTTGTTGCCGGCAGAATAGGCATCTTGTGGTACAGGCTAGCCCGAGTGTTAGTGTTACCGCAAGGCGGCTGTTCTGGGCATAAGACCCCTCTCGTGCCGTGTCTTGTGTTCCGGGAGGGGGGTCTTACAAATGGTATCAGCTTGCTACGATCCTCCAAGGCGAAAGTCACTTAACAATGGTGCCACCCCCGTTTGATTAGTCAGTTTGGGGACAAGCTGACTTAGCGGAAGCAGTGGTGTGCCCATATGTAATTCACACTAAGTTATCCATCTTTAACCTTAGATTAGCCAACCTAACCCTAGGTTTGTACCTTATGTGTAGATCCCAGCACATGCTGAGCCAGTAAGGGGCACCCCCGCCCCATCCGTACCTACACAATTCCAACAATCAGAGCTGGAGCAGACGCTCACAGCTATTCTGGACGCCTTTAGGTCCCAATCTCAGCAGACACCTGTACAACAACAGGGTCCGGGATCTAGTTGGTTAAGCGTTTTCCGAGCTCTCTCCCCTCCCGCTTATATTGGGACAGAGTCGGCTGTGCGTACGGAAGAGTGGCTCGACACTATACAAGAGTTGTTGGCAGGAATAAGATTTCCAAACAACATAGCGGTGACCCTTGTGGTGACACTCTTAGAGCTGCATGCCAAAAGGTGGTGGAAGTCCCTCATGGGCTCCACTTTTCGTGGAAGAGTGTACACGGACATTAGTTGGAGCGAATTCTCTGAAGCCTTCTTAGAGCATTTCATCCCCTAGGCCGCTCGGGATGGTCTAGAAGAGAGATTTTTGCAACTAAAGCAAGGGTCCATGTCTGTGATGGAGTACCAACGGGAGTTTCAGCACCTGGCTAGATTCGCTGACTCCTATGAGCTGGATGATAGAGGGTACGCCAAACGATTCTGCAAAGGCTTGCGAGATCCCCTAAGGCAAGCCCTTTTGTTTATAGCGGACTCTAGTCTAGCGGAGATTATTGATATGGCGAAGAGATTGGAAGCGGACCACTTGGGAAGTGGTAAGAGACCAGCGGAGGGAGTGATGGAAGCCGGCCCCAGCAACAGAAGGAGATTTGACAATAAAAGAGGAAGAGGATATCGGAGGGGTGGCGGGCGTTTCCCCCAGAACTTTAGAGAGGAGCGCCCGGTTCCACAACCGCCAGCATTACCTCCACCTCCACAGTTTTAGCAACACGGCGAAAGGCAGGAACGGGTGTGCTTTGAATGCAACCAACCGGGCCACATTCGACGCTACTGCCCGCAACTATTTGGAGATGCGCCTTTCGCTCTCCCTCCAGCAGCCCCGCGAGGGAGAGGGTATGTGCGTGGTCGAGAACGAGGACCACGAGGAAGAAACCCCGGACCCGCTCGAGATCAGATGTATGCCCTGAACATGACTCAAGAGCGGAACCCTCAAGAGATGATTGCAGGTACGATTTTAATTAGTCATTTTGCTTCCATTAATATTCTCTAGTGGCTTAAGATATATTAGACGTCTAGCTTGAGTATTATTAAATGACACTTAGGCACCGTGATGGTCGGCGGGAAACCGGCTTATACGCTATTTGACACCGTCGCCTCACATTCTTTTATGTCCGAAGACTTCATCAAGAATATACCCGGAGTGCAATATTTCACTGGTATTGCCCGAAGAGTACGCCTCCCAGACGGATCTGAGATGACGGCAACCGCGAAGTGTGAGCTAGAGATAACCATTGGGGGAAAGACCTTTGATACCCCTACCACAATTTTGAGAATACCAGAATTCGACCTCATCCTAGGTATGGCGTGGCTGGATTGGCACCATGCAAGAATCGACTGTGCGGAGAAGCGCATCTATTTGAGACATGGGGATACTGATATAGTCTTCCATGGTATAAGTTTCGCACCACGAATATTATTATCCTCAATCCAGACCTTGAAAGCTCATATGAGGGGGGAAGAAGTCTACATGATATGTTTCGAACTAAAATAGATGAAGGTAGATGTGAAGGATGTGCGGGTAGCACGGGATTTCCCTGAGGTATTTCCTGAGAAACTGCCAGGGTTACCCCCGTATAGAGAAGTGGATTTTCATATTAAGCTTGTACTAGGAGCTAAGCCTGTCTCCAGGAACCCTTATCGGATGGCCCCAAAAGAACTCGCGGAGTTTAGAGTTCAACTGCAGGAGCTGGTAGAATCAGGGTTTGTTCGCCCCAGCTCGTCACCTTGGGGAGCCCCTGTTCTATTCGTCAAGAAGAAAGATGGAACCCTGCGTTTATGTATAGACTATCAGGAACTCAACCGACTGACAGTACGGAACACCTACCTGTTACCTCGGATCGATGAGTTGTTCGACCAACTGGTGGGAGCGCATTGGTTCTCCAAGTTATATTTGCGCTCGGGGTACTACCAATTGAGAATATAGGAGGATGATATACAGAAAACGGCTTTCAGCTCAAGGTACGGCTTATATGAGTTCACAGTGATGCCGTTTGGGCTCACCAATGCACCATCAGCTTTCATGAGCTTGATGAATAAACATGCCAAACATTTGGCCTTAGTTCTTGAGAAGCTAAAAGAGCACGCCATGTTCGCCAAGTTTAACAAGTGTGAATTCTGGCTTAGGGAGGTGGCTTTCTTGGGTCATGTAATCAGTGGGGCTGGACTAGCTGTGGATCCGGCCAAGGTGCATGCCGTGAAGGAGTGTTCGCCTTTGAAGTCGGCGGCCGATGTGAGGAGTTTTCTTGGACTTTCCGGATACTACCGCAAGTTCGTAAAAGGATTCTCCAAGATTGCCCTCCCGCTTACTTCCTTGACAAAGAAAGGAGTGCCGTTTGAGTGGACACCCCAGTGTGAAGCGGCATTCCAGGAATTGAAGGATAGACTTACCTCCGCCCCCATCCTTGTCCTTCCGTCTGGGAAGGAAGGACTCCAAGTTTACACGGACGCGTCTTATCAGGGGTTGGGAGCGGTGTTGATGCAGCACGGGCACGTAATTGCTTATGCTTCAAGACAATTGAAGAAGCATGAAATCAATTACCCGGTGCATGATTTGGAGCTAGGAGCGGTGGTGTTCACCTTGAAGGTATGGAGGCATTATCTATACGGCGTCCACTGCGAAATCTTCTCGGATCATAAAAATTTGAAGTACGTCCATACCTAGAAGGATTTGAACTTAAGACAACGGCGGTGGTTAGAGTTTCTATGCGACTATGAGTTCACCTTGAACTACCACCCCGGAAAATCAAACTCGGTAGCCGATGCATTGAGTAGGAAAGTACCCGGCTCGAACCCAGAATCTTGATTGATGAGTATGGAGTTGGCACGGATGATCGAGGAGATGGACATCACCTTAATATTTAAGGCTTCTTCGGAATATACGGAGTACCTGTCCAGCATGAGCATTGTTTCTGATATCCGGGACCGGATCCGAGTGGAGCAAGGATTGGATGCGGCTTTGGCCCCGGCAATAAAGTTAATCGAAGACAGGACTACCGACGAGTACACACTAAAGGACGGCCTCGTTTACTTTCGCGGCTTACTCTACATTCCCCAAGGTGGCAGAATCCGGGAGGATATTATGAGAGAAGCACATTGCTCTCAATATTCCGTGCACCCAGGAATTTCAAAGATCTACGCCGGCTTACGGAAGACGATGTGTTGGCCAGGGATGAAGAAAGATGTCCGGTACTTTGTCACGCATTGTGAAGCCTGCCAAAGAGTGAAGGCAGAATGTAGGAGCCCCGGTGGCCTGTTGCAGTCGTTGCCAATCCCCGAATGGAAGTTCGAGGATATATCCATGGACTTCGTACATGGGCTACCTCGCTCCCGCTCAGGAAATGATTCAGTGTGGGTGATCCTTGACCGCCTGACAAAAGTTGCCCGGTTCATTCCTATGAAGAAGGAGGCTCATGTGGACGTCTTAGTACGTCTTTTTGTGGAGCAGTTTGTATGGTATCACGGCGTACCTAAGACGATAGTTTCGGACCATGATGGTCGTTTTACCTCCAAGGAGTGGAAGGCAGTACAGGCATATTTGGGCTTGCACCTTACCTTCAGCACCGCATTTCACCCACAGACGGACGGGCAGTCTGAGCGGACCATCCGAACATTGGAGGACCTGTTGAGGTTGTGTGTGATAGATAGGGGAGAGCCGTGGGAAAGACTCTTGCCCTTAGTGGAATTCTCCTACAACAACAGCCATCAAGCTAGCCTTGGCATGGCACCCCATGAAACCCTATATGGAAGGAGGTGTAGAACCCCCTTGTCTTGGGTGCAAGATGAAGACCCGAAGACTTTGGGTGTTGAATATATAGATGACACGAATGCGGTGGTTAGGTTGATACAGAATCGTATGTTGGAGGCTCAAAGTCAGCAGACGAAGTATTACAACGCTAAACACCGGATGGTGGAATTTCAGCTAGGTGACAAGGTGTTTCTGAAAATCTGACCGATGCATGGAGTGTCACGAGTGCGAGGAGTGAAGAAGCTCAGTCCACGATATGTTGGGCCCTATGTCATATTGGAAAGGGTTGGCCCTTTGGCCTATCGGCTGGAGCTGCCGCCCGAGCTAGAGAATCTCCACGATGTGTTCCATGTATTGTCGCTTCGGAAGGCGCTGTTATGGCCTGAATAATACATCCCCACAACTGATGGTCAGGTGGCGTCTGACAGATCTGTGCGACTGGAGCCTGTGTGGATCGTTGATGATGAGATAAGAACCTTGCGCCGCAAAAGTGTTCCCTTGGTAAAAGTGCTATGGTCTAATCATGGGAAGGAGGAATTCACATGGGAGCCAACGGATTTGATGCAAAGACGCTACCCGGAGCTGTTTGCTTCAGGTAATTTTATTTAAAAGCATATTTTGTTTTCTGTATGCTTTACTCCCCATGACCTCAGCCTTATTTCGGGGACGAAATATTTTTATTTTGTTTATAGGATTTGTAACATCTTAATTTGCACTAGTCCCCTCGCACGAGTCCTCAGTCAAGAGACTCGACTCGGGCTCGGGGTGCACTGACGCGAGGTGTCAGGTGCGTTGGATGGAGTGTAGGGTTGAGTGATATCCAGCAAATCGAAAGGAAATTGACTAAGGGAAATTCGTCGAGAATACTCAATGATTCTCGCCGATCGTCGAGTATCGCCGACTGATACTCAACGCACTCAATGCCAGGATTTCAGTTAAATTGACTAAGGGAAATTCGTCGAGAAATGCTCAATGATTCTCGCTGATCGTCGAGTATCGCTGGCTGATACTCAACGTACTCAACGCCAGGTAAATTGGCTAAGGGAAATTCGTCGAGAATGCTCAACGATTCTCGCCGATCGTCGAGTATAGCCGAATGATACTCAACGCACTCAATGCCAGGATTTAAGTTAAATTGACCAAGGGAAATTCGTCGAGAAATGCTCAACTATTCTCGCCGATCGTCGAGTATCGCTGGCTGATACTCAACATACTCAACGCCAGGTAAATTGGCTAAGGGAAATTCGTCGAGAATGCTCAACGATTCTCGCCGATCGTCGAGTATCGCCGACTGATACTCAACGCACTCAACGCCAGGATTTCAGATAAGATGGCTAAGGTAAATTCGTCGAGAATACTCAGCGATTCTCATCGATCGTCGAGAATGACAGGTCATTCCCGTCGAATTTGACGTGTGTTTTCTTCACCCAGGCAGATTCACCACCTTGTACAGGCGAACCGAACCGAACTTCGGGATTCATGCTGGATGATTTCCTGGACCGGGTCACTTCAATATGTCCCATTAGGCGGTCCAATGGGGCATCGACACGTAGCGGAAGGGATGTAACCTAATAGGTCGGTCTATAAAAGAAGATAAAGCCGAACCATAGCCGTCACTTTACCACCGTCGAGCCTTTATCCGCGAATCATCGAGAGAGAGAAGCAGGTTGATGGTCGTGGAACAGAGACCTACTGTGGTTGGTTCGAAATGGTCAGATTCCGCGGGCCGGTTAGAAGATCGAGTTTTCTAACGAAAGGAGGCAAGCGCACCTATCTCAAGTAGTACTCGGTATTCGGGAAAATACCGAGGTCGTATTATTCTCGGGGACGCGTTGATTATATCTACTCTTCCAGGAACACTATTATCTTACTAACAGTAAGGTGGGATTTTTTTGTTTAATTAAAACGGAAAGAAAGAAAGCAGAATTTTGCTAAGTTAGTTCGATGACGGGTTAACGCTCGGCATCGAATCGGATTAAGACTAAAATAATTCTTAACAATTATTAAACTTTGTTTTTAATTTAATAAAAGGCACTTGGCCGTGGAGGTTCCAAAAATATGAGCGCACTTATCTCTAGGAATATTGCTCACCTAAACATTAAGACTATTCGATCGATCGTTAGACTGACGAAGGATTCCTCTTAATGCCCGCTTTACGCTAAGAACCCCGCTATTGGGTGGGGAACCCAATCCGGCAGAACTACGTTTCTCCTCTTTCGAGGGGGCGTACGCAGTTCTCTTTACCCAAGGGGGATCGGTCCATACGTGCAGCCTCTCGGCGTCGCGTATGGATAACGGAATAGAGCCCACACATCGATTATGTGGTCCTATGCGTCGTTAACCCGGGGTAAACCTTAAGTCCTTAAATTAAAATAAAAATAAAGTTCTTTAATTATTTCAAATCATTTTATTTGTCCCAATGCTCTTCGATGCCGAAGGCTAAAAGAGATTAGCCACTCATCGGTATGGGGACGGCTTTATGTTTTTAAGTGAAGCGTGAATGTTAAACTAAGCACTGAACAATTATAAGAGAAAACACAAAAAATAGGACAATTAGATAAATTGAAAGCTAATTGATGCAGGCGCTCACGCACACTTCAAAACCATAAAGAAAATTAAATAAAGCAAACCCTACTCAAATGAGTAGGCGGAAATAAATGCACACACGCACACACTCTTCTTAATTGAAGAAAGCGATAAATAAAGCGGTAAAATTATCTCCTACACGCACGCACTCTACATAATTGAGAAAGCGATAAAATAAAGCAGTAAAT
Organism: Platanthera zijinensis; assembly: GCA_039513925.1. NCBI lineage: Eukaryota > Viridiplantae > Streptophyta > Magnoliopsida > Asparagales > Orchidaceae > Platanthera > Platanthera zijinensis. The sequence continues at coordinate 75,472,450 of CM077079.1, forward strand.
TTATCTCATACACGCACGCACTCTACTTGAAGGTAAAACACACACACCCACTCTACAGAAATGAAAACACACGCACCCACACAAAGTTTTCCTACTCAAGTAAGTAGGAAGAAAATGAAAGCAGTAAAAAGACAAGTCCCACTCAAACGAGTGGGCGGGAAATGAAAGCAAAGCGCCATTTAACTCTTAACGAGTAGGCGGAAATAAATGCATACGCACACACACACTCTACAGAAATGAAATAAAGCAGTAAAACCTAACTCATACACGCACACACACTTGCAAAAATAAGAAAAACAATGAGCTCAAAAAATTAAAACGACTGCATTTCTACCGCTAGAATGCGGTAGAAATGCATAAAAAGTGAAAATAAAAATTAACCGGAGCGAAAAGTTTTGCAAATAAACGCAAAATGGAAGTACTCGAAAAATTCATACAACTGCATTTCTACCGCTAGAATGCGGTAGAAATGCATAAAAAGATGAAATAAACATTAACCGGACTAAAAGTTTTGAAATTAAAAAGCTAAAATGAAGTGAGCGAAAAATTATAACGACTATATTTTCATTCTTATATTTTTATAAAAACTCCTAAAAAGTGAAAATAAAACAAAAAAGAAAAAAAGTTTTACAATCCTAAAGAGCCTAAGTTAAAGAAAAATGAAAATAACACTTTTAGATGAGTTTTTATAAAGCCTTATGAGTGAAAAAATAGGAAAAAGGAGAAAAGCTAAATCTAAAAAAGTGCAGAAAATGAAATTTAAATGGACGGCACAACGGCTATAAATGCTGATAAATCCTAAATCTAACTAAGTTATGAAAACAAAAAAGATGAAAACATAAAAGAAATACAAAAAGATGAACGAAAAATTGCTTAAGTAGGCGCATTCAAATGGATTATTCATACAAATTAAGAGAGAAAAATTCATATTTTATTAAAGTAAAAACCCTAATACAAACTAAGAGAGAGAGAGGGGGGAGAAATTCTCCTTACATAGGTATGGAATCCAATTGGGCAGCACCTCCCCTAAGCAAAGTGGTCAAAAAAGTGGACAAAATAAGCTTCCTGGAAGCTCTTATTTATAGGCAAATTTTCGGGTTGGTCACGCCCTAGGTCACGGGCGTGACAGGGGGGCGTGTCACTACTATTCATGAGCTGACCGGTTGACTTGACTGGAGCTTTGACTTCGGGGCGAAAACGTGGCGGTCACGCCCCAGGTCATGGGCGTGACATGGGGGCGTGACCGGGGGAGCTGGCAGTTCGATGTCGGCAGCGTTGACAGGTTGACTAAGCTTGCGGGTCGGCCTCGACACGGGCGTGACAAGCATTGACACGGGCGTGACGTCGGGCGTGTCGGGCCGGGATTGATGATCGCCGATCGTCGAGCTGGCACCAGTCTTCGGCGATCGTCGGGGGGGGGGGGGGCGTGACACGGGCGTGTCGGTTAATTGACACGGGCATGTCAGTCAATTTTTTGACTTTTCTGGAATTTTTTCTAGAATTTTTTCTGGAATAAAAATAAAGCTAAGTTAGAAAAAATATTTGCAAAAACAAGCAATTTATTGAATAAAACTAATAAAAAAGACAAAAAATAAACAAAATTGACTTATATAAAATACGAAAATATAGGTATATTTACAACTCATCAAACACCCCCATACTTAAGCTTTTGCTATTCCAGAGCAAAAGTTTGAGGTGAATTTATAAGGAATAATGAAAAACCCTAAGTTCTGCTACCGCTAAATTAATTATAAGAGAGATCAAATAAAAATATACGGGGTATAAGAGTTAAGTCCTAAAATTATTTAGATGATTTAAACAGGGTAAAAGTTTTGGCCAAAAGACTTCTTGATATAATCAAATAGAAAGCAATAATTGTATTGGTTAGATTAACAGAAGATAGTTTGGATTTATACGAACTTTAGCTTATAGGAGTGTTATCGGAAATAATGCAATTTATGAATTATGCTCTCAAAAAGATTTTTGAATTAATTCTAGAGTCATAAAATTGGCTAAGGGGGGTTGATGTTAGTTTATGAAGATGCTTGGATTTTGAGGCGAGGTTATTTTTTTCTCGAACCTCCAATTTTTTTGATTTGGATGTTAAAGGAAAACGAAATCTTATTTTCCTTAACATAAAATTTTTTTCTTTCTTCATAAAAATAACCCAATGTATATGTGTTGGAGTAATGAATTTTATCCTCTTACTCCGTAACGTATAATCTTTTAATTTATTGGGTGCCTATGTTTACGGAATGAAATCTTATTCCCATTGACATAAGATCTTTTTTTTTTCTTTTTGAGGAAATAAATTTTTATCATACCAAGTAGGTTATGATAGGATAGGTAAGGGGAGAAAAAAGAACTAGATTTTTAATTGAAAAATAATTGAGAGCAACCTTTATAAATTGTACGTTCCAATTTTTCAAAAAGCTAAAAGTAAGCATAATTGAATTCTATAGTCGTTATTTTCTAACATGGTACACATGCTCCTATCTATGAAAAATTAGAAGTAGTGCCTAAAGCGAGTCCCCTATTTTTAACAAAGTATAATAAATTCTTTAAAACTTAACCCCGGCTATTTAGATTTTTCAATTTATAATTAACAAATGAATAGTGAACAAAGAATTGATCAAATTCGCATATAAAAAAACTCAAAACGAAAGTTTTGGATAACAAGAAACTTAAGAATGAAATGTTTGATTTATTTATTTCAAAACTTAAAAAAAAAATTTGTTGTTTTTTTTTTGAAGTTATGCTCTTTTTTTGTAGTTTTGTAGTTATATCTTTAATATATACATGCTAAAAAGAAAGAAAAAATGCGAAAAAAAGTTTTTTTTGGATTTTTAAGTTTTGTGAATTTTTTTGTATTTTTAAATTTTGTGAATTTTTTTGTATTTTTTAATGAAATTTTTATTCTATTTGCAAAAATTTGGGAAAAAGAAAAAATATTTACAAGGATAAGAGGGAAAAAGGGAGAGGGGAAAGAGAAAGAATATTTACAAAAATTATTTACAAAAATTATTTACAAAAATATTTACAAGAATATTTACAAAAATATAAACTAGGTAGCCGCGAGATGACTCGTTATGTGGATGGCTCGATGAGCCGGATCTCGCGGACCGAGTTAAAATAAGTCAAAGTTTCAAAAATGAAACTTCAAAAATTTTTAATTAAAATTTTTTGGATTTTTTTGTGTTATAAATTTTTTTGAAGTTTTGTTTTTAAAATTTTTTGTTTTGTTTTTTTTTTGTTTTTTTTTGTAAGTGAAAAAGAAATTACGAAAATATGAAAACACCCCCATACTTAGATCCAACATTGTCCCCAATGTTGTATGCTAAGCATGAGGAACAAGATAGCAGGTATATGTACAAAGAAGGAAAAAGAGGGGGCAGAAAGCGTCCCTGATCCGCGCTCGGGGAAGCCCATTAGAAACCCTGCATTTATTAGAAAAATAGAAAACACACTAAATAAAGACGTAAAAAAGATAGACGTGGGGTGCCTCCCAGGAGCGCTTTGTTTATAGTCGCGTAGCTTGACTATAGTGGCGGGTTTATAAGTCGAGGAGGGATATGGTTTCGCTATACTCGATCACAGGGTCGCCCGCTATGTAAGTCTTTAATCGATGACCGTTTACTTTAAACGAGCCTTTTTCCGGGTGGGAGACGAGTACGGTCCCATATGGAAAAACTTCTTCAACTAAGAAGGGACCGGACCAACGGGATTTGAGTTTGCCAGGAAAAAGTTTAAGACGAGAATTATAAAGAAGGACTAGATCGCCCGGAGAAAAAATTTTGGGGGTTTTAATTTTTTGATCGTGATAAAACTTAGAACGCTCCTTATAGAACTTATTGCTCTCGTAAGCGTTCGCACGCCATTCATCGAGCTCGTTTAGTTGCAGTTTTCTATTCTGAGCGTTTAAGTTAGTGTCGAGGTTTAAGAGTTTTAATGCCCAAAGTGCGCGGTGCTCTAGTTCTACGGGTAAATGGCACGCTTTGCCAAAAACTAATCGAAACGGGGTACAACCGGTAGCGGTTTTGTACGCCGTACGATACGCCCATAATGCGTCGTCGAGCTTAGCGGACCAGTCTTTCCTATTAAGTGAAACGGTTTTTTCTAATATGCGTTTTATCTCTCGATTTACTACCTCAACTTGGCCACTTGTTTGCGGGTGGTAGGGGTGGCAAGCTTGTGTGTGACTCCGTATTTAGCTAACGTCTTAGCCATTAGAGCGTTACAGAAATGTGTTCCCCTATCACTAACAATAGCGCGAGGCGTGCCGAAGCGAGAAAATAATTTTTTTAGAAATGTAACGACGACTCGCGCATCGTTGGTGGGGAGAGCTTGCGCTTCCGCCCACCGTGATACGTAGTCGACCGCCACTAAAATATACATATTTTTATAGGAAGGAGGTAGGGGGCCAACAAAATCTATGCCCCATAAATCGAAAATTTCGCATTCTAAAAACATATTTTGGGGCATCTCGTCACGACGTGAGATGTTACCCGACCGCTGACAGCTATCGCATGCGCGCACAAAATTGTGCGCGTCTTTGAAGAGAGTGGGCCAAAAGTAGCCCGCCTCTAGCGCCTTCCTAGCGGTCCGGTTGGCTTGATAGTGCCCCCCGGCTGGACCCTCGTGGCAGTGCCTCAATATTTGCATGCACTCCACTCCCGCGACGCATCTTCGAACCGCTTGGTCCGCGCAGATACGGAAAAGAAAGGGGTCATCCCAAAAGAAATTTTTCAAGTCGGAAAAGAATTTCTTCTTTTGATGACTCGAAAAATCTTTTGGAAGTACCCGCGCGACTAAGTAGTTCGCAAAATCTGCGAACCAAGGCGAAGATGACGAAGACGAATGAATGGCGAGAAGGCGTTACTCAGGGAATCTGTCATTTATTTCAGATTCGACGAGCGCTTCCGCACCCGGATTTTCTAAACGGGAGAGGTGGTCTGCCGCTAGATTCTCCGCGCCCTTCTTATCTCGGATCTCCAAGTCAAACTCTTGTAGGAGGAGAATCCATCGAAGAAGGCGGGGCTTCGCGTCGGCTTTAGCTAATAAATATTTAAGGGCGGAGTGATCGGTAAAAACGATAACTTTAGATAGCGTAAGATACGAGCGAAACTTATCGAAAGCGAAAACGACGGCTAAGAGTTCCTTTTCCGTTGTCGTGTAATTTACTTGTGCGGAAGTGAGCGACATGCTAGCGTAATAAATAGGATGAAAATGTTTTTCTACGCGTTGGCCAAGAACGGCGCCTAAGGCAATATCACTAGCGTCGCATATGATTTCGAACGGAAGAGACCAATTAGGGGCCACTAGAATCGGAGAATTGATAAGTTTGTGTTTTATAAAATTAAAAGCAGACTCGCAATCGCTACTAAAGACAAAAGGTGATTCCTTTTCCAAGAGGTGAGTAAGCGGCTTTGTTATTTTTGAAAAATCTTGAATGAAGCGCCTATAAAAGCCCGCGTGGCCTAAGAAACTCCTAATGGATTTTATGTTTGTCGGCTGAGGAAGCTTTTCTATGATTTCAACTTTGGCCTTATCGACCTCTATCCCCTTAATCGAAATCTTATGGCCGAGGACCAAACCTCCTCGAACCATAAAGTTACACTTTTCCCAATTTAAAACAAGATTTGTGTCCTCGCATCGCTGGAGGACACGATCGAGATTACGAAGACAATCCGGGAATGAGCATCCGAATACAGAAAAGTCATCCATAAATATTTCCATAATATCTTCTACTAGCTCACCAAAAATTGCTAGCATACATCTTTGGAATGTAGCCGGCGCATTGCAGAGGCCAAATGGCATTCTTCGATAGGCGAAGGTGCCAAAGGGGCAAGTAAAAGTTGTTTTCTCTTGGTCTTCGGGGGAAATAGGGATTTGGAAAAACCCCAATAAACCGTCGAGAAAACAATAAAAAGGATGACCGGAAAGACGCTCAAGAATTTGGTCAAGGAACGGTAGTGGAAAATGGTCTTTGCGGGTGGCATCATTAAGTTTGCGATAATCGATGACCACACGCCAACCCGTAACAGTACGAGTTGGGACGAGCTCATTGTGCTCATTCGCCACTACGGTTAGACCGCCCTTCTTGGTCACGACATGAATGGGACTAACCCACGCACTATCAGAAATGGGATAAATAATCCCTGCATCTAATAATTTAATTATCTCAGCTTTCACGACGTCTTTCATGTTTGGGTTAAGACGCCGCTGCGGCTGAATGGTTTTGCAACAATTATCGTTTAAGAAAATTTTGTGAGTGCAGAAAGAAGGGTTAATCCCCTTTAGGTCAGAAATTTGCCATGCAATTGTGTGGCGATGTTTAAGCAAAACCTCCAATAAATCGGAGGTCTCCGAATCGCTTAAATACGAAGAAATGATTACTGGGAGTGTATCATTTTTCCCCAAAAAGGCGTATTTTAGGGATTCGGGTAATGGTTTGAGTTCTAGGATGGGCGGTTCTTCTAGTGAGGTTTTAGTGCTAATGTCTTTTGAACCAATTGGTTCAAAAGGCACATTCGTAGACTCGTCCTCATTGCAATAAAAATTTTCGAGTGAAAAAATATTTTCGTTTAAAAATTCAGACTCGAAAACCGGAGAAGAACTATCTCCATAAAAAGAATCTAAAGAATAGTAGAAATCGTCGCTCGGCGACGAGTCTTCCATAGAGGAGTTAATAGAAAAAGTAACTTGGTCATCTCCTACCCGAAGGAGAAGATGACCATTACTTACATCAATTAACGCACGTGAGGTCGCGAGGAAAGGGCGACCAAGTATTATTGGTACGTTGGCGTCTTCCTCGGTGTCCAAGATGACGAAGTCCACCGGGAAGGTGAACTTGTCTACTCGGACAAGGACATCCTCAACAACCCCGATGGGGAACCTAACCGAGCGATCCGCTAGTTGGATGCGCATATTGGTAGGAGCAGGAGTACCCAAACCTAAACGCAGGAAGAGCGAGAACGGCATCAAATTAATGCTCGCGCCTAAGTCTGCCAAGGCGTATTTTACTAATACATCGCCAAAAAGGCACGAGATGGAGAACCTTCCCGGGTCGTTTTGTTTTAAGGGCAATTTACTAGTAAGAGTCGCCGAGCAGACAGCGTTAAGAGATATATGCGAAATATCCTCGAGTTTGCGTTTATTAGAAAGTAGTTCTTTTAAAAATTTCGCATATTTAGGCATTTGCGAGATAGCCTCGCAAAAAGGAACATTAATATGAATTTGTTTAAGTAATAAAATAAATTTTTCATATTGCGCGTTTACTCGCTCATTATCTAACTTATGCGGGTAGGGCAACGCCTTGTTTAAAATAGTTTTATCGTTAAAGATCGGTAAGGGTTGCGTAATCGAAGAAGAGGGAAGAGGGGTCGGAGGTGAAATATGTACCTGAGGATCGATCCGTTTTGGATCGACCACCTCCTTACCGCTACGGAGGGTTATAGCGTTGGCGGTTTCCCTTGGATTGGGCTCCGTGTTCCCTGGCAGTGCCCCCATGGCGCGTTCTGACATGAGTCGCGCCAGCTGTCCAACCTGGAGTTCTAAATTTTTTAGCGATCCGGTGATGTTCCGGATATTAGACTCGTTGGACGCGACATAACGATTAAAATTTTCCTCCACCGGGGATGGCTTCATAGGAGGGGGAGGAGGAAACGTTGGCGCAAAAGGAGGGGGAGGGGGACGCTGCGCGTTGTTCGGGTTGCTCCAGGAGAAATTCGGATGGTTCCTCCAACCCGGATTATAGTGGCTACTATAAGGGTTGTTTTGAAATGAGGGACGCACCGGATTTCCCATGTAGTCCACGAATTCGTCGACTACGCAGACGTTGGAGGGGGGAGAAAACAAGGCGGAGTGGAGGAGGAAACAAACATCTCCGCCACCTGCTTAGTTAGCCTTTCCACTTGGAGGGCTAGCTGAGCAGTGGCATCCACTTCAAAAATGCCCGCCTGCTTAGGGCGTGCCCGCGGGACATTCCACTGGTAGGCGTTCACCGCCATTTTCTCGAAAAGGGCCTGGGCGGCCTCGGGGGTCTTATTGTTCAGAGTGCCCCCGGCAGCCGCGTCAATCATTTGACGCGTCTGACTATTCAGTCTATTATAAAAAATTTGTACCTGCAACCACGTTGGCAGAGCGTGGTGCGGGCACCGGCGGAGGAATTCCTTAAAGCGTTCCCAAGTCTCGTAAAGAGACTCGGAGTCATTTTGGACGAACGAAGATATGTCCGCCCGCAGTCTTGCAGTTTTCGCGGGCGGAAAATACTTCGTAAGTAATTTCTCGGCCAATTCCGCCCAGGACGTGATGGATCCCCGCGGGAGGGAGAGTAACCACGGCTTAGCCTTGGACTTAAGAGAGAACGGAAAAAGGCGCAAACGAATGACGTCATCAGTGACGCCATTAATCTTAAAAGTATCGTAAATTTCAAGAAAATTAGACAAGTGATTATTGGGGTCCTCATCCGGCTGTCCGTCGAACTGCACGGCATTTTGGATCATTTGAATCACACTTGACTTAATTTCAAAATTATTGTTGGCCACAGCCGGCCGAACAATACTCGACCCCGTATCATCCAAGTTGGGCCGAGCGTAATAAGACATAGTACGCTCGGCCGGTTGGGCATTATTTGGGTCGGCCATAGAAGAAGAAGAGGGTTCTAAGATAGATTCTGCGGGGTCTAAAAAGGGAATTCGACGGAGAGATCGGATGCGCGCAAGAGAGCGGTCCATCTCGGGGTCGAATTCAAGATTTTCAGAACTCGAAGTTTGTCCACGGGTCATACACCCTAAAAAAAACGAAAAGGGGAAGGATTTTTTTGTATAAAATTTTTTATTTGAAAATAAAGTAAAATTAATAGAGTCCCGGATTCAATATAACAACCGTGCTCCCCGGCAACGGCGCCAAAAACTTGATGGACGTGGAACAGAGACCTACTGTGGTTGGTTCGAAATGGTCAGATTCCGCGGGCCGGTTAGAAGATCGAGTTTTCTAACGAAAGGAGGCAAGCGCACCTATCGCAAGTAGTACTCGGTATTCGGGAAAATACCGAGGTCGTATTATTCTCGGGGACGCGTTGATTATATCTACTCTTCCAGGAACACTATTATCTTACTAACAGTAAGGTGGGATTTTTTTGTTTAATTAAAACGGAAAGAAAGAAAGCAGAATTTTGCTAAGTTAGTTCGATGACGGGTTAACGCTCGGCATCGAATCGGATTAAGACTAAAATAATTCTTAACAATTATTAAACTTTGTTTTTAATTTAATAAAAGGCACTTGGCCGTGGAGGTTCCAAAAATATGAGCGCACTTATCTCTAGGAATATTGCTCACCTAAACATTAAGACTATTCGATCAATCGTTAGACCGACGAAGGATTCCTCTTAATGCCCGCTTTACGCTAAGAACCCCGCTATTGGGTGGGGAACCCAATCCGGCAGAACTACGTTTCTCCTCTTTCGAGGGGGCGTACGTAGTTCTCTTTACCCAAGGGGGATCAGTCCATACGTGCAGCCTCTCGGCGTCGCGTATGGATAACGAAATAGAGCCCACACATCGATTATGTGATCCTATGCGTCGTTAACCCGGGGTAAACCTTAAGTCTTTAAATTAAAATAAAAATAAAGTTCTTTAATTATTTCAAATCATTTTATTTGTCCCAATGCTCTTCGATGCCGAAGGCTAAAAGAGATTAGCCACTCATCGGTATGGGGACGGCTTTATGTTTTTAAGTGAAGCGTGAGTGTTAAACTAAGCACTGAACAATTATAAGAGAAAACACAAAAAATAGGACAATTAGATAAATTGAAGGCTAATTGATGCAGGCACTCACGCACACTTCAAACCATAAAGAAAATTAAATAAAGCAAACCCTACTCAAATGAGTAGGCGGAAATAAATGCACACACGCACACACTCTTCTTAATTGAAGAAATCGATAAATAAAGCGGTAAAATTATCTCCTACACGCACACACTCTACATAATTGAGAAAGCGATAAAATAAAGCAGTAAATTTATCTCATACACGCACGCACTCTACATGAAGGTAAAACACACACACGCACTCTACAGAAATGAAAACACACGCACCCACACAAAGTTTTCCTACTCAAGTGAGTAGGAAGAAAATGAAAGCAGTAAAAAGACAAGTCCCACTCAAACGAGTGGGCGGGAAATGAAAGCAAAGCGCCAGTTAACTCTTAACGAGTAGGCGGAAATAAATGCATACGCACACACACACTCTACAGAAATGAAATAAAGCAGTAAAACCTAACTCATACACGCACACACACTTGCAAAAATAAGAAAAACAAAGAGCTCAGAAAATCAAAACGACTGCATTTCTACCGCTAGAATGCGGTAGAAATGCATAAAAAGTGAAAATAAAAATTAACCGGAGCGAAAAGTTTTGCAAATAAACACAAAATAGAAGTACTCGAAAAATTAATACAACTGCATTTCTACCGCTAGAATGCGGTAGAAATGCATAAAAAGATGAAATAAACATTAACCGGACTAAAAGTTTTGAAATTAAAAAGCTAAAATGAAGTGAGCGAAAAATTATAACGACTATATTTTCATTCTTATATTTTTATAAAAACTCCTAAAAAGTGAAAATAAAACAAAAAGGACAAAAAGTTTTACAATCCTAAAGAGCCTAAGTTAAAGAAAAATGAAAATAACACTTTTAGATGAGTTTTTATAAAGTCTTATGAATGAAAAAATAGGAAAAAGGAGAAAAGCTAAATCTAAAAAAGTGCAGAAAATGAAATTTAAATGGACGGCACAACGGCTAGAAATGCCGATAAATCCTAAATCTAACTAAGTTATGAAAACAAAAAAGATGAAAACATAAAAGAAATACAAAAAGATGAACGAAAAATTGCTTAAGTAGGCGCATTCAAATGAATTATTCATACAAATTAAGAGAGAAAAATTCATATTTTATTAAAGTAAAAACCCTAATACAAACTAAGAGAGAGAGAGGGGGGAGAAATTCTTCTTACATAGGTATGGAATCCAATTGGGCAGCACCTCCCCTAAGCAAAGTGGTCAAAAAAGTGGACAAAATAAGCTTCCTGGAAGCTCTTATTTATAGGCAAATTTTCGGGTTGGTCACGCCCTAGGTCACGGGCGTGACAGGGGGGCGTGTCACTACTATTCATGAGTTGACCGGTTGACTTGACTGGAGCTTTGACTTCGGGGCGAAAACGTGGCGGTCACGCCCCAGGTCACGGGCGTGACATGGGGGCGTGACCGGGGGAGCTGGCAGTTCGATGTCGGCAGCGTTGACAGGTTGACTAAGCTTGCGGGTCGGCCTCGACACGGGCGTGACAAGCATTGACACGGGCGTGACGTCGGGCGTGTCGGGCCGGGATTGATGATCGCCGATCGTCGAGCTGGCACCTGTCTTCGGCGATCGTCGGGGGGGGGGCGTGACACGGGCGTGTCGGTCAATTGACACGGGCATGTCAGTCAATTTTTTGACTTTTCTGGAATTTTTTCTGGAATTTTTTCTGGAATAAAAATAAAGCTAAGTTAGAAATAATATTTACAAAAACAAGCAATTTATTGAATAAAACTAATAAAAAAGACAAAAAATAAACAAAATTGACTTATATAAAATACGAAAATATAGGTATATTTACAACTCATCACAGGTCGTCGCAGGAGAAGTTCGGACGGAGGAAAGCTTGCTGGAGCAAGCTTTGGAGGAGGAGAAACGCCCCTTTGCCGTGAAGAACAACCGCACCAAGCGAGAGATGCCGCAAAGGAGAACGACTAGATCCATGGCCGGGAACATGGGTACCACCGGAAATGAGGTGAGCTTCCTCCCCTCTCCCTTGGTGCTAGATCTGTAGATATATTCGAGGAGAGATATCGACTCCATAGAGTCTTGATGGTGAGGAGGAGATTTCCTAGGAAAGCCATGCCTAGGTTTGTTCTCTAGGCTTTAGCCCCCTCCAACCTCTTCATCCTTCAAGGTGAAGATGAGAGAAGGTTTCGTGGAGAAATATGGCTCCGTGAGGGTGAATAAGGGTGGACGATTTTCTGGAGGAGATTTTGGGAGTTTGGTGCAAGGAGGAAGATGAACGGATGCCGTTCATCTCGCCTTAAGATGCGTGCAGAAATCTGTTTTCTGCACGCAGCGACCTTCGTGGCCAATTTCGGGGGTGTTTTGGTCATATCTGGGTTTTCGAATAAACACAAAAGTCGTAGCCCTCAAAATTATCTTTCCAACGAGTGGTTGCACGTTCCCAGGTGATATCTGTAGCCACGGGAAAGTCTGTTCGAATCTGCTGCGGTTGGGGGAAATTCCACCTAGGAAATCTGTACCCTGTACGCAGCAGGCTTCGAGTAGATTTCTGGTGTGATTCGATCAAATCTGGGCTTTATACTAAACACAAAAGTCGTAGCCCATGAAATTATCTTTCCAACGAGTGGCTACACGCACTCGTCGGATCCTTGTAGCCTCGGGAATCCTTGGTCGAAGTGGCTGCCCGGGTTAAGGCTGCACCTAAATTATGGGCTTGTGTAACGTGGAATGCGATGTGATGGAGTTTAATGTTGTGATCCAACTCGAGACTTGGGTGGACTCTTTTGACATAATCATCATAGTGACATGATAAGTTGAGGTTATGAATCTAAATTCATATAACGAGTTGTGGACAAGTTTAATTGAAGGAAGGGACCTGATATAATTGGGTAGATATGATCGGGCAAAAGTATAACTGATTTAACTATGGCCATGATACATGTTGAATGGATAAAAAGGGGATTAGTAATCTAATGCTTAGAGTGTCGTCTCCCTACTGGTAGCATTGTGGAAGTAACAAGTGTGGTGTTGATTGTCACTAGTTGGAATGAGATTGAGATGAGTAAAGTTGGACGGTTGGGCTTGGCCCTCGGTGTTCATGTCCTGAGGCTCCTTCCGCATTTGATGGATGGTTGGGCTTAGTCCTCGGTGTTCACATCCTGAGGCTCCTTCCATGCCACGATATTGTGAAATTGCATGTGGTGTGAGTCGACACACGGTGTCGTAATCCCGGGTTAAGGATACTGTGGCAGGTCTACGGGCTCGCCAACCATCACACTGATGGGAGTCGACAGCTAGACCTTGGGCGGTTGGGCTTGGTCCTCGGTGTTCATGTCCTGAGGCTCCTTCCGTGCCAAGTGAATGGTTGGGCTTGGTCCTCGTGTTGATTTCCGAGGCTCCTTCCGTGTCATGCATAGGCAAGTTTGGGGCTAGGATCTTGGTGCTCATTTACCCAGGAGAACCCGCTGAGTCGTAGTACGCATGTGAGCTCTGCTGTTGTGTTCTTAGCGTTGAGGCGTACGGAGGCCTAGGCTAGGTAGTGTGGAGACCAGCCTAGTAGTGGAGATGCCCGCTCTACTGTCACCGTCTGGCCACGACGGTTGATGCCTAAGAGGTTAGCTACCTGCTCGAATAGTGGGAACTATAAGTCTGTGTCGACATAGCGATTGCATGTGCATGATCATGGGTGTGTCATTGCATTGCATTCATAGCATTACACTTCATTGCATACTTAAGACCCTCATCGTATAAGTTTTTATGGGCACTCCTATACGATGAGTTACTTATTGTTGAACGACCCTCAACTTATGTACTTGTATGGGCATCCATATAAGTTGAGTTACTTACTTTTGTAGCTATATACTCTCTTGCTGCTGTAGATAGTAGATTTGTAAACTAAGAGCTTATTTATTATACATTACTATTGTTGCTGCTTATGATATGTATACTCACTTCACCTGTTGTATTACTGTTATTTATATATTGTACCTGTTCCTTTCTACGCCCGGTGCCGAGGAGTCGCCGGGGGAGCGGATGCGAAGCCACTTAGTCTTTATGACTAACGGTTGCTACGTCTTCCTTTTTAGGAGGGAACCCCGCAGGTGGAGCAGCAGATTATGCAGTCGGACAGCCAGGCCAGGACGACAGGGCCTGAAGGGACGGTACCCTCGCTACCGTCGGTTACAGATGTGAGTGAGAGAGATTTTATTGTAGCCCTTCGTGGCATATACATTCACGTACTCTGATTATGTAGAAGCTTGTTAGCTTCTCTTTTGTTATGACTATGGACATATGCTTAGTGTGGGTTGAATTTCTTATATTATTATGGTTGGGTTGGCAATTACGTGTTGATATTGGTTGTTCCCGACAGAATAGGCGTCTTGTAGTACAGGCTAGCCCGAGTGTTAGTGTTATCGCAAGGCGATTGTTCTGGGCATAAGACCCCTCTCGTATCGTGTCTTGTGTTCCGGGAGGGGGGCTTACACCACCACTGTCCAAGTACCATAAAGGGGATGGAAACTTGGACTTTCCTACAATACAAAATTACTTTCCCTTAGAACCCAAGTAATTCTTGGGTCCTTGGTTCAGGTTAGCATCATTCATATCAAACCTACCAGCAGCTCTTCTAACTGGTAGACTGTTGTTCTTCCTGACACTTATGTTATGCCAGCAGTCTAAGGCAAAATGGCCTATCTTGCCACAGCACCAGCATTCATACATGTTGTATCTAGGTCTAGATATATTTTTGGCAGAAAAATTTCTGTTCTGAGCTGGTGCTGTTGCAGCTACACCCACTGAATTCTTATAACCATGGGGTTTATGAACATAGACTGACTTATTGGCATAAATATTCTTGTTCTTCAGAACAACTGTCTTAATATGACCATGAATATTTTCAAGATCGTATTTATTAGAATGCACTTGTACCTTTCTAAACATAACAGGGACTTTATGGTTTAGTGGCTGGACTGGAGCTTTGCCTTTTCTCTTGAATTGGGCAGCCCTGGTGTTACCCTTGAAGCCTAATTCTGCCTTACCCTTTTGAGCCATAAACTCATCTATTAAAGGTAAGACTGATTTTGGCTTAGAGTAACTAGCCACTAAATCTTTCTCTAATTTCAGTCTGGCCTCCAGACTTTTAACTTAATCTTTGTAATATGTGATTGTGCCCATCTAAATAATAGTTATATTTTTCAGTTTGGCAATCTCATTTAACTTTTGATCCAATACTTTTTCTAACTCAGATGCAGCCACCTTAAGATCTGCAATCTCCTGAGCCTGAGTTTTGGCTAAGTTTTTGCTTTTCTTAAGAGCCTGCAATAAGTCTCCATACTTATCTATCAACTGATGAATATCTCCTTCAGATTCAGATCCATCCTCATTACTTGATGCAGATGAATCTGACTCTGAACTGGTACTGTAATCAGAAATTCTAAAATTACTTTGTACCTTATTGGGACCAGGCTGATCCTGGCACTTGTTGTCTTCTGAATCAGCCATCAGTCCCATACACAGATGGTCTTCTTGATCATAGATGGAGTTTATCAATTGCATAAACTCCTCTTCTTCATTAGCTGCATACAGTCCAATGTAAGCTTCAGCTTCAGATTTTGACTCTGAGGAAGATTGATCTGTAAGACTCTTCTCCTTCTTAGCAACAAAGGATTTCTCCTTCTTGCCCTTTTGTTGAGTCTTCTTTCTGTCTGTTGACTCCTTCCTCTTATCTGGACATTCAGCCACCACATGTCCTGGCCTATTGCAGCAATAGCAAACAATCTTTGATGTTGTAGCTTTGCTGGGCTTTGATCTGCTCCTTTCCTTTCATGATGATTTTCTCTTCTGATAGTAATCATCAACTGGCTGTGATGTGGAGGTCCTTGACTTCCATTGCTTCTTCTTCAAGAACCTCTGAAACTGCCTTATAAAGGTAGCAAAATCTGCATCTGAATCACTACTTTCTGAGTTTTGATTGTCTGAATTTTCTGAGTTATCTTCAGCAACTTCCTTAGAAGGTGATGGAGACATTCTCCTGCTCTTTCTAGTGGCTTCAACCTTGAAGGCCACTGACTTCTCTCTATGCTCTCCTTTTGTAATTTTTTCTTCCTCCTTCCTAGCCATTAGTTGCATTTCATATGAGAGCAATTTTCCAAATAAGGTTGGAGGAGAAATGTCTGCTAGTTTGGCCACTTCTCTTATGACACAAATCTTGGTATCCCAATCCTTTGCCAAGGATCTTAGAAATTTGTCATTCAGCTCATATGTACTGAAGACCCTTCCATAGGACATCAGTTCATTCACTATTCTGTAGAATTTCTTGTAGCATTCAGTTATGCTATCAGACTTCCCTTGTCTGAAACTCTCATATTCTTGATTAAGCATAGATTTTCTGTCTTGTCTAACTTCTTCAGAACCCTCCATGTAGACAATTCAAAGTGTCCCACATTTCCTTGGAGGTTTTGCAGTGAATCAAATTTTGGAAAGTAGAATCATCTATGGCACTCACTATGATATTCTGATCTCTCTTATCCATAGTTGCCAATATAATCTCATCCTTTGTCATTTCAGAGAAATCTTTAGGAGTTTTTTCATTTGTATCTAGAGCAAACACATTCATTGGGATATATGGACCTTCTTTTACTGTAATATAGATCCTTGGATCAGAAGCCTCCATAAACAACCAAACCCTTTCTTTCCAGATTCCAAAAATCTCTTTTCTGCAGATGGGTAATTTTATTGACCCTAGTTCCTTGTGATTCTCTCCAGAACTAATTTTCTTGATTCTTGATTCTGCCTTTAGGGATCTAACTCAGACTGTTAAGTCCTTCTTTAAGGAATCTCCCTCTGATACCACTTGATAGTTTTACTTTCAAGACAACCTAAACACCTAGAGGGGGGTGAATAGGTTCTAATGCTTGTTTTAACTTAAGGCAGAATATAACTACAGGTTATATTAAAATTCAGAAAACTCTGCAGCTAACACAGCACAGCAATCACAAACATGTACACATCACAGATTGCACACAGATTTATAGTGGTTCCCCAAGGTCTGGGTACATCCACTTTCCCCCTTCACCTATCTAGCAGTGTGCTAGATTCGGCCTAACTTCCTCCTTTAACTCAGATCCTCAGATCCTACAACTCAGAACCCTGAAAGGTTCCTACAACTCAGAACCCTATAAGGTTCCTACAGCTAAGGCTAACCATCCCAACCTCAACCTTGCCATAAGGCCTACAACTCAGAGAACACCTTCTCCTACAACTCAGGCATAAACAGCCCTACCACTCAGAGAATACCTCTCCTACACTCAACCTTTATAAAATAGGTTTACAACTCAGATCTATAAATAGATCCTACAGAATTTGAAAATGAAGTTATATAATATCTTACCCCTGTTGAGAGAGAAGGGATAAGACTGTTCTTGATCAGCTTCTTGAAAAGGCTGATGAATGAAATCAACTGGATCTTAGCTTTCTTCAAGGCATCTTGAATCTGAACTTAGTTTGAGTTGATTTCCTTTGGAATATACTGCTTCTTAAGAAACCTGTGATAGCTTCCTTCTTATCTTCAAATGGCTGGATCTCTCTCTATCCACAACCCTTGATAATACTTCTGAATTCTTGAATGAATTCAACATAGACTGAATCTGAGTGGATGTTCACTTCAAAAATTCTTCTTAGATCTTCTCTCGAAGATCTTCTTCGTTGCCTTTCACTTTCTTGATTAGAGATCTTATCTCACAACAATGATCAATCAATCAGTTTTTTTTTCTTCTGAATCTGTCTATTTATAGACTTTATCCTTGGTAACTGGCTGATCCGGTTTCTAACAAACTTCTGACAAGTCTGACAGCTTCAGTCGACCTGTTGTAACTCACAGTTATCAAGTCTTCAAACAGATTTTTTTGCTTTTGTCTTTGTAAGCAAAGTGTCGAGACTGTCTGTTAGAAAGTGTCGAGACCATCTATCAATATTTGTTGACATAAGTGACTTAGGTGTCGACACAGCCTTTGATGATGCCGACATGTCTGCCTTTATGTCGACTCAATTTCTTGATACTGCATCTTGAGAATGTGTCGACAGTGAGTATTTGTGTCTACACAAACACTTCATCATTCACCAGCAACTAACTTAGTCTAGACTTTGTTGTGTGTCTACACAAGTCCTGTGTGTCGACACAGTTGATGTAGACTCAGAATATAGTGTGTGTCGACACAGCCTCCAGGTGTCGACACAGCTGTTGTCGACTCTGCCTCTCTGTGTCGACACAGTCTTCTAGTGTCGACACAAATGTGTCGACTAGCAATTATGTGTGTCGACACAGCTTCCCAGTGTCGACACAGTTGATGTCGACCAAACTTCTGTGTGTTGACACAGTCTTCTGGTGTCGACACAAATGTTGTCGACTAGCAATTCTGTGTGTCGACACAGCTTCCCAGTGTCGACACAGTTGGTGTCGACCAAACTTCTGTGTGTCGACACGTCCTCCAAGTGTCGACACAATTGTTGTTGACTCTATTTCTCTGCGTCGACACAGCCTTCTTCAAGTGTCAACACAATCTTTCTGAAGTGTCGACACACTTTCTTCTGGTGTCGACACATGGACTTAGAATATTTTTCCTGCATTCTAGTACATTCTTATCCTGCACATATAAACTCAAAATAACATCAAATACACCTTGATGTATATCATTGAGCTAAGTTAGGCTTCTTCAAATCAGGTAAACATTTTCCAATGTACCCAACACTTCTCCAACATACAAATCAATCATCACCAATCCAGACCAACCTACCCAGATGGGTTTCACACAACATGTTTATTCCGTACTTCGATTTCGGATTCTATATGCAATTTTTACTAGGGATCACAATGATCTACCCGTTTGAAACAACCATTTTCTTCACCCTTTAGTGAGGGGTTCCATGCACTTATGCAAATTGAGGACTTTGAGGACTTCACTTGTCCAAGGAGAAAGCTCGTTACCCATATCGATCGCTTAGGAGCCATAAGCTTGCACTTGATTCAGATGGAACTCATCACCACAATTTCCTCTCCACAGATCTTGCTTCAATTTCAGATTCTATAACATTGATTCACCTATTCCTACCCAAGACAACAAAGTACGGCACTGCCTACCTTATAAGGCCTCAAAAGGTGCCATTTTTATACTCGTTTGGTAGATGTTATTATAAGCGAACTCGATCATAAAGAGATGATCTTCCCACCTCTTCCCAAAATCTAGAGCACGCATGCGAAGCATATCTTCCATCGTTTTATTTACCCTCTTAGTCTGACCATTCGTCTGAAGATGAAAGACCATGCTGGATTTCTTCTTGGTACCACACAGCTGATGAATATGCTTCTAATCATTCGATTTGAAACACCCATCACAATAACTAATGGTGTTATGGGGTGAACCGTACAATCGTATAATCTGCTCAGCATAAAGTTTAGCTAACTTTTCCACTGAATTGTCCCTTCGATTCGGAATGAAGTGTGCTATATTTGTCAACCGGGCCACGATAACCCAAATATAATCATTCTCGCATTATGATCTCGACAAACGGTGCATGAAATCTATCGATATGTCATCAAACTTGCATTCCGGTATTGGCAACGACTTCAGGAAATCACCGAGTTTTTGACACTCAGCCTTCACTAGAGCGCAAGTCTGGCACTTTGCCACATAAAGTGTGATTTCCTTCTTCAACCTAGGCCACCAAAACAATTTCTTCATGTTTTTGAACATTTTGGTGCTTCCTGGGTGGATTGAGTACTTGGTAAAATGGGCCTCATACAACAACTCTGCCTGTAACTTGCCAACATTCGGGATGCACAACCGACCATCCTTCCACAAAAGACAGTTGTTCAGTGAGAATTAGGAATTTGACCCATCCACTATCTCTACCATATAGCGCTTCATGCTCTCGTCAAGCTCCAATGCTTGCCAAATTCTATCCGCGATATCATATTGCACCTCCGTCCAGTTCAAGTATGCTTCCGCGCCCATTCTCCTATCAACACAAGAGATGTCTAGAGCCTCCAACTCATAAAGTAGACGTTCATCATGCATCTGTGACCAATTTGCTCGTGTTAGAGCCTTGCAAATAAGCGCATCCACGACTACATTTCCCTTCCCGGGATTGTAATGAATCTCAAAGGTGTAGTCCCCAAGAAACTCCATCCACCTCCACTATTACATATTTAGATCCTTCTGATGCGACATGTATCTCAGGGTCTTATGGTCTGTAAAGATATCAATCTTCATGCCATAAACATAATGTCGCCATAACTTAAGAGTGAGTATCACAGTTGCAAATTCCAGGTCGTGAATCGGATAACTCCTCTCGTGTACTTTTAGTTGACGAGATCTATAAGCAATCACATGCCCATATTGCAGTAGAACGTAGCCTAAGCCGCTCCCTGATGCATCAATATAGATTTCAAAGCCTTCTGTTCCACATGGTGAACACAAAATATTCGTCATGGTAAGACAACTCTTCAACTCCTCAAAAGCTTGCACGCACTCTGGTGTCTAGATGAACTTCTTATTCTTTCTTGTCAATGTAGTGAGAGGTAAAGCAATACTCGAAAAGCTCTCTACGAAGTACCTATAATAGACGGCAAGTCTTATGAAACTCCTGACTTCTGTTACTGAAGTAAGTATTGGCCACTCTGGTATCACAACTATCTTTGTCGGATCCACAACAATACCCTCTCCACTAATGATATGACCAAGAAAAGAGATTGAAGATAGCCAAAACTAAAACTTAGAGAATTTGGCATAGGCAATTCCTCCTCAAGGTTTGTAGAACTAATCTCAAATGATTCGCATGATCCTCTTCTGACTTAAAGTATACTAGTATGTTGTCAATAAAGACAGTAACAAACATGTCCAAATACTCTCGAAAGATCCTGTGCATCAAATCCATAAATACTAATGGCACATTAGTGAGCCCAAAAGCCATCATAGTAAATTCAAAATTCCCATAGCGTGTACCAAACACTGTCTTGGGAATATCACATTCCCGAATTCTCAACTTCCATAAGCTGAACTTCAAATCCAACTTTGAATAAATAGTAAATCCAACCAGCTAATCAAACAAATGATCGATTCGTGGAATCCGATACTTGTTCTTCTTTGTGAGCTTGTTCAATTCATGATAATCAATGCATAGACGCAAGCCTCCATCCTTCTTCTTCACAAAGAGAACCGGTGCACTCAAAGGTGACATACTTAGACGTATATAACCTTGCTCTAGCAATTCATGAAACTGAAATTTCAGTTCTACCATTTCCTTTAGCACCACTTGGCACGGTGAGTGTGACACAGGTTTTGCACATGGCACCAGCTCAATAGCAAAGTCAATCTCTTGCTGAGGTGGAATCCCAAGGAGATCATTAAGAAAAACATTTGTAAACTTTGATACAACAGGAACGTCACTCAAATTTGACTTCAGCTCTACATCCTAGAATAGCATAAAAAACAATTGCATGCCCTTCCGATCTGCCTTGACTACTTGGAGAGCAGACATCAATATCTTGTTCAATCCTCACATACCCATGAACTTAGTCTCACGTTTTATGTTTTACCCCAGTATGACTTCCTTAGAGTTGCAATCAATACAAACACACTACTCTGAGTGCTAGTCTATACCAAAAATCACATCAAAGTCAGATATTGGTAGAGCAGATGCTTCCAAGCAAAAATTATGACTTCATATTCGCACCTTAACACAACAGGCTCTATCTGCACGCATCAAGCACCTTTTAGGCAGCAACACATTCACCCGATCTATCGGTACAAAAGAAGGTACTCTGATACACACCATGAAGTCCTCAGACAAAAAGGAGTGAGAAGCTCATGTATCGAACAGTGCTCTTGTCGGATAATCCAATATGTTGGAACCCTTGTTTGATTTAGGCTAGGTTAACTCTTAGGATGTTGACCCATATGTATAGCCAGGGTCAAGGTCTAAAACTAAGTTAGTCTCTACAGGTCAGACTTCTCAGGACTAGCTTTGGATTTCTCTTTTAGATCTCAGACTCAGAAGAATTCTGTGGAATTCATATCAGTTCAACTTTCGTCGGACTCAGCTCGACGATCGTCGATCTCCGATCGTCGATCTATGAGATTAATATCTGAACTAAGCTCGACAATCTTCGAGCTCAGGTCGATGTTTTCTCTTGTTCTCAGATATCTCAGATCGTAGATAGTCGATCTCAGCTCGACGATCTTCCAGCCCAGATCGATGACCATTCTTCGTGTATGATTCCTTTTATTTTCAGCAGCTGTCTTGAAGATTTATTTCCTAATTCATTGATTCTATTTATGTAAAATAATCTCTGGTAGTTAATGCTGACATTCTCAAGGCATATATCTGTTTCTTCATATCATTAACTATGGTATTTCACAGAGTTATTATTCTGACTTATTTGCCAAGACAATTGGGGAGAAAATTAATTGACAGAATTTGTAACCGTTTTTCTCCTCGTTTTTTGCAGTATTTCAAGGAATATTTTTGAATCTCAAAAAGAGATATTCAAAATGGTTAATAGTCAGACAAGTACATTCAGAAACTCTCTCTCTCAGAAATCACAAGCATTCTGGTCTGCAACAGCTTTGAGAACTCTCCATTCTGCTCTCAGAATTTAGAAGAAGAACAACTAGTTTTTATCTTGAGTCTTCTTCCTCAATTCTATCTTCAGGAATCTACAGAGAAAGAAAATCAAAATCATTTCTACAGATTCTGAAGAACAAGAACACTAGTCTATTGAAGACCTATACCCTAGACTAAGCTTCCATCTTCCTGAATCAACTCATTATCTCAGGGGGAGCTTTGGCATCATCAAATCCACATAGACTTCTCATTTGCTTTGAGAAAGAGAATACTGACATCTATTTTCTTTAACCTCTCTTGTACAGGGTTATTAATCTCTTCAAAAGTGAACTCTTTGGTGATAGGGCACCTGATCAAAAACCTATCTGTTTTTAGGCACCTGATCAAAAGCCTGAAGGGTTTCTAGATCTACTTGAAGCATATCTTATGGTGATAGGGCACCTGATAAAAAACCTAAGTGGATTCCTACAATAGTGGTAGAAGAGTGGATGTACCCAGAGTTGGGGAACCACTATAATTTTCTTGTGTCGTCTGGTTGCTCATCTTTCTTTATTCCTGTTGTGTTGTGTTTGCTCTTGTTTTTAATCCTCTTATACTTATAAGTGACATCTATTTTAATTCCGCTATAAAAATTAATTAAAAGTTTTTAATACTCTATTCACCCCCCCCCCCCTCTAGAGTATATTGGATCTATCCCCTCTCTTTTAATTGGTATCAGAGGGTCGTTTCTGTTGGTTGAACAGGCTAACACCTGAACCTGAAGATCCTTGATAGATCCTCTTCTCTTTCTTTCTTCTTTAATAATCCATGGCACAAAATAAAGATTATGCAAGCACCAGACCTCCAGTATGCAACCTGAAAAAGTTTGCTCTCTTGAAGGCAAGAATCAAATTGTATATGAACTCTATTGATGAGGATATCTTCAACTCTATTTTGACAGGTCCACCAACTCAAGTGGAAACTACCTCAACAACATCTACAAGCTTAAATGATGTTCCACCTCCAGACTACAATGATGCTCAAAAAAGGGCTAAGATTGCTGATGCTAGAGCCATGAACATCTTGGCACAAACTATGTCTGATGAGATCGTTCAGAAGGTTGCAAAATGCACTTTAGCAAAAGCCATTTGGGACTCACTAAACCAAATGTTTGTTGGATCTGCAGATGAGAGAAAAGATAGAAGTGCCCATCTTCTTTCTCAGTATGAAAACTTCAAGAAAGCAGAAACTGAACCAGTAGCTGAGATGTATAATAGACTCGGCATAATTGTTAATGAGCTTAAAACATGTGACAAAGACATCTCACTGACTGAGCTAAATGACAAGATACTCATGTGCTTTCCCAAGTCTTAGGATTCCAGAACCTGGCCTATCAAAGAAGGCAGAAGCATCAATGAGATTACAACTGAATCTCTGTTGGGCAAGCTTAAGAGCTATGAGAGATCCTCAAGACAAGAGAAGAAGAAGAAAAGAAGATTTTTACCCCTCCAAGGAAGGATCAAAATATAGCATTCAAAGCCTCTAAAGAATAAGAAGCAATTCCTTCCAATGAAGAACTGATGAGTGTCTTTGCAAAGAGATTCTTCAAGATTGGAAGAAAAGATTACAGAAGGAAGTCTTCAAGAAATGAAGATAAACCAAGGTATGACAAAACTCCAACTAGGGAGATTATTTGCTTTGGCTGCAGGAAACCTGGACACATCCTACAAGAATGTCCAGAGAATAAACACAAGGAAAGAAGAAAGGAAAAAGACTCTAGGAAACACCACAGCAAACCATCCTCTTACAAGCATAAGAGGAAAGAGAAAGGTTTCATTGCTGAAACTTTGAGTGAAACGTAAGAATCATCCTTTTCTAGCTCTAGTGAAGATGATGAAGAAGCAAATGCCAAAGAAATATGCTTAATGGCTATCAATGCTTCAGGTCATGGATTCAAAGTAGAAGAATCTGGAATATTCAGACTGTGATCAGGTAATATAATCTTTTGATTTTACCTCTGAAGAATTTAAAAAGGATTTTAAATCTATGTGTAATGATCTTATAAGATCTGAGAAGGAAATTAAACTTATCAGGGAAAGACAACTTGAATATGATAACTTAGTATCATAAAATATCAAATTAAATAATGAATTTAATATGTCTAGTGAACAAATCACATTTCTGAAAACTAAACTAAGTAAAGCAAAATAATTAGAAGAAACATTAAATGGAGGAAGCTTATAGATGGTAGAAATCACTAGCACACTAAATGCTAGGTTGAATAAAAGTAAACTAGGATTAGGTGCATCACCTAGTGAACCTCCTCTAATTCAGAAAAATATCTTATCCAAACTTGTAAATTTCATTTCAGAAAAAGGTAAGAAAAACACTAAACATATTGAAAAAGTGAACAAAGTATTAGAACAAGTTTAACTTAACAAAAAGAAACAAAAAT
Source organism: Platanthera zijinensis (assembly GCA_039513925.1). Classification (NCBI taxonomy): domain Eukaryota; kingdom Viridiplantae; phylum Streptophyta; class Magnoliopsida; order Asparagales; family Orchidaceae; genus Platanthera; species Platanthera zijinensis. The sequence goes on from CM077079.1 coordinate 75,497,326, forward strand.
CTAAGTCTCAACCAAAATCGTCGAACCAAGATCGACAATTTCAGTACTTCTCGTCGAACGCCGACCGATGATCTCTGAACCCAGAGATTGGGTTTAAATACTTAGGAAAGGGAGATCGACGATATCATCAAACATCGTCGATCAGAGATCGACGATCGTGGAACACAGATAGTAGCAACTATTATTCTACGAACCGAGATCGATGACATCAGCACTGGTTGTCGAACGCAGATCGACGATCTCAACATAAATTGCCGAACCCAGATCAGTCTTATAAAAATTCTTACTATAACAGAAACTTTAATAAAAACCCTAAAAATGTTAACCCTTTTTCTAACTTGATAATCCCACCTAGAAAATTTCATCCCTTAGGTTATAAATGCTAACCAATATGCTCTCTTATTTCCAGTTTCAACTATGAAAAGAGACAAGGACCCAAGGTCATCTGCATCCAGAATATTTAGTCTGTTCTCTTGCAGGTGAAGACCTATCCTACCACACAGGATAAGTTGTATTTGGATAGTGGGTGCTCAAAGCACATGACAGGGAATAGAGACAACCTAACTAATTTCAAGTTCAAGCTAGGTCCAAAGGTTATCTTTGGAGATTAAAGCTTTGGTCAGATAGAAGGCTATAGAAATTTTACTATTGGAGCTCACATTCAGTAAAGTAGCTTATGTAAATGGTCTGAAACATAATTGTATATTCATAACTAGTTATATGATGCAGGTTATCAGGTATGCTTCACTGAATCCAAATGCAATATCTCTTTAAATAGCAATATTGTTTTAACTGGCTTTAGACAAGGTAATATATATTTGGTTAACTTTAATTCTACTAGTTCAGAAATATGTTTATTTAATCAAGTTAGCAATAACAACACTCTTTGGCATAAAAGACTAGGCCATGTAAATCTAAGAAACATTGCTAGGTTATCTAAAGACAACCTTGTTAGAGGATTGCCCTCTTGCCCCTACAAGAAGGAAAGCCTTTGCAGGGCTTGTCAGTTAGGCAAGCAAACTAAAAATAGTTTTAAATCAGTAAATAAGAGTGATTCACCTAGGATTCTGCACTTGCTTCATTTGGACCTTTTGGACCAATTGTTGTACAGAGCTTAGGAGGGAAGTTCTATACTTTAGTTATTATAGATGACTTCTCCAGGTTCACGTGGGTTTTCTTCTTGAGACACAAGTCTGATAACTTTAAAGTTCTTACAGACTTTCTGGAATGCATAAGGAATTACTCTACTCTAGTTGTTTTGATCAGAAGTGATCATGGTACTGAGTTTGAATCTCTTCCCATGCAAGAATTCTGTGAGAGAGAATATATCAGGCACTGTTTCTCTGCTCCTAGAACTCCTCAACAAAATGGGGCAGTAGAAAGGAAAAATAGAACACATATTGAAGCTGCAGGCACATTACTTGCAGATGCTCACATGCCTCTATCCTATTGGGCAGAAGCTGTAAGTACAGCAAACTATGTCCTGAACAGAAGTTTGATACATAAACTTAAGGGCAAGACTCTCTATGAACTACTCAAAGGGAAGAAACCAAAAATAGATAACTTTATAATATTTGGTTGCATCTGTTACATTCATAATAACAACAAAACTTATCTTAGAAAGTTTGAAGCCAAAGCTGCAATGGGAATTTTTTTAGGATGTTCCCAAGTCAGCAAGGCATATAGGGTTTTTAATAAATCATCTTTAAAATTTGAAGAATCTATCCATATTACTTTTGATGAAGCTAATATGTTTTACAAGGAGAAGGAAGCTTCTACCAGTAACTTTTCGCAGGTACCCCAACTTTGTAAAAAATTGGATGATCTCAACCTTACTCAAAAGGTTACATCACATTCCTCCTCACAAGTTGATGAAGAAAGTGAAGAAGAAACTCTGGAAAAGTTTTAACTTCCTCCAACAGCTAACTCAATTCCACAAGAGGAATTATTACCCCAAGATATTGATGAACCAACTCCACCACCTGAACTTGCCACACTCAGAGATCACCCTACATCTCAAGTGATTGGAGACATAACAGTTGGTGTCCAGACAAGGCATAAACTCAACCAAGACTTGATGCATGCTTGCTTCTTATCTCAAATTGAGCCCCAATCCATTAAAGATGCTAAGCAAGATCCACACTGAATTATTATAATGCAAGAGAAGCTCAACCAATTTGAGAGATGCAGAGTTTGGGACTTGGTTCCAAGACCCAAAGACTACCCAGTCATTGGAACTAAGTGGGTTTTCAGGAATAAGCTTGATGCCCATGGATCAATCAAAAGGAACAAAGCAAGACTTGTAGCTCAAGGCTATAGACAAGAAGAAGGACTTGATTATGATCAGACCTTTGCTCCTATTGCAAGGATAGAAGCAATCAGGATATTTCTTGCTTATGCTGATTTTAAGAAGTTCAAGGTATATCAAATGGATGTCAACAGTGCCTTTCTCATGGAGAACTAAAGAAAGAGATTTATGTTGAACAACCTCCAGGTTTTATCTCTTCAACCCATCCTTCCTATATTTTTTAGATTGCATAAAGCTCTCTATGGTCTAAAGCAAGCTCCAAGAGCTTGGTATGAAACCTTAGCTAGATTTCTTTTAGAGCATAAGTTTTCTAGAGGCATAGTAGATAGAACTTTATATATTACACATCATCATGATAGAATCCTGTTAGTACAAATTTATTTAGATGATATTATTTTTGGTTTTACTGATTCCAAACTATGCAAAAGGTTCTCTGACTTGATGCATTCTAAGTTTGAAATGAGTAGCATGGGTGAACTCTCTTACTTCCTTGGTCTCCAAGTGAAGCAATCACCTGATGACATCTTCTTATCTCAGTCCAAGTATGCTAAGGAATTAGTAAAAAGGTTTGGGATTGCTGATGCCTCAGCAATGAAAACACTCATGGCTTCCAATATTGTGATTGATTTGATGAAAAAGGGAAACCTGTTGATCAGAAAAACTTATAGGGCTATTGTTGGATCCCTATTATACCTCACAGCAAGTAGACAAGACATCATGTTCTCTACATGTCTTTGAGCTAGGTTCCAAGTGAACCCTAAAGAATCTAATCTAATTTTGCTAAAAAGGATTTTGAGATATATAAAGGGTTGCCCTAATCTAGGACTTTGGTATCCAACAAAGTCAGAGTTTGAGTTAACTGGATACTCAAATGCTGGCTATGCTAGAAGCAGAGTAGACAGGAAAAGCACATCAGGAACATGCCAATTTCTTGGTGATAGGCTTGTGTCTTGGTTTTTTAAGAAGCAAACATCAGTGTCCACTTCAACTGCAGAGGCTGAATACATTGCAGCTGGCAGTTGTTGCTCACAGATAATGTGGATTAAAAACAAATTGCTGGATTATGGATATAATCTAAATAATTCAATTATATTTTGTGATAGTACTAGTGCAATTTCTATTGCTCAGAAACCAGTTCATCATTCTAGAACTAAGCATATAGAAATAAGGCATCATTTCATTAGAGATAGTGTAGACAAAAAGAAAATTAATCTTAACTTTATCTCCACTGATTTTAAAAGAGCAGATATCTTCACCAAGCCTTTGGATGAAAAGAAACATCTATTCTTCTTAAATCAGCTTGGAATGATAAATGGAGTGGATTCATTTATTTTTTATCTGTGTTTGAAGATCTGTCACAAATCATCGAACGGAGATCGACGATCGTCGAACTCATCTTGAGCTTTTTCGTCGACCTGAGATCGACGATAGCTCTGTGTGAAGCTAAAATCGTCGACCAGAGTTAGATGACTTTTCTCTTCTAAAAATAAATCATCGACCTGAGATCGACGATCTGTTTTCCCTCTTCATTCAGAGGCCGGCGATAATATTTTTCTATAAATATGTCGTCGACCTAAGATCGAAGATTTCTTATCTTATTGTAGGACAGAGCCCGACCTTTCATTTTCCAAAAGTAAAACCTATATTAAGGTTTGTCATCGTGCTCTATCCCGCGCCTTCCTAGTTCTCTTGCGCTTGATCTTTGTTTTCTTTGCAAGAATCTAATGGCTATTTCAGCTGTCGTTCTTACTGCGATGAAGTTCGACACAAGTTTTGACATTGACATGGATTCCATCAACCACTACAATCCAATCTTCGTGGATATATTGCATCTCTTCAAAGAACAGAATCTGAAGAAGATAATGACAACTAGGATCAAGCTTCCAGCAATTGAAATTAAAGAATGGGTTTACTTTTCAACATGTCCAGATGAATCGACTATGGTTGGAACTGTTTTTGGAACTCAGGTTATTCTAACTCCAGCTATACTTTCTGAGACTTTTGATTTAGTAAATCGAGAAGATGTTCTAGAACTAGATACCTCTGAGTACAGTTCAATGCTGATATTAATGGGTCATCCAGAATGAACACCTTCAAAACTGCTTAAGAAAAATCTGTCTGTCAAATTTTAATTCTTGGCAGATGTAGTTGGTAAAGTTCTGATGGGCAAGCACATAACACATGACAAATTAACAAGCAACAGTTCTCTGTGATGTCTGCTCTAGTTAATAGGAAATCTATAAACTGGGCCGGTCTTTTCTTTGAGTTGATTAGAAGGTAAAACTCTAAGAAAGAGGTTTGTTTTGGGAGAATATTGGGAATATTTCTCCAGGCTAAAGCTCCTGAATTGTTGGTCTCCCAAACCCAATTCATAAATGCCAGTAAGAGGATGGACTCCTCACTGTTTGGAAAGTGGGGGAGGACCATTCCCATGCCTTCCAATGGCTCCAGAACTTCTGAGGATACTAGAGCTGATGCAGCTACTTCCCTAACCCCAGTAGATGTCCCTCTCTCTGTCTCACCCTCAGTTCCCTCAGTCCCTGCCTCCCAAATCCAATCCTCTCGAGTTCTTTCACCTTCACCTCCTACTTCACCTATCAAAATTCAGAACTCCCCAGTTCATCCTACTTCTCCTCATGCAGATCATCCTGCTTCTCCTCGTGCAGATCATCATTCATATCCTTAGACAACTGCTTCTCCTTTCATTTCTCCATCATTATCCTCTCACATTCCCTCTGAGCCCTTCCAAAATGATATTCCAACATCATCTTTTCCCTCTGATGCTCATCCATCCTCTTCTTTTACTGAATTCACTCATATAGATTTCCCTTCTCCATTCTCAGTTTGCTCAAATTATGGTCATCAAACTCCTTACACCTCCTCTGAGCCTGAACCCCTTTACCTCAATTTCTCAGATATAGCCAAACATCTTCTACAATTCATTTCTCCTTCCTTAGAGCTTTTTATAGCACAGGCTATAGCTCCTCTAACTGCCTCCATCAACACTCTTACCCATAGAGTTGCTGCCCTTTCCTATGTCCCTTCTTCTGTGGGCCTGGCTCAGATGCCTCTGCAGCCAGGCAGGGGGAGATATCCAATGAAGAAGCTCCTATGCCTTCTCTAGCAGCAGTAGTTTTAGCAGATATGTAGAAGGATGTCTCCTCAGATGATCAGATGGCTCTAGATACAAAAATTATTGATATTGATACTGATATAGAAGAAATAGTGCTTCCAGAAGTTTTGACTGTTGGTGATTGTTGCATCAATCCCACAGTGGATATCTTTGAGTTGTTGAGTTCCTTTTGCACACTCTTTCTAGATTGTCTTCCAAATTTTAATCCATCCTCATTGGCTATTGTGTGTTGTACTCCCTATCTAAGTACTGAAGTTGTTAGACAACTAAAGGCAAGTTTTGTAGTTCCTCTAGCAGAACAGTCTAATGATCAGATGTCAATATTTCCTAGGCCATCCTATGTTTTGGATGATAGCCCCATTCCAAGTCTTGATGATCTCATTGCTCAAGATATTGCTATGGAAACTGAAGCAGTTCCTACTGAAGTTATCCTTCCTCCAGCTGATAAGGAAGTTCCAAAGGAAGTGATCAGAGAGATTGATGCACTGTATGTTATTCCCCAAAGCTCATTTAATGATGATCAAGATGATAATTCTTATTCTGATAACAGCAAGAAGAAAGTGTCTAAGTGTAAGAAACAAATAAAAAACAAACCGAAGAGGTTTAACAGAAATTTTATTATCCGAAAAAGGTATCTATTACAAAGGTATGGCCTCCCTTTTATAGAATGGAGGAGAGAAGAGAGAATACAAATAAGAGATGTGGGACTAAAAATTTATAGGACAAGCGGCCTATACACATAACAAACCGCACAAGCCGCGCGGTTAGATGAGAAGGGCTAACCGCTCGGCTACCACCAGAGAGAGAGAGAAGCCGCCAGGGGAGACCGCAAGGCAGCTCGGTCTCCAAGCCGCTAGAGACAAGCCGCTAGACCGTGCGGCCTTTAATCAGCCAAGACAGGCCTCTAGACCGCTCTGTCACTATCATCAACACTCCCCCTCAAGCTGGAGCATATATATCGATCATGCCCAGCTTGTCACAAATATGAAGAAACGAGACAGACACTGGCTTGGTGAAGAAGTTAGCCAACTCTTTATCAGAAGTGACGAAGGGAGTGCAAATTTGTTCCTTCAAAATCTCCTCATGAATGAAATGACAGTCGACCTCAATATGCTTCGTTCTTTCATGAAATACCGGATTTTTGGAGATGTATATGGCAGCCTTGTTATCACAGAACATAGGTAGAGGATAGTTGTAGATCTCTCCTAAATCCGTCATGAGCGCTCGTAACCACTTTAGCTCAAAAGTGGTCGATGCCATACTTTGATACTCTGCTTGTGTACTGGACCTGGAAACAACAGACTGCTTCTTGCTCTTCCAGCTCACCAGATTTCCCCCAACACCTGAGGTTGACTACCGATCCCCTTTGTCATCAGCGTAACTCGTATCTGAGTATGCTTCAACCCTTAGATGACCATTCTTCTGAAAGAGTAATCCTTTCTAAGGTGCTGCTTTGACATATTCCAAGATCCGCAAGGCGGACTGTAGATGGCACTCCCTAGGCGCTTGTATGATTTGTCTCACCTTGCCCATAGCATAGGAAATGTAGGGCCTAGTCACTATGAGATATATGAGCTTACCAACCAGACGCCTATACCACGTAACATCTGAAAGAGGAGGCGAATCATCTATCCAGGTTTTGTCTTCTCAAGTTGTCATGGGGCATCGGGCAGGTTTTTCTCCAGTCAATCCTGCCTCTTTTAATAGATCAAGAGCATACTTACGTTAGGAGAGGACAAATGAGTTGGGCTTTCGAGAGATTTCAATCCCCAAAAAATACTTCGGAGAGCCCATATCTTTCGTGAATAGATGTTGACGAAGATGCTGCTTTGTCAAGGCTACCCTTTCCTGATCATCGCTAGTGAGAAGAATATCATCAACGTACACAACAAGAACAACAACACCCGAGGAGGTTTTGCGAATGAATAACGAGTGATCGGCAGAGCTTCGCGTAAACCCAATGGCCACCATGATGTCGCTGAACTTGTCAAACCAAGCTCGAGGGCTCTGCTTGAGGCCATAGATTGCCTTCTTCAGCCGGCATACCCGTGTCTCCCCTTGAGCAACATACCCAGGAGGTTGCTCTATGTAGACAGCCTCCTGAAGATCGCCATAAAGGAAGGCATTCTTGACATCCAGCTGAGAAATCTGCCAATCTCTATTGACAGCCACAGAGAGAAGGACTCGGATAGTACTGAGACGAGCAACGGGAGAGAAGGTGTCAAAGTAATCAACCCCATATGTCTGAGTAAAGCCCTTAGCAACAAGGCGGGCCTTATAACGATCGACAGTGCCGTCTGGGCCAAATTTGACCACAAAGACCCAACGACAGCCAACCACATCAGTACCGAAGGGAGGAGGAATAAGAGTCTAGGTACCCCGCTCATTGAGGGTTGCCATTTCCTCATCCATTGCCATCTTTCAATGAGGGATATCAAGGGCCTCCTGGTAAGAACGGGGAGTGGCAGTAGCTGAGATAGCCAGTGCAAAGGCCCTGCGAGAAGAGGTAAGATGATCATATAAAACAATAGCAGCAATGGGGTGTAGAGTACACGTCTGCACCCCTTTGTGAAGAGCTACCGGAAGATCCAGGTTGGCGGGTCACTCGGCATCCGGAGAATCTGTGGCAGGGAGAGTTGGCCCGGGAGTAGAGAGCGACGGCAGCGGAGATGAGGGAGATGGTGGCGGAGGGGAGGGAGAGAGAGGGGGAGGGAGAGGAGCGGACAGAGACAGAGTGGGGGTGGAGATCGCAGTAGGAGATGAGGGGACGAAGAGAACAGCAGGAGTATTATAAGCTAGGGGGAGATAAGTAGAGGGGTCATCCAAGAAGTAGGAGGCATTCTCGAAGAAGGTGATGTCAACAGAGGTGAACTGCTTACAAAGAATGGGGTCAAAGCAACAGTAGTCTTTCTGAGTAGGAACAGTACCCCAGAAAGACACATTTGGTGGAGCGAGGGGAGGGCTTATCCCGGGTGACAGATGGGGCATGCACGAAGGCAGTGCACCCAAACATTCGGAGAGGGAGAGGGAAAGGATCCTTGCCCGGATACAGAATGGAGAATGGGGTTTTCCCGAGGAGAACGGTGGATGGAATGCAATTGATGAGGTAACAGGCAAGGAGAATGACATAGCCCTAATAGGAGCGAGGAACATGCATCTGGGTCATTAAAGTACGAGCGACTTCGAGGAGATGACGGTTTTTGCGTTCCGCCACCCCATTTTGTTGGGAGGTATAAATACAGCTAGTCTGATGAATAATGTCATGTTGCACACAAAAAGAGGTGAACGCATGACTCAAATATTCTTTTGCATTGTCGGACCGAAAAGTTTTAATACTAACATTAAACTGAGTTTTAATTAACTGATAAAAGAAGATCCATACATCCAAAAGTTCAGAGTGACCTCATAAGAGATACACCCAAGTACATCTAAAAAATCATCAAAAAAGGTTACAAAATAAGAACTACCCCGACCAATGGTGAGGGTAGGAGCAGGTCCCCAGACATCGGAGTGGACTAGATCAAACGGACGGGTAGAGCCCCGACCTTGCTTCGGCGGGAAGGAGGAACGGTGAATCTTGCCAAGCTGATAAGCGTCACAGTTGAGAGGAGTACTGGAAGGAGGGAGGTGGGGCAGAAGCTGATGTAGAAGCCGTGGAGGAGGATGACCGAGACAGAGATGCCACTGGAGATGATCCGTACAAGAGGAGGAGAAGGTGGATAAGGCGGAAACGTTGTCGAGGAAGTAGAGGCCTCCACTCTCAGTCCCAGTAGCAATCATCCGGTGGGAGCTCGGATCCTAAAAAGAGTAAGAAGTAGGAGTAAACATCATAGAGCACTGAAGCTGCTTGCATGAAGAAGTAACCGACAATAAATTGCACGGAAACTTGGGCACATAAAGAGTGTCTGCTAGGCAAAGAGACGGAGTAACATGAACGACTCCCGACCCATGAACCGGGGAGGGAGAACCGCTTGCAATGAGGACAGGAGGCAACCGATCATGCTGCTCGAGGAGAGAGAAACACTGAGGATTGCCAATCATGTGATTAGTTACACCAGAGTCGATAAGCCATTTACCTTGAGTCACCATGTGGGCACTACCTGATGATGTAACCACGGAGGCAGACGTCTCGGGAGAGGAGGCTGAAGAGTCACCGGAGGGGCGAAGATGGGGATGCTTCGTCCAGCAGCGTTCTATAGTGTGGCCGGTGCGACCACACTGAGAGCAGAGGTAGCGGGAAGGAGCACGTCCGCCAGACGGGTGACTGCAGCTACCAGCGCCACTCCACTGAGTTTGGTGAGCATAGTTGTCCGATGGAGAGGGAGTGGGCAGAAGGGGACGCTGAAGAAGAGAGGTGACGGCAGTGATGCGGGCAGCAGTGGACCCTAGGGTAGGGATTCCGCCTCACCCAGAATTTGCTGGCAGATCATATCATAAGTATCAGGAAGCCGGAGCAGATATCACACAACCAGAAGCTTCTGGAAATGCTTGTGTTGTTAGGACAAATCCGCAGAAAAGGGGCGATTCTGAAGAATCTCAGCCCCAAGAGCCTGAACCTGTTGGTAGGAAGTAGCAGGTGATAAAGTAGGATGGGCAAAGAGGTCCGCATACAACACATAGATACGGGACGTCTGAGCCTCCTTTGAGTACAGAGCGGCAAGATGAAGCCAAGCGGCCTTGACCGTCTCATCAAGACGGATAACGGTGAGGCAATCATCGGAAAGGCTGTTAGCGAGCCAAGTACGCACAAGTGCGTCACTCGCATCCCAGTCATCAAAGAGAGGTGAAGTGGTGGGCGGAGGGTCATCAACGAGATGATGGCATTTGCGTTGTGAGCGAAGGAGAAAGGTGAAGGAGATGCTCCAATCCGGGTAGTTGTGGCCGACAAGTGTGGAAACAGTACAAAGGTTCCCGGAAGGAGGAGGAGGAAGAGGTGGAGCCGGATTGGCGACAGGAGTGGTGGCAGTAGAAGCATTCAGAGAGAGCCATAGTAGAAAACAATAGGAAGCCGCGCGGTTAGGAATGAAACCGGGAGGTTAGGCGAGATAACCGTGTGCAAGAAATCACAACGGTTATAAGAAAAAGAGCTGCAGCGGTCACGATGAAAGACACCAGCGGCCAGAAAAACCACGACCAAGCCGCAGAACAAAGCAGAGGGAAAGAAGTCGTGCGGCTAGAAAGAAACCCGCGCGAACTGAGAAAGAAGAAGACCGCGCGAACAGAGAATGGTCCGCAGGAAGGCAAACACGACAACAGGTCGCGGCGACAGGTCGTGGCGACTGGAAAAGAGGGTGCAGCGACTAAGGACAGGTCGCGGAGTGAAGAAAGGGGAAACAAGGAGGTCACGCACACTAAGGGAAACGACACGGAGAGGAGAGAGAGAAGAGGCCGCGCGAACAGGATGCAAGCCGGCCAAAGATACAGACCGCGAGGACAGGTCGCGAGCCGGCCGAAGAGACAAACTGCGAGGACAGGTCGCGAACAGAAGAAGCAAGCCGCGCGAACAGGTCGCGGCGGTCAGAGAAGGCACCCAGATTCAGGAGGAGAAATCGAGTACTCTGATACCATGTAAGAAACGAACAAAAAACAAACCGGAGAGGTTTAACAGAAATTTTATTATCTGAAAAAGGTATCTATTACAAAGGTATGGCCTCCCTTTTATAGAATAGATGAGAGAAGAGAGAATACAAATAAGAGATGTTGGACTAAAAATTTACAGGACAAGCAGCCTATACACAAAACAAACCGCACAAGCCGCGCGGTTAGATTAGAAGGGCTAACCACTCGGCTACCACTAGAGAGAGAGAGAAGCCGCCAGGGAAGACTGCAAGGCCGCTCGGTCTCCAAGCCGCCAGAGACAAACTGCTAGACCCCGCGGCCTTCAATCCGCCAAGACAGGCCGCCAGACCGCCCGGTCACTAACATCAACACTAAGAAAAGAAAAGCTCGTCCTAAGGCAGCTCCAAAGCCAAATCCTCTTAATGACACTCCCTACTACATTCTCCAGAAGAATACTCCTTATCAAAGAATTTCACAGTGGATGTGGTTGTCTAAGAATGAGAAAAAGGCTAGAAGGAAGAAAAGAAGGTACTCTCCTACTCCTCAAAAGTTCAGGAGAGGTCCTACTCCTCCTTCTCCTCCTCCTCCTCCGTATGTAGGATCCTCAGGCAATGTTACTCAAAGTTCAAATATCTCTAAGTCTTTAAAGCCAGCTCCTTCTCAGCATCAGAAGAAAGCTCCCTCTAGTTCTGAAAGGCATTCCACCTCTCAATCTTCTAATTCTAAAGGCAAATTCAGTCAAGCTCCTCCTCCCAGATCTCTCTATTCTGAGAAAAAGCAAGATAATCCCTCAGTGACAAACTTTCAAGCTCAATCAACTCAATTCAGATTTGTCACTAAATTGCCTCCTCATGATGATTCTCCTATTGTTGATCAGGAACTTGATCCTAATTTCAGGATGGCCAGACTCAATGAGTTAATTGGATTGTCTTAGATTAATAAGGCCAGAAAAGAAGGACAAGATCTCTCACAGTTTAATACAATGTCCTCCTACAGAGAAAAAGAACTTGAAAGGCTGCAAGTGAGTAAGAAAGTAATCAATCCGGGTGAATATATCTCACTTCATCCAGAAGTAGTTGTCCCCAGAGCCACCTCTAAAAAAAATCTTGGTGAGCAAGACTTAAAGATGTCAAAGAAGGAAGTAGAAGACCCATCCAGGAAGATTTCCTTTACCAAAACCTCTTGTGCTCCTCCTCCTGCTAATTCTTAAGTTTTTCTCTGAACTATTATTTTTACCATACTATTTTTACTATTTTATCTGAACTAATTATGCAGTACATTGTTATATTATATCTGTTAATAATTTAAGTTTTATCAGATATGTATGGCCTTGTATTTTAGTTTTCCTTTTACTTTGAGTGACCTCACCCAAATAGGGGGAGATTGTTGGAACCCTTGTTTGATTTGGGCTAGGTCCACTCTTAGGATGTTGACCCATATGTATAGCTAGGGTCAAGGTCTAGGTCTAAGTTAGTCTCTACAGGTCAGACTTCTCAGGACCAGCTTTGGATTTCTCTTTTAGATCTCAGACTTAGAAGAATTCTGTGGAATTCATATCAGTTTGACTTTCGTCAAACTCAGCTCGACGATCGTCGATCTCCGATTGTCGATCTCAAAGATTAATCTCTGAACTAAGCTCGACGATCTACGAGCTTAGGTCGATGTTTTCTCTTGTTCTCAGATATCTCAGATTATAGATAGTCGATCTCAACTTGACGATCTTCCAGCCCAGATCGACGACCATTCTCTGCATTCGATTCCTTTTATTTTCAGCAGCTGTCTTGAAGATTTATTTCCTAATTCATTGATTCTATTTATGTCAAATAATCTCTGGCAGTTAATGCTAACATTCTCAAGGCATATAGCCATTTCTTCACAGCATTAACTATGGTATTTTACAGAGTTATTATTCTGACTTATTTGCCAAGACAGTTGGGGAGAAAATTAATTGCCAGAATTTGTAGCCGTTTTTCTCCTCGTTTTCTGCAGTATTTCAAGGAATATTTTTGAATCTCAAAAAGATATATTCAGACTGGTTAATAGTCAGACAAGTGCATTCAAAAACTCTCTCTCTCAGAAATCACAAGCATTCTGGTCTGCAACAGCTTTCAGAACTCTCCATTCTGCTCTCAGAATACAGAAGAAGAACAACTAGTTTTCATCTTGAGTCTTCTTCCTCAGTTCTATCTTTAGGAATCTACAGAGAAATAAAATCAACATCATTTCTACAGATTCTGAAGAACAAGAACACCAGTCTATTGTAGACCTACACCCTGGACCAAGCTTCCATCTTCCTGAATCAACTCATTATCTCAGGGGGAGCTTTGGCATCATCAAATCCACATAGTCTTCTCATTTGCTTTGAGAAAGAGAAGACTGCCATCTATTTTCTTTAACCTCTCTTGTACATGGTTATTACTCCCTTCAAAAGTGAACTCTTTGGTGATAGGGCACCTGATCAAAAACCTATTGGTTTTTATGCACCTGATCAAAAGCCTGAAGGGTTTCTAGATCTACCTGAAGCAGATCTTGTGGTGATAGGGCACCTGATAAAAAACCTAAGTGGATACATACCAGGGTGGCAGAAGAGTGGATGTACCCAGATTTGGGGAACCACTATAATTTTCTTGTGTCGTCTGGTTGCTCATCTTTCTTTATTCCTGTTGTGCTGTGTTTGCTCTTGTTTTTAATCCTCTTATACTTATAAGTAACATCTATTTTAATTCTTCTATAAAAATTAATTAAAAGTTTTTAGTACTCTATTCACCCCCCCCCCTCTAGAGTATATTGGATTTATCCCCTCTCTTTCACAATATCTGTATCTTAACTCATACATGTTACGATATCACTTTGTTTTATGCCCTCCTGTTGGCCAAGATTATAGACTCGAGGTTGTGCTTGGGGTGTAGTTGAATCACCACTTACTTTCCCTTTTCAGCATACATCGCACCCATCTTTCTCTCTGTCTTAGGAGGTCTACTCCAACAATCTTAGGCCATGTGTCCCATCTTGCCACATGTGTAATAAGTAAGCAGGCCTCATCTTGTAATCGCGTTATACATAGTAGAAGAAGCTGGTCCTAAAGACTTAACCATCTTCCTCCACTTTCCATATATAGATCTTCCTGAACTCGACACTTTAAACTCTGGCTTCCTTACTGCCGAGTCATTCTTACGCTGCATGCGCTTCATATCTTATTCTAGGGAACCAGTCGTATTGACCAAGGTTAGAAAACCTTGCATCATCAGACCAAGAGAAGCAACCGTAACTCATCTCGCAACCCTTCATAAAACCGATTTGTCTTCCGTTCCTTGTCTTCAAACATAAAGCCTGCATAAAATCCCAACCTTGTAAACTCGTGTAAGTAGTCATCCACAGAACTTTCTCCTTGAGTAAACCTTTGGAATATATTTTCCATTGCAATATGTTGTGTAGATGGAAGATACCTTGCCAGAAACAGTCTTGAGAATTCCTCAATCGAGATCTCAATCAATGGCCTACTAGCAAACTAGTGCAGCTCCAACTCATCCCATCATAGCCTCTCCTCTCCCTCTAATAAGAAGGTAGATACAGTGACTTTCTGCCACTCCTTAGTTTTCATTGCCGTCATGGTTCTCTTTATTTTTGAGAGCCATTCTTTATCTTGTGGTGGGGTTCCATTACCTGCAAAAACAGGAGGATTGAAACCCATCACGTGTTTCAATTGCTTTTCCATTGCTCTCCTTGCTATCACTAGCTCAACGGGCACTTATCTCACCGCCACATGCCCAACTATGCCAACAGGTTCTTGGACCACCACAAGGGTAGGAGATTGTACTCACCCTCCTGGTTACGCATTGATTAATACGAACACAACTTTAGCAACCAACCGTATAGTTTCTGCAGAAGGAGGAGGTGTTGGCACCTCAGTTGGTGCACTACTCTCCGTCAAGCGCTGGGTTTCACTCTACCCCGCACCACTTCTAGTCACATATAATCGTGAAACACACAATTAAGCAACTAATAACATTACAAAAAGCAATTATTGGAACACATAGGTTCCACAAACATGTGTATTTTCATTTCTAAGTTGACATTCATTGGTTTTCATGTTATAATGGTTGTGCATATATACGTGCTCACCACCCCTTAAAAGAATTCGTCTACAAATTCGAATAAGATAGATCAACACTAGCCTCTAATACGAAATTATTACACCTCCATCTGTCACATAGACTATAATAGAATGTCCGGTCAGGGCCCCACTCCATATTCCACGAACAGTAAGTGGAGTTACTCATTGAAACCATTTCATTCATGCATCCAAACTCAGAGTGCATTCTAGCAGAAATAGTTAACTTAGTTATAGAACCCAAAAGCCAGGAATGTCCACTACAAAATAGAGGAATGATATTTAATACACAACACATTCTGGCCTTAAGGCCTTATAACTATTTTCGTTACAAAATGTATCTTCCATACATAAGAACACAGGCCGACCACACATGAAAATAGTAAACATTTACCTTTGGGCCATCGTGGGCCAGTCAATCGCAGCATAAGGTACTTCAGCCCGCTACTTTCCACTTGGCTCTCTAGCACCTGCATAGCACGACCCACCAAAACGTGGCAAAATAAAGCAATGGTCAGCATTAGCTAGCAAAATTATAATGAACCCACCCCTCACTCGGGGTGGAGGTTATCCTTCCCTGTAAAAAATAGTATATATATCTCTTTTTGCAACCAAACGTGCATGTAAACGCCATTCGCCACAAACATTGGGACTCATAGCCACACGCCCCGTGCACTCAGGGCACATTGACGATGTACCAGATTTTCCCTTGGGACCACCACCATCTACAGACCCAGATTTGATGGTGCAAACTTGAGCATTTCTAGTATTTCCGGTCCATAGCCTAAGACTTTCATTATGCCAACAGCAAAAGCCAGTTAAATTAGGAAATTTAGTCTGAACGACATAATGCGGGTAAAATTCAGCTTTTGCCCGTTGCTTAAATATCCATGCCAACACCGACGGTCAAAGCCATCATGGCAAATGACAAGATGTAGGTCAACCTCCCCTTTCTCGTTCGGCTCTCTGGCCTTTTGGCTAGGCACTCAGGCTCTCAGCTTCAATTGCCTCTCACATTGTCCCAAGGACCTGATCTTGCAATGATCACATCAATGGCTCTCATGGCCATAATAGGTGGGCTATTAAGGTGCAATAGCTTCAAACAATAGCCCCCATGTATTCAAGAGACAGGTCACACAAACATACATCACTGGGATCTATCATCGACGATAGAACTACCACCACACGGTAGAGGATAGAATCTCATTTCTTCCCAAATTTTTGGTGTTTTCCTAGAGGCAACCTCCAGTACATCATCCTACAAATCCCCTGACCCCGGAAACTACACATTTAATCCATAGAGTCTTCTCCAGCATGCAAATCAATCATCATCAATACAGACCAACCTGTCTAAATGGGGTTCACACAACATGCCTATTTTGTATTTTAATTCCAAATTCTATAGGCAATTTCTACTGGGGATCACAATGATCTACTCACTGAAAATCACACTTTTCTTCACCCTTTGGTGAGGGGTTCCATGCGCTTATGCAAATTGAGGACTTCACTTGTATAAGGAGAAAGGTCGTTACCCTTGTCGATCGCTTATGAGTTATAAGCTTGCACTTGATCTAGATGGAACTGATCACCACAATTTCCTCTCCGCAAATCTAGTTTCGACTAGCAAATTCGATCACAAGAATTCCTTGGATCACCTTTTCCCTTTGCCTCCTGGCTTTTTCTTTCTCTATCCTCAAGAACTAAGAGAAAGAGAAAAAAATGAGAAAATGATCACATTTCTAGCCTTTATCAAGAAGCTACCACCGCACGGTATCTTGCTACCTCCGCGCACACACCCTTGGCTGTGGCGATGGCAGTGATCTCATCCAACATCGCCTTGCCGCTCCCAATACCGCTGCGCGGTATCTTACTACCATTGAACGGTACGATCCAGAGCCAAACTACAATTAATTCACCGGCTACTGCCGCGTTGTATCACACTACCACCACGCGGTAGGTTCTCAATGATTCGTCGAGAGTGTGGAGTGGTATCGCCACGCGTTACCTTTCTACCTCTATGTGGTAACTTACTGAAACAAAGGTTGATTTAAGTCAACTGGATACCGCTGGCATTAACGCTACCGCTTAGCGGTAACTCCTAGAAATCAACTTATTGTTATTTTCAAAAACTTTGGGGCATTACACAACCATAACTAGTGATGCCAAAATAAGAGTGATAGAAGACTAGTGTGCTGGTGGGACACCCATCCCTATGGCATGTGTGCTCATTCTTGTTAATGAAGGAGCAACCTACAGGACCCATTTTCGTTACCTACTTCCTGAATTGCTATCCATCTTTTTTAACGGCGTTGAGTCACCCACTTATGCTGGTTGGAATGGATTAAAGACTGCATTTTGGTCTTAGAAGTCCCGTCGGAGTTGAGGGTCACTCTTATCTCCTTTGCGCTTTTTAGAGAGGCTGAGATATGGTGGCAGGAGGAGTGGAGTGGACATTTTTCCCGACACCCTTGGTTCTAAATCCTTGTGGAGGAGTTTGCTTCAGCATTCTTGGAACATTTCATTCCGACAACTACTCACATATTACTTCGAGTAAATTTCCTGATGCTGAGACAGAAGGAGTTGTCTGTGGAGGTTTACCTCCAAGAGTTTTTGTGACTGAGCCATTATGGTGAGCATGTCCTATTGAGTGATGAGGACTAAGCATGATATTTCTGTAAAGGCTTGCATGAGGTCTGTAAGCCCAAATTGCGTGCAACAATGTTTATTAGTTTCTCTATTTTGATTCAAGCGGCCTGCAATGTGGAACTTATCATTCACCTAGGGCAGAGTGAATCAGAAGAATGGTTTGAAAGAAATAGATTGCGAGCTGCTGAATCAAAAATAACACATGCACTTGAAGAAGTCAAAGTCAAAAGTTCAAGGAAGAGGTAGAAGTCACCTATTTTCTTCTTTCATTGTGGTCGTCATGGTCACGTTACTCGGGGATGCTGGTCTAGGCCATGAAGAAGAAGTGGTGATGACCACTTTAACCCCTTTTTTGTGCAAAGTAGTATGCATTAGAGGTATGCGTGTACATGTACTTTCATGTATGAGCAACATTTTGTTACATGTGTTAAGTTGTTATACCGCTTTCTATTTTGGACCCCTTTTTCGAGGTTTACCCTCTTCTTTTGTGACTCTAATAGCTTAGTCAATTTTTGATGTTATGGTACTTTGTACGTGGTGTTTGCGAAGCTTTAGATGATTGATGACTATAACGAACAAGTCAAAAAAAAATTTTGGCATAACCGTGTACTTATGACCTTATATGAGCCTGACCTCGTAACATGTTAATATTTAAAATTATATATGTGTTACATGGTGACTAGCACACTCGTGAAGAGTCATTATTTGTGTACCAAAAATGGGTTGAAAGTGATTCCTTGAAAGTATAGTTATAGGCAAAATACTATTAAATTTATGTGTGTCGTTTAGAGATTGATGGTTTGGGAACTTGATTTTTGGTCGTGCGTCCAATTTAGCTGAAATCATTAATAGGATCACCAGCGGTTGAGCTTCATAGCTTTCTTTGTAGAATTCATACAAGGATTAGTTCATGTTTGAGCACAAGTAAACACCTCATTGAGGTTGACATGTCTCGGGTGATGGAGACAGCGACCCCCAACATGATGAAGAAGGTGACAACATGCTTACGGAAGATCTTTCTCCGTCTCCAGTCAAAGACTTGAGGCGCCGTGGTGACCTTGTGGAGCGACGCTACAATCTCCGCCCTCAGCGCAAGACAACCTATTAATATTTTTTTGAATTTATTTGTTATTTTGTGAGCATTTTTTTATTTTTCATGTTATGTTTAAACTTATGTGTGTTTTATTTTTATTTTGGGTTGAACGTAGCAAATCCTTATTATAAGCCTATATAAGGCCTTGCTATTGTTAATTTTATTAAGTTGATTAATAAGAAAACCTAATTTGAGTTTCCCCCACTATTGCTCTCTCCTCCTCTCTTCAAAATTTTTGTTAGCCCTCTCCCTTCTCTCCAAACCGCCAGCCACCACTTCCCTTTAGGGTTCGGCCCTCCCCCAAGCCGCCACCCTCTCTCTCCCCTTCAAACTCTCGGACACCCTCCTCCACCATCCATACCCGACCAGCCCTCTTCTTTACAAAACCCGACAAGCCCACTCCATCACCACCCCAAAAATCGAGCAACCCCTCTTTCTCAAAACCCGACAGCCCCCTTGTGGGAATAACCCGACCGGCCCTCCTCTTGGTGGATCCCGACCAAGGCGCCACTCAACGTGGTTCCGGGGAATTGAATCTGGCATGAAGCAAGAAAGGCGGGCGTGTTTCTATCCGTTCGGCGCGACTTTGGAGGATCCGGTGATGAGCGATCCAAGTTTTGGAGAATATAAATCTCCGAGTGGGGTAATCAAAATTTCTACTTTCTCTGAGTGATTTTACTTTCCGTCTAGATAATTTCTATGGTGGAATACTTTAGCATTGATTCTTTATAGCGTTGAATTAGTCGTGGTTTTCTTTGATCGATTTTGTTATCTATCTTGATTTGTTTAATTTTGAAAGGATTGACAAACCTCATTTTCTTTTTGTTGGGAGAGATCTACCGTTTCCGAATCGTAATTTTTTAGTGGATCTCTTTTGGTACAATAACCGCTCGATCGGACCGGGTGGGTCCTTTTAGCCTGAAAGAATATCGTCCTATAACTTTTGTTCGATCTTAAACGGTTTGGCTACCCGTACGTTAGCATTTAATTGATAAAATTGAATAATGTGTGTGCTTCGCTGAAAGTTTGTGCGAACGTAGAATTTGGGCGTCGAGAGGAATTCGAGTTTGTCCGTAATATCCGTGTCCGCATACAAGCCTGCATCAATTTGGTATCAGAGAGAGGTTATGTCGATTTCTTAATTCGTATCATCCTAAAATTTTCATAGAACGCTGACACGCACTTGCACGATTCGTAGTCCAAAGCAAAAATAAAATTTTTTAATTTTTGGTCTGCAAATAGCGGCCTAAAACTTTTATTTTTCTGCAAAAAAATTTTTAACTTTTTTTTAATAATCTCCTTATTATTGTCCTAAAGAAACTCAAAAACAATTTTCTACTACCCAGTTATTAAGCGGGAACAATTCCATTTGTCATAAATTATATTGGGTCAGAATCATAATGTAACACCCCAAAATCCCAAAATTTGAGTTTAGGCTGGGCAACACGGCTCGGGACACGGGCATGTCCCAAGCTATGTCCTGCTCTGTTTAGTCGAGTATGGATTGGGACTCGAGTGTGTCTCGAGTGAGGCACACGGCCTGGGACACGAGCGTGTCCCAAGCCGTGTCCTGCTCTGTGTCGTCTCGAGTACTTGACGAAATGCACTCGACGTTTGTCAAGAGGGTACACGGCCTGTGACACGGGCGTGTCAGAGGCCGTGTCCCCCCTCGGGTTTTGGCCAGGTTTGTGCGGCCTATTGAACATGGGCTGGACGCGGGCGTGTCCGCAGCCGCGTCTAGGCATACGGCCTGTGACACGGAGTCCTTCTCTGGAATTGTCCAGGGCATTGAGGCCTGGTGAACATGGCCTGGACACAGGCGTGTCTGAAGTCGTGTCAGTGCACACGGCCTGTGACACAGGCATGTCACATGGTCGTGTCATGTTCTGGATAAGACGATTTGTGTGCCGCTTAAGGTACACGGCCTATGACACGGGCGTGTCACAGGCCGTGTTCGGCCCAGGAAAAGTTATTTCAGGGCGATTTGTGGTCGTTCATTTCCTTCAGATGAGATCTAAGGGTCCAAGCTTCTCCCTACTGAGTTAAGTTTAGGAATTGAGAGTTATCTCTCATTTACTTTTGGCAATTCTCTTTCAAAAAGAGAGAGAGAAGGGAGAGCAAGGAGGAAGAAGAGAAGAGAGCCGGCCGCCAATGGAGCTTCAGCGTTTGGAATTGCGAGCCGCGTCAAGATTTGTGGAGGCGAGAGCGTTGCGGTGCTTGCTATCTTGCTAGAATTCCATGGCTCCAAAGAGATCGTCAAGGGTAACAATCTTCTTTCTTGGACATGTGAAGTCCTCGTTTTGGCATGTTTATGGATTTCCACCACCTGTTCAGGGATTTACTTGGGTTGATTCTTGCAATCCCCAGTCTTGCATATAGATCCAAAAATGTGCAGTACAGAATAGGCAAGCTGTGTGAAGCCTTTTTGGACAGGTTAGTCTGGATTGGTGATGTTGCATTTTGCGCACCGGAGAACACTCCGCGTATAAACATGTAGTTTGTGGAGTCGATGGGTTGTGATTGTGAAAGGTAGTAACAGGAATTACTGGAGCGGAATTCCAGGAAAATACCCTCATGATTCTTGTGTTGTATGCCATGTTTGAATGAGTTTGGGTGCAGAAAGTGAGTTCTGCTAAACCCGCCAAGCAACCGCGAGGAACGCTGGCATTATCTCCCCTTTTTGGATTGTGAAGCCAGTCCTTGGAGGGCAGTGTTGCTATTGTGAGTTGTGTGCTCTTAAAAAGGCTTAGTGCCAAACAGGAAAGGTGAAACCGACCCACGCTTGTAAATTGGCCATTAGTACTTTGGTATTCGATGATGGCATGGCAACTTGAGCAACGGGGGGGGGGGTGGCTTATCTGTACCTGCATTATGTCTGACCGACTGGTAGAACTAATTATTGGTCTCATTGGAGCGCATAATGAGAGTCTTAGGCCTACACGTCATTAAGACTAAATGCTCAATACCGTTGGGTTACGGAACTTGAACAGTGGTGGGACCCTGGTTCGCTAGTACACCAAGAATGTTCCCTGAGTGCACGGATCATCGGGCCGTGTGGCCGACGTTTGTGATAAGTTGATTGTACGTTAGTGCACATTGTATAATATATCTGCTTTTGAAAGCTATGCCTGCAGGGAAGGAATACCACTGCCCCGAGAAAGGGGTAGGGTCATTATAAATTGGTCAGCTGAATGCTGACCGTTGCTTTGTTTGCCACCAATATGGTGGGTTGTCCCTATGCAGGTGCTGGAGAGCCGAGCGAAAAATAGAGGGTTGAAGCCCCTACTATTGTTGCTACTACTTCTGGCCCTCGAAGGATGAGCAAAGGCTTTTGTTATGTTCATGTGTGGTCGGTCTGCGCGCCGATGTTTGAAATCCACACTTGTAAAGCGTAACTGAAAGGCCTTATGGCCAAACTCTTGAGTATTTGTTGTATATTCCTTCGTGTGTATATATAAATGTGGTTGTTTATATATAGTGGACTTTCATGGTTTGAGTTCAGTTTTAACATTAAAATCTTTCGCTAGTATGCTCTGTGTTAGGATGCGTACTTATTTTGGTATTAACCTGTGACCTCGCCGCCTGTTTGTTGCATATAGTGTGGGGCCCCGGTTGGACCTTCTATTATATGTTATTTAACGGATGGAGTCATTACATTTTGGTATCAGTTTGTCTTGATCTTCCTCTTTCGAATTCGTGGTCGAATTCTTTTGCGGGGTGGCGAGCATGTGTTAGTGCAACCCACTTTAACATTAATGAACTCTGGAATGTCCACTAAGGAATGTAAATACTCCTGTTTGAGGAACCTACGCGTTCCCATATTGTTTTGATTGCTTGTGCAAGGTCGCTAAAGTGTGTCTTGTTCACCTATAGGTGACTCATAGTGATGTTGGGCAATCGGAGCCCCAACATTCTGCTGAGAGTGCGGAACCAGCTTAGGTTCCCACACTTCCTCCTTCTGCAGAAACAGCCCGCTTAGTTGCTGAGGCGCTATTTGCCATGATTCATGCATAGCTTATTGGGCAAGCGCAGTCGGCACTGGTGCCAGAACGGGTTGCTGTAAGACCAGAACCTGTTGAGGCTATTGATCCTCGAGCAGATGAGCGGCAGTTGAAGCATTTTATGAGCTTCAATCCTCTGATGTTCACGGGTGTGGGAACCCCAGTACAAGCGGAAGATTGGTTGTTGCGCATCAAGCGTATATTGACGGCGATAAGGATGGAGGAAGATCAAAAGGTCACCTTGGCCATCTTCTTACCGGAAGGAGAGTCTCAGTTATGGTTGGACGAGATAGAGTTGCATCACCTAGCGGGCAGGCAATTAACACAAGTCTCGATTGAGGAGTTTTCGCGACTATTTTTGGCAAAGCACCTACCAGCGGCAAAATGCATCGCCATGGAAAATGAGTTCCAACGTCTAACACAAGTTGAAAGTAGTGTTGATACTTACTTTCACGAGTTTACAAGGTTGGGTCGTTATGCAGGGTCTATCTTTGCTGATGAACAACGAAAAACCTATAGGTTCTACGAAGGGTTGTGGGATGAGTTGAAATTCCTGCTCTCAAGTTCGGTGAACCAAGGATTTCAGGCATTGGTTGATACTGCTTGTGCACTGGAGAATGATATGAAACGGGTGCAAGGAAAGAGGGACTTGGCTATGACGAAGTCTGAGTTCAAAGTGCCCCGTCCTGGAAAATCAAACTACCAAAAGAAGTGGAACAAGAGAGCCAAATCTTCTGGACAGGCCCCTTCTTCTATTGCGTCGGGAGCAACGTCAAAGCAAGAGTCTCGTACCTGCTTTACATATGGCAAAGTGGGAAATATAGCATGTGACTGTCTGGTTGGTCCGCCAAAGGGTGAAAATAAGACGGGAGTGTCTTATGCTGAGAAGGGAAAAGTAGTGGTGGAGTCCTCTTCATCCCAAGCGCGGCCCTGAGTATATAATCTAGACCAGCAAGAGGCCATAAAGCAAAGTGACGTTGTCACAGGTACGAGTTAAGATATTGATTGCTTTTTATATTGCATACCTTGTGTGTAGCTTGTGTATGATGTGTTTATCTTAGGCTTTGTCCTGATTTGGAACAACCGACGAGAGCACTATTCGATACGAGTGCTTCACACTCATTTCTGTCTAAGGACTTCGTAACTTGAATTGGAGTACCTAGTTATGTGACGACAGATCGTGTTAAGGTGGTATTACTGAATGGTTGTGTGATGCTTGCGGATAGGGCTTGCAATGTGGCTGTTCAAATAGGAAGTCGGGATTTCAGCTTGAGCGCATCTGTGCTACCGATATCAGAATTTGATGTGATCTTTGGTATGGAATGGCTCTCGGAGTAGCGTGCCTTTATTGATTGCAATTCAAAGGAGATCACACTGGGCAAGAATACCGAGCTTGAGATTAAGTTCTCTGGTATGCGAGGAGTAGGAGGGACCTTGATGTCTGTTCTCCAAGTCGTCAATGCTGTTCGGAAGGGCGCGGAGTTATTCTTCATACTTATTCAGGTTATTGAGCCAAGGGCCAGTGTGAATGATGTTCCGATTGTGTCGGAGATTGCCGATGTGTTTCCTAAGGATCTTCCTGTGTTACCACCCCAGCGAGAGATTGACTTCCTTATTGAGTTGTTGCCAGGTGGGAAACTTGTGACCCGCTAGCCATATCACGTAGCGCCAATGGAAATGGCATAACTGAAGGTTCAATTGCAAGAGTTGCTGCACCAGGGTTATATATGCCCAAGTATGTCACCTTGGAGCACACCTGTTCTATTTGTGAAAAAGAAGGACGGTAGTTTACGGTTGTGTATTGATTATCATGAATTGAATAAGCTGACAGAGAAAAACAAGTTTCCAATTCCACGGATAAATGACTTTTTCAATCAACTAGCGGGATTAACCATCTATTCTAAATTGGATTTAAAATCTGGATATTACCAATTGAGAATTTGGAAAGGTGACATTTCCAAGACAGCGTTTGGAGCACGTTACGGTCACTATGAGTTCACTTTAATGCTGTTTGGGCTATGTAATGCGCCATCGGTGTTCATGGATCTAATGCACCGAACATTACGAGAGTACTTGGATCTGTTTGTGATTGTATTCATTGATGATATCTTGGTGTACTCTCAATCTGAAGCTGATCATGCGAGCCATTTACGGTTGGTGTTGCATGCCCTGCGGAGAAATAAGCTGTTTGAACACCCTATTACTTATTTGGGTCAGGATCACTATGTATGTTAGGAATGTTGCATTGACCTAGTTGTATAGAGTAAAGGTCAATTAGTTTCAAGGTTAAGGACTTAGGTTTGAAGTTTTCCTCAAGATCTCCAAGCTCTGATGAGAAGCGAGAATTCTAGTAAGGATTAACATGTTGTCGAACCCAGCTCGACGATAGTTGAACTCAGCTCAACGAGGTCGTCAAATCAAGTTCGACGATCTCTGAGCTCAGCTCGACTATCTCAGAACTCCGTTCATTGATCTCTGTCCAAGACCATTTTAAATATCTCTTAGCCAAGTTCAACGATAGTTGAGCTCAGATCGACGATAACTATTTGAGGTCGACGTTTCTGAGAATTTTATTACTTTGTTAAGGATTTCAAATGATTTCAAATCAGAGCATTTAATGAAGAATATTTGTAGCCATTTTATCACATCTGGAGCAAGTTTCAAGGGAAGAAATAAGGAATATATTTATTCTCTTTAATTCTTTCCTTCCAGAGACAGTTGACAGATAAGGGATTTCCTTTATGACTTTTCTAATGGCCCCAAAGACGATTGCAGCATTGGATTTCAGATAAGAAGAGAATATATATTATTATTATTGGTCTGATCAACAACAACACACAGACAGAGAAATAGAAGAAGCTTTTGTGATCAACAATCAAGTTTTTCATTTTTGGTCTTCATTCTTCATTCTCCAGACACACATAATTCAGTTCTTGCTGAATCATTCTTTGCTGGAGCCATCTCTTTTGAAAACCTAT
This sequence comes from Platanthera zijinensis, assembly GCA_039513925.1. NCBI lineage: Eukaryota > Viridiplantae > Streptophyta > Magnoliopsida > Asparagales > Orchidaceae > Platanthera > Platanthera zijinensis. The sequence goes on from CM077079.1 coordinate 75,523,155, forward strand.
CACCCTTGTAAAGCTTCTCTTCCTGATCCATTACTAATCTCAGGGGGAGCTTTGACAACAGCATCCATTTATGCTTCTCTTTGATAGTTGACAGAGAAGACAACTCATTTATTTTTCTTTTTCTTTACTGTAAAAGGGTTTTTGAACTCCCTTCAAAAGTTTTTGTTTTGGTTCCTGAGACCTGATCAAAACTCAGAGGTGGCAATACACCTGATCAAAAATCTGGTTTGGTTTTTGAGCACGTTATCAAAACCTCATTGGTGTTAGGACACCTGATCAACTCATCCTGTAGTGAATTCCTACCAAGGGTGGTAGAGGAGTGGATGTACCCAGATTTTGGGGAACCACTATAGATCCTTGTGTCCTCTGGTTGTTCTTTATTCTCTTTGTTGTGTGCTGTGAATTTGTGTTTGTGTTACTTTATTTAAAAACTCCTTTTTAAATCACACTACACTAAGTTAATCATAAGTCTTCCACTGCCAAAGTATTCTTAGTTGCAAAATTATTTTAATACACTCTGCTCACCCCCCCCCCCCTCTAGAGTGAAGGGTTGATCTAACTCTCACTTTCAATTGGTATCAGAGGTAGGTTAGTTGCTCATACAGGCTAACACCCGACCAAAAGATCTCTGAAAAGATCCATCCTTAATAGAGGGTAATTTTTGTTTTATTTATTTTAATCTAAACTCATGGCACAGAACAAAGATTATGCTAGCACCAGACCTCCAGTGTGCAACCTTTCTAAGTTTGCACTTTGGAAGGCATGGATCAAATTATTTATGAACTCTATTGATGAAGACATTTTCAATTCTGTTTTGACATATTGCCCCAAGCCTACTACAGCCACAAGCACTACAAATGTTGTTCCACCTCCTTCAGGAACAGGTGCTGAGATAAAGAAATGGAAGGTTGTAGATACAAAAGCTATGAACATACCTTCTCAGATAATGTGTGAAGACATCTTCCAGAAAGTAGCTGAATGCAACTCAGTTAAAGAGATTTGGGACAAGCTATCTGAGATTGTGTTAGGATCAGTAGATGAGAGAAAAGATAGGAGATAACATCTCATTACCCAATATGAGAACTTCAAGAACGCAAAGAATGAATCAGTAGCTGACATGTACAACAGATTAAGTCTGATTGTCAGAGAACTCAGGACTTTAGATAAGGAGATCTCTCTCACAGAGATCAATGATAAATTCCTAACATGCTTCCCCAGCACTTGGGATTCAAGGATCTGGCCCATCAAGGATGCCAGAAGTCTGAATAAAATCACCACAGAAGCACTTTTGGGACGGTTCAAATCTTATGAGCTGCTCATTAAGAATAGAGAAGAAGAGCAGACAACATCTTCTCCAACAGTCAGAAAGGAGAAGTCCATTGCATTCAAGGTAATAGATGAACAGTCTAATGATAATGTCATAGGCAATGAAGAGTTGATGAGTCTCCTAGCCAAGAGATTCTACTAAATGGCCAGGAAGTATTTCAGAAAAAGATCATTCAGAGGACAATAAAAGCCAAGGTATGACAAATCAAATAATAACGAGATTATTTATTTTGGATGTAGGAAACCAGGCCACATACTGCCTGATTGTCCAGAGAGTCAGAATAAGGACAAGAAGGACAAGAGAGAGAAGAGAAAATATAAAGATTCCAGAAGGAATCACAATGACAGATCATCTTCCAGCAAAAACAAACATAAAGGGAAGGGATTTATTGCAGAAACATGGAGTGAAACAGAAGAGGAATCTGAAATATCATCAAGTTCAAGTGATGATGAGGATGATGCTCAGGACAGGGAATTCTGTATGATGGCAATCAATGCATCACAGAGCAACACAGATTCAGATCATGGATCTGAATCTGAATCTGAACCAGAACAAGGAGAAGTTCAGGTAATTGATTCTTTTGATTTTAATTCTGAAGATTTCAAATCTGAATTAAAAATATTGTGTTTGGATTTACTTAAGTCTGAGAAAAAAAAATAATCTCTCTTAGAAAGCAGTTATCTGAATATAGCACCTTAACTTCAGATAATCTCAAACTCTCAGAAGAGTTAGGGTGTTGCAGGGAGCAGATAGCTTTACTGAAAAGTGAACTATCTGAGGCCAAAAATTTTGAAGAATCCCTTAATGGGAGAAGTATCAAACTGATGAACATTATAAGCATAGTTAACTCTAGACTCAATAGTAAACTGGGCTTGGGTGCTTCATCCAGCCAACCTGTTGTGCTAACAACTCCTATTAAGTTTATCTCAGATAAAGGAAAAGGAGTTGTGGAGGTAGTTAGGAATAATTCTGATCTACCCCAAGAGAACAAAGTTCAACAGAAATCGTCAAACGGAGCTCGACGATCTCTGAATGGAGCTCAGCTATCTCATGCTGAATTGTCGAACTCAGGGCAACGATCTCTAAACTCTGAACATAGACAAGATCGATCCCTGAACGGAGCTCGAAGATATGACCCAAGATCGTCGAACTCAGGTCGATGATCATCAAAAGGAGCTCAGAGATCTGACCAGTTCATAAGGGGTACATCAAAAATTAATTCTAGATATCCTACATCTCAAAGGTTTAACCCTCATACTGAATGGATAATCCCCCCTAGGATATATCATCTTGAAGGATATAAGAGTAAACCAGAGATGTCTTTCATTTCTGAATTCAAAGGTTATCAAGCTAGAGCCAAGGTAAACTGGGTCAAAAACAAATGAATTGTTATTTGTGCAGGGAAAGACCTATAAAACTATGGACCAGCAATGGTATCTGGATAGTGGGTTCTCCAGGCACATGACTGGAAGCAAGGGTAACCTAGTATCCTTCAAGGCTAAGCATGGACCCAAAGTGATGTTTGGAGATTCAAACTATGGACAGAGCAAAGGATATGGTGTAGTCAAAATTGGGTCAGTGAAATTCAAAAAGGTAGCATATGTGGAACGACTGAAGCACAACCTTATTAGTTTCAGTCAGTTATGTGATGAAGGCTATAAAGTCACATTCAACAAATCTTCATGCTTCATCAAATCAGAAGACAACACAACTGTGTTGACAGGTAACAGAAGAGGTAACATTTATCTAGTAAATTTTCATTCAACCAAGGTAGATATCTGCTTATTTTCTCTTAGCAAACCTAATGAACTATGACATAAGAGATTAGGACATGTTAACCTTAGAACCATTGCTAGGTTGTCCAAGGACAACCTTGTAAGAGGACTACCTTCTGGCCCCTACAAGAAGGAAGGACTCTGCAAGGCTTGTCAATTAGGTAAGCAAACTAAAAACAGCTTTAAGTCACCTAATAAGAGTGATTCACCTAGGATATTGTACTTGTTACATATGGATCTGTTTGGACCCATTACTGTACAAAGCCTGGGAGGGAAGTCTTATACTTTAGTAGTTATAGATGACTTCTCAAGATTCACATGGGTGTTCTTTCTGAGGAAAAAGTCTGATAACTTCAAATGTTTAACAGAGTTTCTCAAATATATACAGATTGAGTTCAATACTCAAATAGCCCTGATCAGAAGTGATCATGGGACTGAGTTTGATTCTCTTCTTATGCAAGAGTTCTGTCAGAAAGAGGGAATCAGACACAATTTCTCAGCTCCTAGAAATCCTCAACAGATTGGGGTAGCTGAAAGGAAAAATTGAACCCTTATTGAATTTGCCACAACATTATTGACAGATACTCACCTTCCTCTATCATTTTGGGAAGAGGATGTGAACACTTCAAATTATGTTTTGAATAGGAGTTTGAAACATAAACTAAAAGGCAAGACTCCCTATTAATTACTCAAAGGGAAGAAACCTAAAGTTGATTATTTTAGAATTTTTGGTTGCATTTGCTATATTCATTACAATGACAAGAAATAGATAGCAAAATTTGAAGCCAAAGCTGATGAAGGAGTGTTTCTGGGATACTCCATGATCAGTAAGGCCTATAGAGTTTATAACAAATCATCTCTAAAAATTGAAGAAATAATGCATGTATCTTTTGATTAAACTAATATGTTTTACAAGGAGAAGAGCACTTCTACCAAAGATCCTTTGCAGGTACTTTCTCTATCAGAAAATTTGGACAGACTAAATATCATTGAAGATGATCCATCACCTTCATCCACCCAACAAGAAGCTGAAAGTAGTGAAAATGAAGATGACATTCAGATCTTAGCAAATCATGATGACAATCAAAATGAAGAGCGAGTTGTTGTCCCACAAGAGGAAACAACAACACAGGTTGGTGAACAATCAATACTTATTGTTGATTTAGTAACAACAAAAGATCATCCAATCTCTCAAGTGATTGGAGACATCTCAGCTGGCGTGCAAACCAGGAATCAGATCAATCAACATCTGATACACACCTTCTTTCTTTCTCAAATTGAGCCTCAATCCATACAAGATGCAGAATAAGATCCGAACTGGATCATTGCAATGCAAGAGGAATTAAACCAATTTGAAAGAAAAAAAGTTTGGGAGCTAGTGCCAAGGCCAAAGAATCATCAAATTGTTAGAACTAAATGGGTATTCAAAAACAACTGGATGATCAAAGAATTATTGTGAGAAACAAGGCAAGGCTGTTTACTCAAGGATATTCTCAAGAAGAAGGCATAAATTATGACCAAACTTTTGCACTAGTTGCAAGGTTAGAGGCCATAAGAATTTTTCTAGCATATGCAGCTCACAAGAAATTCAAAGTATATCAGATGGATGTCAAAAGTGCTTTACTAAATGGTGATATCAATGAAGAGGTCTATGTAAAACAACCTCCAGGTTTTATCTCCTCAACTCACCATGATTTTGTTTATAAGTTACACAAAGCTTTATATGGTCTCAAACAAGCTCCTAGAGCATGGTATGAGACCCTAACTAGCTTTCTCTTAGAAAATGATTTTAAAAGGGGTAGAGTAGACCAAACTCTTTTTATTAGAACCCATAAGGCCAACATCCTACTAGTGAAAATCTATGTAGATGATATTATCTTTGGCTCTACTGATTCAAATTTTTGTAAAAGGTTCTCCAACCTCATGTATTCCAAGTTTGAAATGAGTAGCATGGGTGAGTTATCCTTCTTCCTAGGATTGCAAGTCAAACAACATGCTGATGGCATCTTTATCTCTCAAACCAAATATGCAAAAAAATTGGTTAAGAAATTTGGAATGTTTGATGCATCTTCTATGAAAACACCCATGCCTACTAATGCTGTATTAGATGCTGATGAACATGGGAAACCTGTTGACCAGACTACATATAGAGCAATGATTGGCTCCTTATTGTATCTTACAGCTAGTAGATCAGATATATTGTTTGCTACATATATATGTGCTAGATTCTAAGTTAGCCCTAGAGAGTCACACCTCACATTAGTCAAGAGAATTCTTAGGTATGTGAAAGGTTGTCCAAATTTAGGTCTCTAGTATCCAGCTGATTCAGGATTTGATTTAACTGGATTTTCAGATGCTGATCATGCTGGATGTAGAATTGACAGGAAAAGCACCAGTGGAACTTGTCAATTCCTTGGTGACAGACTTGTCTCCTTATTTTACAAGAAACAAACATCTGTGTCCACATCAACTGCTGAAGCTGAATACATGGTAGCAGGTAGTTGTTGCTCACAGATATTATGGATTCAAAATCAGCTCCTGGACTATGGCTACAACTTAGAGAAGTCCAAAATATTTTGTGACAATACAAGTGTTATTTCCATAGCCTAAAATCCAGTCCTCCATAGTATGACCAAACACATAGAGATTAGGCATCATTTCTTAAGGAATAATGTAGAGAAAAATAAAATTGAACTGGAATTCATCCCAATTGACTTACAAAGGGGAGATATTCTTACCAAACCCTTGGATGAGAAGAAACACAATTTCTTCCTTAATCAGTTAGGATTGTTAGATGGAGGAAGTCTTAATTAATTCCCAAGATCTTAAAACCCCAAAAATGACAAAGACTAGGCTAAAAATATATATTTCTAAGTGTCTGTAGGTTTGCTCTGTACTCTGAGCTGCGGTCGACGATTTTCTTGAAGATCGTCGAACGGAGCTCGTTGTTTCCAGATAGTGTTCAACTATATTTCTCCGGGTAGAGATCGTCGAACGGAGAACGACGATGTTGGAGTATTTTTGTTTTCCGTCAGCGCTGTCGATCATCGAATTGAGTTCAATGATCTTTCCTTTTCTGCATCAAACCCTATATTGAAATCATTTTGTAGGCGTCGTTCTCTCTTGTGCTTTCAGATTTTTTGCAAGAATCTCTTTCCCTCCAAGTTCCTCTACACTTGATCTTTAATTTTTGCAGGAAAATGTCTGTCCAAACCGCAGTTCTCACCGCCATGATGTTCGACACCGGGTTTGATATTGACATGGAGTCATTTGAGGGTACAGATGAAATGTTCAAAGATATTCTGGACCTATTCAAGGAGCAACACTTAGTGAAAGTCAAGACAACAAGAATCAAGCTGGCTACTGATGAAATAAAGGAATGGGTATACACAGCTCATAGTTTTGATCAGAATACCTTTGTTGGAACCATTACAGGGAATCAGGTATCCCTAACACCAACTATACTTACTGAAATTTTTGAATTAAGTACTGGTGATGATAGCATTGAACTGTCTGGAGTAGAATTCAATGAAATGTTAGATAGAATGGGACACAACAATGAGAACCCTAATAAGCTTCTGAAAAAGAATCTTTCCCTTGAATATAGATTCTTAGCTGATATAGTAGGGAAGGTAATTCTTGCAAAACACTCTGCACATGATAGCATTTCTAGATATCAGTTTTGTCTGATGGTTGCCCTAGTGGACAAGAAGCATTTAAATTGGGGAGACATCTTCTTTGACTTGCTCAAGAAGAAGATCAACAAAATGTTTGTGAATTTTGGAAGAATATTGGGGTTATTCCTTCAGAATAGGTGCCCACAGCTCTTGGTTTCCAATGGAATGCATATTAATGCTTCCAAAAGGCTCTCTTCTGCTCTCTTTGGTAAATGGGAGAGACAGATTGTCAGGCCTAGCAGAACTCCTCCAGCCAAGACAACTTCAGGCATAAGTACTATTGTAGTCACTCTCCCTCACTCTACTGCCCCAGTAGAAGAAATGCCATCCTCTTACCCTTCAACTCCTCCACATCCAGCTACTTTATCCATGCATACACCTCCTGCAACATCTTCACCTTCTCAAATTACTCAACCTGAGGTTTTCCATCCATTGCACTACTTTCCCCCCATAGATATACACTCATCTCCTCAGATTCCATCCTTTAATCTGCTAGATGATTCATATATGACTTGCTCTCCTTCTTCAACACAATAATTTCCATCCCCCTCAACATCTCTTCAACAACTCCTCATTGATACCATCTCTCAACCATCCTTTCCCCTTCCTATCTCCACATTCATTCCAACAATCACTATTCCAGCACCATCCATTACCTCCATTCCAGTCTCTCAGCCATCCATTCCACTTCCATCTACATCTATTCCATCCATCTCTGCAGATCCTCCCTTTACCTCTACTCAGGTTAATATTAAGCAATTAGATCTTATTCCTCTAGCAAATAAACTATATGAGTTGTTGGCACCCAGGCTAACTCTCTTATTGGATGCCACCTTGGCTCCCTTCGTTAAGACATTGAATGATTTATCTGCTAGGATCTCTTCTTCCTTCTCCCTTCAGGCTATCCCTTCTTCTTGGGGCCTAGGTTCAGTATTCATTGAATCTAGGCAGGGGGAGATGCCAGATGAAGAAGCTCAGCCTTCAGAGACAAATCCAGATGCACCTCTAATTACAGTTTCATATGATATAATGACAGATGATATAAGTACAGTTATAGCTCCAGCTCCAGTTACACCTCCAGCACATATCATCAGCCCATCAGTAGATCTCACCACTTTGTTATCCTTATTTGATTCATTTTACAGAAGCTATCTTCCAGCACCTCTACCAGTTGAAGACTTAACAAGGGCTATAGTTCCCTTTAATAGTTGTGATCCAAATCTGCTTCAGTTTTATGTAAATTAAGTTATTTCTGTTGAGAATGCTCTTGAGCTTGAAGCCTCTGCTAAAGTTACAACGCCTCTTGATGTTTCTTCTGAGCTAAATATTGCTGAAGACAGTTCTGTTAAGCCTATGGACAGTGTTCCTATGGATATTCCTGCTACTGCTGTTATCTCTACTACTTCAGTTGCTGCTCCTGCTATCTCTATTGTACCTTCTGCTTCTGCTCCTGTTCCTGTTCTCATCTCAAAAGAAGCTTTGAAGCAAATAGATGCCTTATATGATGATCCTCAAAGCTCTGATGATGAATTTAGAACAGATTCTGATTACTCCTCTGCAACCATTGCAAAGAAGAGGAAAGCAAGAAGCAAAGCTATGAAAAGAGTTCCAATTTCAAAGGATACTTCTGATCATGATATCCCATACTATATTCTGCACAACTGCCCCATTAATGAGCACTGGATGCAGTATTCTAAGAATCAGTTGAAGGCTTTGAGGAAGAAAAGGAATATAATAAAAGAACTTCTCACTATGATCCTTCTCCTTCTCCTTCTCCAGGTGTAGGATCTAGTGGAGACTCAGCTCCTCAATCCCCAAATATTATATCTCAAATATCCTCTCAATCCCAGAAAACTTTTCAGGGAAGCCCCCAATCTAAAGGAAATCAACAAAGAGGTAATCAGTCTAGAGGAAATCAAAGAGGTAGTCAGTATAGAGGTAATCAAAGAGGTTATCAAGTTTATTCCTGAGGTCAATCCAGACATCAACCTTATCATAAGAGAGGACAAGGTCCAAGTTATACTACAACTGGTCCTTATCCTTACAAGCTGAAAGAAGGTTACTATGAGAAAGCCCCTCTAACTGATACCATCAACAAATATGAACCTTCAATTCCATATGAGGATCCAAAAAACAATCCAGTCTCCAGAACTGCTAGACTGAAAGAACTTGCTAGCTTAGATCAGTCAAAGAAAGCAAGAGAAAGAGGCCTAGACACTTCTAACATCACAACTCTTTCAGATCAAAGAAGATAAGAGCTTCAAAGATATAGTTCCAAGAAGCTCTTTGATGTTGACAAGTACATGCAGTTGCATCCTGAAGCTGTAGTTTCTATAAGCAAGAGCCAGAAGACTCTTGGTGATGCAGATGACTTCAGGTCAAAGAAAGACTCAAAAAATCCCAACAGAGAAATCCTTTGTAAGAAAAGTACTGATGATCAACATTAATTTGAGTGTAAGCTGAAACTTTCCCATATCTCTCCTGAACTATAACATCTTATACATATACTGAGATATATATATATATCTGTGGTTCTGTATGTTTTTATGTGTTTTTATTTTTTTTATGATGTATTTAATTCTATCAATTCATGTAAATAGTAATCCTAACCCAAATAGGGGGATATTGTTGGAACACCCTATTACTTATTTGGGTCAGGATCCCTATGTCTGTTAGGAATGTTGCATTGACCTAGTTGTATAGAGTAAAGGTCAGTTAGTTTCAAGGTTTAGGACTTAGGTTTAAAGTTTTCCTCAAGATCTCCAAGCTCTGATGAGAAGACAGAATTCTAGTAAGGATTGACATATCGTCGAACCCAGCTCGACGATAGTCGAACTCAATTCAACGAGGTTGTCAAATCAGTTCGACGATCTCTGAGCTCAGGTCGACTATCTCAGAACTCCGTTCAGCAATCTCTTTCCAAGACCATTTTCAATATCTCTGAGCCCAGTTCAACGATAGTTGAGCTCAAATCGACGATAACTGTTTGAGGTCGACGTTTCTGGGAATTCCATTACTTTGTTAAGGCTTTCAAATGATTTCAAATCAGAGCATTTAATGATGAAGATTTGTAGCCGTTTTATCACATCTGGAGCAAGTTTCAAGGAAAGAAATAAGGAATATATTTATTCTCTTTAATTCTTTCCTTCCAGAGACAGTTGACAGATAAGGGATTTCCATTATGACTATTCTAACGGCCCCAAAGACGATTGCAGCATTGGATTTCAGACAAGAAGAGAATATATATTATTATTATTGGTCTGATCAACAACAACACACAGACAGAGAAATAGAAGAAGCTTTTGTGATCAGCAATCAAGTTTTCCATTTTTGGTCTTCATTCTTCATTCTCCAGACACACATAATTCGATTTTTGCTGAATCATTCTTTGCTGGAGCCATCTCTTTTGAAAACCTATCACCCTTGCAAAGCTTCACTTCCTGGTCCTTTACTAATCTCAGGGGGAGCTTTGACAACAGTGTTGAAGCCAAAATTGACCCCAACAAATGTTCACGAACCAAAGTGTAGCCAACGCCTACTTCTCACAAATCTCGACCCCTGACGGGCTGCTAAGGTTCTAAGACTGACCCAAAGCCTCAGCTGGAAGGTCCCACCTCACACCCGGAAGATCTCTGAGAGCTTCCCCTCCAAAGCCAAATGCCGGGCTGGGAGCTCTTCAGAAAGCACTAGAGTTGGAGAATAATGAAAAAGCCTGCCTTCCAAAGAGCCCCCATGGGTCTTTTTATAGTCTTTCCCTGACCTGAAAATACTGAAATACCCCTGGAGGGTCTGCCAATAGCCAGATCCCGCTGTCATCCTGGGGGCATACAGGTAATTTTACCCGGGGATAATAATATCAAAATAATCTTTTCCTGGGGGCTGGGCCCCACCACCTGGACCTACTTGGCGGGAACCCTGGGCAAGAAGGCTCTCGCTGAGCCCCGGCTTGGCTTATCCTGGCGAGATCTCCCGCCGAGAGGGTTCTCGCTCCCGGAATTCTTGATGCCACTGTCGCTGGACGCGGCGCTGGGCGAGTGGAGCTCTCTCAACGCCCTCTCGCTCGCCCCCAGGGAGAGTTCCTTCCCAGCGGGAGCTCTTTAGCCTTCCCGCCCTACCGGTTGGCGGGAGCTCCCTAGGGGCGAGAACTCTGCTAGTCTGCCCTTGGGCTAACCCCGGACTAGCCCAACACCGACCCCTGAAGTCTGTCTTCTGGGTCCTACCCAGCGAATATGGGGTTGTACACAATCCCCGCTCTTTTCGAGCTAGCTCTGCGCTCGACAAGACAAGTCCAACCCCCAAAATATTCGATGGACACGTGCCTGACTGCCAAGAGAAACTTTTGGCGGGCCCCACTGCGGCTATAAATACACGTCGTCGGGTGGCCATAAGTCTTGCCTCCGATCCACTGCTTCTTTACTGTGCTCTCGCCTGGGGCTTTCTGTGCGAGACCAAGATGCATGCTAAGCGCGCCGGCAAGCCACTTCCGCGGGACCTTCAGGATCGGCTGGCTGCGGCTCAAGCGCGAGCCTTGGCTAACTGCGCTGGTGTGGCGCCCTGGCTATCGAGGAAATCTCCAAACGCCGGTCCTTCGGAGCCGAAAAAGAAAAAGGGAAAACGAAAAGCGAAGGTGGTCCGGCGAGACCTTGCTTGCGAGAACAGGGACCCACCTTCTCCTACTCCCAATCCCGCGGAGGCCCCCTCCCCGCAGAAGGTATGCCTTCCGGCCAAGCTTACCGAGATGCTTACGCTACAGGCCCGACAGCTAACGTGGCCTCTCGCAGGAATCCCTTCCTAACGACGACGCCGGGTCCTCCCCGATTCCCCCCGATTTGTCAGCTCCCCCTCCCGAGGATCTAACGAGGGTCTCGAAGGAAATTCCTCCGGCCGGGACCCAGGTGATAGGTACGCTTTCCGCTACTTCTCGCTAATTCAATCATGCCTTTCCCTTTCTGAACTGCCTTCTCGCAAAGCCAGCTTCCGCTCTCCCGGGTTTCGCCACCCAGGAAGATGGAGCGAGTACCGGTACGGCGCTTTCTTCAGTGGCAAATCCCGCCCTGTTGGTGGGAGGGGTGGCCCTCGAGCCCTTCACTACCCCTAAGGATGCCGGTCATCCCTCGGGAGAAGACAACCCTCTCCACGCTTCCGGCCTGGCCGGGACCCCTGTGCGTAAACCCTTTCGCCCAGGGCGGGGTAAGCCTCTCCACCTTCTTTATGGTACCGACGGAGGGGTCGGGCCTTCTCATCTGTTGCCAGTCAATGGCTCTCGCCCGGCTACAGGTATGCGAGATACTTTTGTCGACTGATCATTAAGCCTTAATCATGACCTTGAGCGCACTTTTCGCAGGGGACCCCAGCTCTCGGCCGGGAGCTAATGAGGAGGGAGAAGGAGAAGAAGAAGAAGAAGAAGAAGAAGAAGAAGAAGAAGAAGAAGACGAAGAAGAGGAGGAAGACGATTCCCTCCTCCTTCGTCTGGCGAGATAGAGGAAACCTTAAACGGCGCCGGGAATGCGAAGGAGCGGAGGAAGAAGATCTCGGCCATTTTGTCCAAGCTCATCCGGCGAGACCGCGCCCATGCTACCGCGGCAAGAGCGTTCCGCGAGTCCGTGGAACAAAGGCTGGAGGCCCTGGAATGGGGTTTCTTCTTGGGCGAGGCTGATCGGCCGGGAGGACCTTCCGCCCAGTCTTCGTCAGGGAGATGCATCGCGCAGATCCGGGATCACGCTAGGCGGATCAACCTGGGGTGCACCACGCTGTCCTCTTACTTCAACCCGCTGGCCCCTCCGCGAACCAGGCGGCGAGAACGAGGGCGATGGTGCTGGGAGCCGTATTAGTTCTTCTAGGTCTCTCCCCTTCTTCCTCTTTAGCCTTCCCTTCCTCCGTGTACCCTTAACGAATGTAATAACTGCTATTGTTAACTTTGTTCAGCTCTCGGCCGCGAGAGCACGCTATTACTTGATTCTCCCCTCTTTACGCTATGAATTTTAAGAACCTGCTAGAATTAGGTCGCTTGCGCCAAAGCTAAGAAGCTTGCGCCAAAACCAAGAGGCTCGCGCCTATGAGAGACGATCGTCGACTGCTGTCATTCTGAGGGGGAAAACCGAGGCGTCGCCGGTTCAGATCGTGACAGCTGCGCTCCGCCGTCATTTTCTCTCTCTATCGGACGGAGCCGCCATGATCATGGTTCCCTATAAATAGGGATGCCTACCAACCGCATTTATTTCTCCGATCCGGAATCTCAACCCCCTTTTCTTGCTCTCGCGTTCTTGCTTCTGCTTTCAACTTCCTTCAGCTCTCGCTCTCACTTGCAAACCCACTATGCCTGGAGAGAACGAGGGTCGCGCCCACTGCGCGGAAGCCTTCCGAAAACACCTCTTCCCTTCCTGCACGCTCACCTTAGATGAATATAACCTGATCGTCAGCCGCTACATTCCCGCCGGCTTCTCGGCGCGGAACCCGGGTAATCACGATAAGGTGAATACTCCGGAGGCGGGAGAGCTCGCCATCCCCCTCGAGCATTTCGAGGTGGGCTTCCGCCTTCCTCTTTGGCCGGAGGTTCGGCTTGCTCTCCGCTACTATGGGGTGGTTCCCGCCCAACTGAACCCGAACTCAGTCGCGATCCTTGTAGCATTCATATGCTACATGCGATCCGAGAGAATTGAGTTCAGTTTGGCGATATTCCGGAAGCTGTTCAACTTCCGCGCCAAGGGAGGGGTGGTCTTCTTCTCCGGGCAGCTGCTCAAGACCACCGGTCTCGCCAACAAGCATCATCACTGGGGCGAGAAGTTCGTCTATGTCAGCGAGGACTTCGGCAATGTCCCGCTTCAGCCTGTTCAATATGAGAACGCCGCCTACAAACCGCCTACCCTGGGATCGCGCGAGAGCGCAATCCTAGAATTCTTTGGGACCAAGGAGTTTGACGTTCTCTTCCTCAGGCGAGATGTCGACTCCCTTCCACCTGTCCACCCGGGCGAAGGTACGGTCTCGCCCCAGGTTCAATCCCTTGTCAAGGATCTTCTTGTGCTGAAGTATTTTAACTTTGCAGGAGAGCGGGAGGTCCCTCTGCGCCAACCCTTTGCTGAAGCCCGAGGTGCCGAGGGTCTGGCCGCGAGAGGCTCTCTCGCTCTCGTGGAGGCTAGCGCTACCGCCTGCCGAGATGAGCCTGCTCCAACCTTGTCGACCGGAGCACAGAAGCGGAAAGTCCCGCTCCCGCCCCGCGACCGCTGAAGAGGCCGAAGCCATCCGCTGCGGATAAGGGTAAGGGCTTGGCCGTCTCGCCTGCCCGGCCTCCCGCCCCGGGAGAGTCCTTCGAAGGACTGCTCCAAAGGGTCAGCGAGATGGGCGCTGCCGCCAGGAGGCGCACCGAGGCCGGTGAGAACCCACAGGCCGCTGACGTGGCGGGAGGAGAGGGAGCGGTCGTCGAGACCTCCGCCCGGACCCCGCCTAATGAAGTGCCGAAAGGGCACAGAAATTACAGCTTTGGCGTGAAGCACCTCGACGCCGAGGGGAAGCCCCTACTCCAATGGGATCCCGAAGCCAACCTGGTCAAGGTTTCAACGCTCCTTCCCAGTTGGGTGGAGCAGGAGGAGGTTACTGGCGAAGCCTTCGCGCTTGGCTATGGCCTCTATAGCCGAGAGGACGCCAGCATCTTCGACCAGATACCCACCCGGCTCCTGGCTTTCGATTCTATCCGGGCCCTACTGTGCGGGTTCGAGCTTGCGCATATGTGCGCGCGTCGAAGCATCAGCATCGACAAGAACTTCGCCGACATGTACAAGGCGAGGGAAGAGGCGGTGGCCCGAGCACGCGCATCGGAAGCAGAGCTTGTGAATGCTCACCAGGAGTTGGCGAAAGCCCTAGAGGCGTTGTCTCTACGTCCCGTCGTCGAGGTAAACGAGATCTTCTCGACCCCCTTCTCTCGCCTCTCGAAGTCTTGTTTGCGCGATATTCACTGAGCTGATCTCTTCTTCACAGGATTCTGCCCAAGCTGCGACGCTTCGCGCGGAGTTGGTTGATGCTCGATACGCGAACGTCCTGCTGAGGGACCAACTCCAGCGTGCAGAAGCGGCGAAAGGCCCACCTTCGACGCTTGACGAAAGACTGAAGAGCCGCCAGTTCTCGGTGTACGACATCGACAAGCTGCTGCAGGCGAATGCTCAGGCCACCGTCAAGTTGACCATCGAGACGTTGCGAGACGCGAAGCTGCTTCGGGAGGATGGTGCAACCATCAATGCTCACCAACTCCTCCCCTGGCTGTTCGACCCAGTGCCGAAGCCCCTGGGCGCGCCGGACTCTCCTCCCTCAGATGTTCTGAAGTCTTCCACCGAGGCCGGCGAGATGTCCGAAGCGAGCTCTGGCGAGGACTCTGGCGAGAGCACCAGCGGGGATTACAGCGCATCCCCGTGAAGCGCCTTTTTGCTTTTGATATTCTTTTGTAACGAGCGAGAAGCTCTAAACCCCTGTAATCGTTGAGTATAATGCAGTGTTTTATTTTTATTGCCGGTGTGTGTTCGAACGAGTAGATTAGTCAGCCGAGCGGCTTCCGCACGAGCTTCCGCCGAGACCCTTAGTCTCTTTAAGTTAACTTTCCTTGGGGATCGACTGGGCGGGAGCCTTGCGCTATTGATTGAGCTATCTTGCCTAGGTCTGCCAGGGAGCCTTCTTTTGCGAGAACCCCCTAGCCGAGACCTTCGAGTCGAGGCTTCTTTCAGCCGAGACCCTTTTGGACCGAGATCTTTGGGGCCTTGCCTCCGGTCCGGGCCAGAGTCTTGCCCGTATATCTTTCAACCAACTAGATAAAGCTAACCAGACCTCTCACCCATATGCGAGCCTTCGGACCTGCCAGCTAGATGGGAGCCTGCGCAGCGGGTCTACCCGGGGCCGAGCCGAGCTCGGGGTATTGATGAAGATTTCCAAACCTCTCCCCCACAGGCGAGCCTTCGGACCTGCCAGCTAGATGAGAGCCTGCGCAGCGGGTCTACCTGGGGCCGAGCCGAGCTCGGGGTATTGATGAAGATTTCCAAACCTCTCCCCCATAGGCGAGCCTTCTGACCTGCCAGCTAGATGAGAGCCTGCGCAGCGGGTCTACTTGGGGCCGAGCCGAGCTCGGGGTATTGATGAAGATTTCCAAACCTCTCCCCCACAGGCGAGCCTTCGGACCTGCCAGGTAGATGAGAGCCTGCGCAGCGGGTCTACCTGGGGCCGAGCCGAGCTTGGGGTATTGATGAAGATTTCCAAACCTCTCCCCCACAGGCGAGCCTTCGGACCTGCCAGCTAGATGAGAGCCTGCGCAGCGGGTCTACCTGGGGCCGAGCCGAGCTCGGGGTATTGATGAATCTTTCCAAACCTCTCCCCCACAGGCGAGCCTTCGGACCTGCCAGCTAGATGAGAGCCTGCGCAGTGGGTCTACCTGGGGCCGAGCCGAGCTCGGGGTATTGATGAAGATTTCCAAACCTCTCCCCCACAGGCGAGCCTTCGGACCTACCAGCTAGATGAGAGCCTGCGCAGCGGGTCTACCTGGGGCCGAGCCGAGCTCGGGGTATTGATGAATCTTTCCAAACCTCTCCCCCACAAGCGAGCCTTCGGACCTGCCAGCTAGATGAGAGCCTGCGCAGCGGGTCTACCTGGGGCCGAGCCGAGCTCGGGGTATTGATGAAGATTTCCAAACCTCTCCCCCACAGGCGAGCCTTCGGACCTGCCAGCTAGATGAGAGACTGCGCAGCGGGTCTACCTGGGGCCGAGCCGAGCTCGGGGTATTGATGAAGATTTCCAAACCTCTCCCCCACAGGCGAGCCTTCGGACCTGCCAGCTAGATGAGAGCCTGTGCAGCGGGTCTACCTGGGGCCGAGCCGAGCTCGGGGTATTGATGAATCTTTCCAAACCTCTCCCCCACAGGCGAGCCTTCGGACCTGCCAGCTAGATGAGAGCCTGCGCAGCGGGTCTACCCGGGGCCGAGCCGAGCTCGGGGTATTGATGAAGATTTCCAAACCTCTCCCCCACAAGCGAGCCTTCGGACCTGCCAGCTAGATGAGAGCCTGCACAGCGGGTCTACCTGGGGCCGAGCCGAGCTCGGGGTATTGATGAAGATTTCCAAACCTCTCCCCCACAGGCGAGCCTTCGGACCTGCCAGCTAGATGAGAGCCTGCGCAGCGGGTCTACCTGGGGCCGAGCCGAGCTCGGGGTATTGATGAATTTTTCCAAACCTCTCCCCCACAGGCGAGCCTTCGGACCTGCCAGCTAGATGAGAGCCTGCGCAGCGGGTCTACCTGAGGCCGAGCCGAGCTCGGGGTATTGATGAAGATTTCCAAACCTCTCCCCCACAGGCGAGCCTTCGGACCTGCCAGCTAGATGAGAGCCTGCGCAGCGGGTCTACCTGGGGCTGAGCCGAGCTCGGGGTATTGATGAAGCTTCTTTCCACCGGGCCTATTTTATCATTAAGATGAGAAGACATAGCAGGTTAAAATGAAAAGCATTGTGGTTGTATTCCTGGAGATAGTCAATATTTCGAAATGAACTTATTGAAACGACAATAATTATTTACAATATTACAATCCTTCTTTCCCCTCACGGGTAGAAGCGCTTTAGATCATCACCGCTCCAAGTATGATTCAAGGTCCTTCCCTCCACATCCTGGAGGTAGTAACCTCCGTTAACCAGAGCCTTCTCTATTATGTACGGCCCTTCCCAGCTAGGGTTAAGCTTGCCAACAGGGGCCGATCTCCCTGCTGCGTCGACCTTCTTCAGCACAAGGTCCCCTTCGGTGAATTACTTGACCCGAATATGCTTATCAAAGTACTTGGCCATCCGCCGCTTTATCTCTTCTTGCCTGATGGCAGCGACGTCCCGTAGTTCTTCCGCCATGTCCAGCGAGAGGCGCAACCCTTCCTCGTTCTCCTGCCTCCAAACTTTGCTTCCTTCACCTGCGGTCGCGACCCGCGGAGACCGAACCTCGAATTCCATCGGGAGGACTGCCTCGCACCCATGAGAGAGCTTGAAGGGGGTTTCCCCTGTGGTCGTGTTCGGAGTTGTTCGCAGGGCCCACAGGACGGAAGGGAGTTGCTCCACCCAGTTACCTTTCAGGTTCTCCACCTTCTTTTTGAGCAAGTTGACAATAATCTTGTTTGCTGCTTCTACCTGGCCATTGCTCCGAGGATGATGGACAGAGGCGAACCTGAGGTCGATCCCTGATTGGGTGCAGAAGCTGATGAATTCTTCGCTGGCGAACTGGGGACCGTTGTCCGTCACTATTGCTTGGTGTAGCCCATGCCTACATATGATTTCCCCCCAAACGAAGTTCCTGACGACCTGAGAGGTAACCTTGGCTAGAGCTTTGACTTCCAGCCACTTCGAGAAGTAATCAATCATGATGAGGAGGAACCTCCTTTGCCCGCTAGCTGGAGGAAAGGGCCCGACTAGATCCATCCCCCAAATGGCGAAAGGCCATGGTGCCATGATACTTCGAAGCCTTTGGGCGGGCGAGAGCTGGAGGGGAGCATGTACCTGACACTTCAGACATCTCTTTGCAAACTCAGCTGTATCCTTCCTCAAGGTCTGCCAAAAATATCCTTGCCTTATCACCCTTGCCTCCAATGTCCTTCCCCCTGAGTGACTGCCACACTCTCCAGAATGCACCTCTTCCAGGATCTTAGGGACTTCCTCCTCAGCTACACATCTCGCGAGGAGCCCTGACAACATCTTCCAATGTAATTTCCCCTCCAGCATCAGATAGTGAGCCGCCTTGTGCCTGAAGCTTTTTGCATTTTTGACTTCCTTCGACAGCTCTCCTGTGGTTAAGAAGGTCACCAACGGATCTATCCATGAGGGCCGCTGACATACCTCCATCAACTCCCCCTCTTCAATGGCCGCCCGAAATAGTTCGGTTAGGGTGCCCCCACCCCGAGGCCCGAACTTTGCTAACCGGTCAGCTGCCATGCTTTCTTCCCTGGGAACATGTTGAATAGAAAAGGAACGGAAACCTCCGATGATGGTCCTTACCTTGGATAAGTATCTCGCGAGGGTGGGATCCCGAGCCTCAAACTCCCCACGGATTTGTGACGCAACTACCATCGAGTCGGTGAAGGCCTCTATATCCCGAATTTCCAGCTCCTTGGCCAACCGAAGGCCGGCTATCACGGCCTCATACTCCGCTTGATTGTTGGTCACAGGGAAGTGGAAAGCCACTGCCTGTTCTATGGTAACCCCTTGGGGGCTTACCAACACCACACCTCCTCCCATGGAGTGCCTTCCTGAAGCCCCATCGACGATCATTCTCCACGCTTCCTGCGACCTCGGCTCTTCTTCCTCGGCCTCGGTGACATAATCCGCCAAAAAGTCTGCCACGGCCTGGGCTTTGATGGAGAGCCTTGGGACAAAGGAAATGTCGAAATCGCTAAGCTCGATGGACCACTTTGCCAACCTTCCCGAATGCTCCACCCCCTCGAAGACCTTGCGAAGAGGGTGATCGGTCACAACCTTAATTGAATGCACTTGGAAATACGGACGGAGCTTCCTTGCCGAAACGACCAAGGCATAAGCTAGCTTCTCCAAGATGGGGTAGCGGAGCTCCGCCTTTTTCAAGATTCGGCTCACATAGTAGACGGGTAGCTGCTTCTTCCCTTCTTCTCTAACCAAGACTGAGCTTACAGCTTCTTCCCCCACCCCGATATATAAGGTCAGGTCTTCTCCCTCCTTGGGGCTCTGGAGTAGTGGAGCCCGGGAGAGTTGCCTCTTCAGTCCTTAGAAAGCCTCTTCGCATTCAATCGTCCATTCAAACACTTGATTACCATGAAGCACTTTGAAAAAGGAGGAGCACTTGTCCCCGGACCGAGAGAGGAACCTGCTCAGTCCGGCCAACTTTCCGGTTAAGCGCTGGACCTCCTTGGAATTGCGAGGTGATTCCAAGTCCAAGATGGCCTTTACCTTGTCTGGGTTAGGTTCTACCCCTGCCGGGGTCAGGAGGTGTCCCAGGAATTTCCCGCGACTGGCCCCGAAGACACACTTCAAGGGATTCAACCTCATCTTGAATCTCCGCAGGGTGGCAAACGTCTCTTCCAAGTCCCGTAGGTGGGACTCCAGGCATTTGCTTTTTACCATCAGGTCGTCGACGTAGACCTCTAGATTCTTCCCTCTTTGATCCCGGAAGACCCGATCCATCATGCGTTGGTACGTTGCCCCTGCGTTCTTCAACCCGAAGGGCATCATCTTGTAGCTGAAGCATCCCTCTCTTGTGATGAAGGAAACATCCTTGACATCGGGAGGGTGCATCCGAATCTGATGGTAACCTGAAAAAGCATCTAAAAAACTCATGAGAGAAAAACCGACGGCTGAGTCAACCAGCGCGTCGATCCGAGGCAGGGGGTAGCAATCCTTAGGACATGATTTATTTAACAAGGAAAAGTCAATACACATGCGTCATTTTCCTCCCCCCCCCTTTTTTACCATTACCACATTGGAGATCTAGCCTGGATACTGGATCTCTGAGATGAAGCCCGCCTCCAAGAGCTTCTTGACCTATTCCCGGATCAGCTCCTCTAGCTTGGTGGCGATGGCCCTCATCTTCTGGCGTATGGGGCGAGTCCTGGGGTCCAGGTTCAGGCGATGGCAAGACACATCTGCGTCGATGCCCGGCATGTCTGCCGCGCTCCAAGCGAAGATGTCGACGTTGCTTTGGATGCAGGCTCGCATCCGCTCCGGATCCTCGAGGCTTAAGCCTCCGCTGACCCGCACCTTTTGTACCTGCCCCACCCTGGTGTGCACCTCCATCTCTATCACCTCTTCGGCCGGCTCCAATCCCGTCCATTCCCAACCTGCCCTTGCCTCCTCTGGCTCAAGCTCTTCTCCTCCAAGCTCATCAACCTTTATCGCCTCCTCCAAACTCTCACCTTGCCTCTGCTCTCCTCCTTCTGCCGCCCCTCTTGTTTCTTCCAGGCCAATTTCCTCTACCTCCATCTCCTCTGCCTCCAACTCCTCCGCTTTCTGCGGGCTCGCCTCCTGCACCTCTTCCGCTTGCTTTTCGACAACCTCCTTCGCCTCCTCCGGGCTTGTCTTCCCCTGCCCAACACCTCCTTCCTGCTCAGCCATCTCCTTCTCCAGCTCTTCCACTTCCACCATCCACGACACGGTGTTGACCGCCGTCACGTAGCACTGCCTTGCCACCTTTGGATTCCCCCTGATCCTAACCTGCACCCCTCCATTGTTGAACTTGAGGCATTGATGGAATGAGGAGGGTACGCAGCGAAAGGCGCTGATGAGGGGACGTCCAAAGATGGCATTGTAACTACTTGGGGCGTCTACGATCACGAACCTGCAGTTCCGTGAGACGCCCCCAAGCCTTACATGCAGGCCTACTCCCCCTTCTACTTCCTTTCTCTCCCCAGAGAAGCCGAAAAGCGGTCCATCGGAAGCTAGGACCCTTTTCCCTTCCACCCCCATCTCGTCAAAGGCCTTCTTGAAAATCACGTTCACCGAGCTCCCGTTGTCCACTAGTATCCGGGAGACGGTGAAGTTCTCCACCGCTGTCTGGATCACTAACGTGTCGCAGAACGGATCCTCATAGTCTGGCATATCTGCGGATGAGAAGATGATCTTTTCTTCTGGGGGGGAGCTAAGGAGGTCGACGCGACCCCTCTGCGGAACATGGTTTGCAGGCTCCCCTTGCGGGTTGCCTCGATCCCTACTCTCCCATGGATCACTCCGATCCCCCTCGGGTCCCCACGTCGACCCTGTCCTCACATCTGTCCTCAACCTCTTCTCGCTACACCTCCACGATCCTTGCGGGCAGATCTTGCCTCCCCGCACCTCTGGCCTCCCTCATCTCCAGAAACTCCGGACAGGTGGCCGTTGCGTGGCCCTCCTCCTGATGGAAGTCGCAATAAGGCAACGCCACCCTGCCCCCTCTTCCTACTCCTCCTCCTCTTCTCCCGGCTCCCCGGATTCCTCTTCCACTTCCTCTTCCCACCTCCATGGCTTCTTGTGGTGGTGGGAAGTGACCCCTCGGTCCCTGCCTCCATCCTCCTTGCTCCAACCTTCTCGGTTCCCGGTAAATGTCTCTTCCTTGAGGACCTCCTTGGCCCTGGGGGCGACCTTCCTGAGGCCTCCAACCCAATCGGTTGTTTGGCTCCCTGGCCCCCCCCCCCCCCCCCCAATGCTGCTGCCCCTGCCCTCGGGGTTCTTCTCTTCTCCTATCCTCTCTTTGCTCCCTCTGCCTTCCTGTCGCCGGCTCCTTCGCATCGTCCTAGGCCAACCTGGCCAACTTTCTTGCAAACGCCGGGTTTGCCCTCTCAAAGTCTATCTCCTTAGCCGCCCTCTCCATGAGCTCCTCAAAAGAGAGAGGGGGCACTCTCTTCAACTCCATGCTGAAAAACCCCGGCCTCAGCCCCAGGGTGAAGGCAAGCATCAGCGCATACCCCGAGACCTCCTGGACCAGGAGAACCTCCTCTTGGAACCGGTCGACATAATGACCCAACGTCTCCTCCGGCCCTTGCCTCACTGCAAACAGGCATTCAGCCTCCTTCTTCCGCTTCTTTGAAGTCGAGAATCTCAACAAGAAACCTCTATGCAGATCTTCAAAACTGTAGATGGAGCTTGCCGGCAATTGGTGGAACCAATCCCTGGCCTTTTCCTTCAAGGTGATGGCAAAAAGCCTACACTTAAAAGCATCAGACATTTGCCTGATCGACACAACGTCTTCGAACCACTGCACATGCTGAACCGGGTCATCCTTCCCGGTGTAGTAGGTCATGTCTGGCTCCCGGAACCCCTCCGGCACTGGAGCCGAGACGATGAGCTCGCTAAAAGGGGTCTCGCCTCCCGCCTGGCGAGAAGGCATGTCTCGCGACCTCGGCTGGCTGGACCGATCCGCGAGACCATGCCCGGGGAAGAGTTCCCGCACTGTCGCCTCCTTCTCGCCCAGATCCGCCGGAATCTCCTTCTCGGGACGCTGGCCTGGGAAAAGCTCCCGCGCAGCTACGTCCCTCTCGCCTGCCTCCACCGGGACTTCCTTCCCGGGGCGTTGCTCTGGGGCGTTCTCGCCTAACAGCAGAACCGCCTCCACTGGAACCTACGGCATCTCCCACTCGTTCCTTGCCGAGAAGGCCAAGCTGATCGTCTGCATGACCTCTCGCCTGAAGTCTTCAAACATCTTCCTCGTCGCCTCGTCTACCCGGGTGGGGGATCCTCCTGCGCCAGATCCTTCACCTTCACCTCCTGCCATGGGACTTAACTCAAGATTTTCTTGCGCCGACTACTTCCACGCTCACCGCACCAGAACTGTTGAAGCCAAAATTGACCCCAACAAATGTTCACGAACCAAAGTGTAGCCAACGCCTACTTCTCCCAAATCTCGACCCCTGACGGGCTGCTAAGGTTCTAAGACTGACCCAAAGCCTCAGCTGGGAGGTCCCACCTCACACCCGGAAGATCTCTGAGAGCTTCCCCTCCAAAGCCAAATGCCGGGCTGGGAGCTCTTCAGAAAGCACTAGAGTTGGAGAATAATGAAAAAGCCTGCCTTCCAAAGAGCCCCCATGGTCTTTTTATAGTCTTTCCCTGACCTGAAAATACTAAAATACCCCTGGAGGGTCTGCCAATAGCCAGATCCCGCTGTCATCCTGGGGGCATACAGGTAATTTTACCCGGGGATAATAATATCAAAATAATCTTTTCCTGGGGGCTGGGCCCCACCACCTGGACCTGCTTGGCGAGAACCCTGGGCAAGAAGGCTCTCGCTGAGCCCCGGCTTCGCTTATCCTGGCGAGATCTCCCGCCGAGAGGGTTCTCGCTCCCGGAATTCTTGATGCCACTGTCGCTGGACGCGGCGCTGGGCGAGTGGAGCTCTCTCAACGCCCTCTCGCTCGCCCCCAGGGAGAGTTCCTTCCCAGCGGGAGCTCTTTAGCCTTCCCGCCCTACCGGTTGGCGGGAGCTTCCTAGGGGCGAGAACTCTGCTAGTCTGCCCTTGGGCTAACCCGGGACTAGCCCAACACCGACCCCTGAAGTCTGTCTTCTGGGTCCTACCCAGCGAATATGGGGTTGTACAAACAGCATCCACTTGTGCTTCTCTTTGATAGTTGACATAGAAGACAACTCATTTCTTTTTCTTTTTCTTTACTGTAAAAGGGTTTTTGAACTCCCTTCAAAAGTTTCTGTTTTGGTCCCTGAGACCTGATCAAAACTCAGTGGTGGCAAGACACCTGATCAAAAATCTTGTTTGGTTTTTAAGCACCTTATCAAAAGCTCATTGGTGCCAGGACATCTGATCAACTCATCCTGCAGTGGATTCCTACCAAGGGTGGTAGAAGAGTGGATGTACCTAAATTTTGGGGAACCACTATAGATCCTTGTGTCCTTTGGTTGTTCTTTATTCTCTTTACTGTGTGCTGTGAATTTGTGTTTGTGTTACTTTATTTAAAAACTCCTTTTTAAATCACACTACACTAAGTTAATCATAAGTCTTCCACTGCAAAATTATTCTTAGTTGTAAAATTATTTTAATACACTCTATTCACCCCCCCCCCCTATAGAGTGAAGGGTTTATCTTACTCTCACTTTCATAAGCTCTATGCCAAGTTATCAAAGTGTGAGTTTTGGCTGTCGTCAGTGGCTTTTATTGGCCACGTGGTAAGTGGAGAGGCCATAACAGTAGATCCGTCAAAGATAAGTGCCATATAAGAGTGGCCAGTGTTGTCTTCGGTGGCCGAAGTCAGGAGTTTCCTTGGACTGGCAGGCTACTACAGACATTTTGTGGAAAACTTCTCACGGATCGCTTTTCCTCTTACCACATTAACGAGGAAGGATCAGAAGTTTGTTTGGACACCGGAGTGCACGCGAGCTTTTGAAGAGCTAAAGCATCGTTTGACCACAGCGCCTGTTTTGACATCGCCTTGTGGTACAGACGGCTATGAGATTTATAGTGATGCTTCAGGGAGCGGCTCAGGCTGCGTTCTTCTGTAGTTTGGCAAGGTGATTGCTTATGGCTCACGCCAGTTGAAAGTGCATGAGTGGAATTATCCCATCCACAACTTGGAGTTGGTGGCGGTGATCTTTGCACTTAAATTGTTGCGGCACTTTCTATATGGTGTAAAATTTATATCTTTACGGATCATAAGAGCTTAAAATGCCTATTGGATCAGAAGGATCTCAATATGCGATAACAGAGGTGGATGGAGTTCCTCAGGGACTACACCTTTGATATTCATTATACTCCCGGGAAGGGAAATATGGTCGCAAATGCCTTGAGTCGTAGGACTCCGGTAAGGGCAAATTGGTTGCGGATGCATGATGAGCGTCTGATCCAGGAGTTGGAAGCGTTAGAGAGTTTTTGTGTTGACAAGAATTCCACAGTCGATGCATGCTTGAACTGGACGTAGGAACAGTATGACCTTGCGGACAGAGTTCGGTGAGCAATGGAGCTAGATGAAAGTCTCCAATGCTATGCAGTGGATGGTTCAAATAGCCAATTCTCCTGGGTTGACGGCTTTTTGCGAAAAGAGGGTCATTTATGCATCCCAAGTATGGGTAAGTTGAGGGAAGAGTTGATGTATGAGGCTGTCGAAGTATTAGACCGGGCGGTCTGGCGGTTTGAGTCTAGCGGGTTGTAGACCAGGCGGTCTGGCGGTTTGAGTCCGGCGGGTTGATATCCAGACTGTTGCTGTGTGGTGTCCGGCGGTCTGACAGTTTATCTTTGGCGGCTTGGAAACCGGGCAGTCTAACGGTCTCCTACCGCATCTCTCTCTTGCTTATGGTATTGTCGAGCGGTTAGAACATTTTCTAACCGCGCGGCCTGTTCCGGTCTGTTGTTCTAGCCACCCAGATCTGATGTATAGCTTTAGTCCCACATTGTTAGTTTGTATTCTATCCTCTCTCCTCCATTCTATAAAAGGGAGGCCATACCTTTGTAAATGATATCTTTTTGGATAATAAAAATTTCAATTATTCAAAGTCTCGGCTTGTTTTCTAGTCGTTTGTTCGCTACTTTAGTCTTTTGTTCGCTACTTCTCACATGGTATCAGAGGACTCGATCTTCTCCTCCTGATTCTGTGCGCCCTGTCCGCGCGGCTTGCCTCTTTTTCTCGCGACCTGTTCTCGCGGTTTGTCTCTTCCGCCTGCTTGCGCCCTGTCCGTGCGACCATTTTTTCCTGCCTTTCAGTCGCAGCGACCTGTATCTTTACTCGCCGTGACCTGCTGCCTTCTTTGCCTTGTTCGTTCATCCCTTCTATTCGCGCGGTCTATCTTCTAGCCGCTCGACTTCTTTCCCTGCTTGGATCTGCGGCTTGGTCGTGGCTTCTCTGGCCGCTGGTGTCTGTCATCGTGACCGCCGCAGCTCTTCTTCTTCCTATCCGCACGGCTTGTATTCTAACCGCGCGGCTTCTCACTGTTTTCTCCTATGGCCCTTTCTGAAACCTCCACTACCACCACTTCTATCGCCACTCCGACGCCGCTTCCTACTCCCTCTGGCAACCTTGGCACGGTTTCTAAACTTGTTGGCTCCAACTATCCGGATTAGAGCGTTTCTTTCACCTTTCTTCTTCGCTCTCAGCACAAACGTCATCACCTCACTGATGACCCTCCTCCTCTAAACTCTGCTGAATTTGATGACTGGGATGCCAGTGATGCGCTTGTCCGCACGTGGTTGGCTAACAGCCTCTCCGATGAATTTCTTCCTGTCATACGCCATGATAAGACGGTCAAGACTGCGTGGCTTCACCTTGCTGCTCTCTACTCGAAGGGGGCCAAGACATCCCGCATTTATACTCTCTACGCGGATCTCTTCGCTCGCCCTTCCATGTCTCCTGCTGCGGCTTATCAATAAGTTCAGGCTCTTAGCGCTGAAATCCTCCAGAATCGCCCTGTCTCCGCGGACTTGGCCGAGCAGCACAAACACTTCCAGGAACTCCTGGTTGTTTGTTATCTTCTACGGCTCCCTGAGTCTTTTGATATGATCCGCCAGCAGATCTTGGGCGAAGCCGAGTCTCCCACCTTGGATGCCACCGTGGCTCGCATCGCCGCTGTTACTTCACTGCTCCACCGTCCACTGTTGTCCTCCCCTCCTCCACAGGACTCCTATGCTCACCAAGTTCAGCGGGGTGGCAATAGTGGTCGCAGCCACTCTGGCCCGCATAGTCCGTCAAGATTCCTCTGCTCTCAATGTGGCCGTACCGGCCACTCTGTTGACCGCTGCTGGCTGAAACATCCTCATCTTCGTCCCTCCGGTGATACTTCTTCCTCAACCTCCGCCTCCTCTCGGCCATCTGCTTCTGTGGCCACGACCTCAGGTAGTGCACACGTCGTTACCCAAGGTAAATGGCTGATTGACTCTGGTGCTACAAATCACATGACCGGAAACCCTCACTGCTTCTCTCTCCTAGAGACGCATGATCGGTTACCCCCGATTCTTGTTGCGGATGGTTCGCCTTCCCCGGTTCACGGAACGGGCATGGTTCAAGTCACCTCGTCGCTTCGCTTAGCGGACACTCTCTATATCCCGATGTTCCCTTGCAATTTGCTCTTAGTTACTACTTTATGCAAGCAACTTCAGTGTTCTGTCTTATTTACTCCTACTTCTTGTTGTTTTCAGGACCCGAGGACCCAACGGACGATTGCTACTGGGACTGAGAGCGGAGGTCTCTACTTCCTCGACAATGTTTCCGCTCTGTCCGCCTTCTCTTCCTCGTCTACTGATCTGCTTCAATGGCATCTTCGCCTTGGACATCCTCCTCCTCGGATTCTTCGTCAGCTTCTTCCCCACTTACCTCAGACCAGTCCCCCACTCAACTGTGATGCATGTCAGCTTGGCAAATATCACCGCTCCTCCTTCCCGCCTAAGCAAGGCCATGGTTCCTCCCGCCCTTTTGATCTAATTCATTCCGATGTCTGGGGTCCTGCTCCTACTCTCACCGTTGGTCGGGGTAGTTCTTATTTTGTAACTTTTATTGATGATTTCTCTAGACGTACCTAGGTGTATCTTTTAAAAGATCGCTCTGAACTCTTATCTGTATGGCAATCTTTTTATAATATGATTAAAACTCAGTTTGCTATTTCTATTAAAGTACTGCGCTCTAATAATGCTAAAGAATATCTCAGTCATGAGTTTTCGTCTTTTTGTATGAAACATGGTCTTATTCATCAGACTAGCTGTGTTTACACCTCCTAGCAAAATGGGGTGGCGGAGCGTAAAAACCGTCATCTCCTCGATATCGCTCGCACTCTAATGACGCAGATGCAGGTACCTCGTTCCTACTGGGGCTATGCTGTTCTTCTTGCCTGGTATCTCATCAATCGCATTCCCTCTTCGGTTCTTCACGGCAAGACCCCCTTCTCCATTCTCTACCCGGGCAAGGAACCCTTTCCTCTTCCTCTCTGTATCTTTGGGTGTACGGCTTTTGTGCATGCTCCGTCTGCTACCCATGACAAGCTTTCCCCCCATTCCACAAAATGTGTCTTTTTGGGATACTCGACCACTCAAAAAGGCTATTGTTGCTTTGACCCCGTTTTGCGCAAACAGTTTGTTTCCGCGGACGTCACCTTCTTCGAAAATGCATCCTACTTTTCTTCTCCATCCCCGCTTCTTCCTGATGTCTCTGACTCTCCACCATCTCTCTGTGATCCTTCCACGCATGTAGACGTCTCCCCTCCTATATCATCTCCTCCTCCATCTCCTCCTCTCCCTATTATCTCCCCTCCTTCTTCTCCGCAGTCGTCTCTCTAGTCCCGGGCCAGCTTTCTCCGCCACGGACGCTCCAGTCCCTGTGGCACAAGACGACCTTGATCTTCCCATTTCCCTTCGCAAAGGGGTGCGGGCGTGTACCCAACACCCGCTTGCGACTGTTGTTTCCTATGATCGGCTTACTCCCTCTCGCAGGTGCTTTACTTTGGCTACCTCGGCTACTACCACTCCCCGCACTTACCAGGAGGCTTTTATTATTCCTCATTGGAAATCTGCTATGGATGAGGAAATCGCCACTCTTACTGAAAGGGGTACCTGGACCCTTGTTCCTCCACCGGTAGGTACTGATGTGGTTGGCTGCCGCTGGGTGTTCGTTGTGAAGTTTCGCCCAGACGGCACTGTGGATCGTTACAAAGCCCGACTGGTGGCCAAAGGCTTTACTTAGACTTATGGAGTTGACTATTTTGATACTTTCTCCCCGGTTGCTCGCCTCAGCACCATCCGGGTTCTTCTTTCTGTGGCCGTCAACAAGGAGTGGGATATTTCCCAGCTTGATGTCAAGAATGCTTTTCTGTATGGAGATCTTCAGGAGGATGTCTATATGGAGCAACCTCCTGGGTATGTTGCTCAGGGGGAGACACGAGTATGCCAGTTGAAGAAGGCCATCTACGGCCTAAAACAGAGCCCTCGGGCATGGTTCGACAAGTTTAGTGGCATTGTGGCTGCCATTGGCTTTACAAGAAGTTCAGCTGATCACTCATTGTTTTTTCGCAAAACCGCATCGGGCCTTGTGGTTTTGGCGGTGTATGTGGATGATATTCTTCTTACCGGCGATGACCCGGCTGGGGTGGACTTGACAAAGAAACACCTCCGTCAACACTAGTCATGAAGGATATGGGCTCCCCGAAATATTTTTTGGGGATAGAAATCTCTCGGAAGCCCGACTCGTTGGTTCTCTCCCAACGGAAGTATGCTCTTGATCTTCTACAAGAGGCAGGATTGACCGGTGCCAAACCTGCCCGGTATCCCATGGCCACTAGAGAGGACAAAACTTGGACAGATGACTCACCTCTTATATCCGATGCCACGAGGTATAGACGCCTGGTGGGCAAACTCATTTATCTCACGGTGACCAGACCCGACATCGCCTATGTTGTAGGCAAGGTTAGTCAGTTCATGCAAGCTCCCAGGGAATGTCATCTTCAGTCTGCCTTGAAGATACTAGAGTATGTCAAAGCAGCACCAGGAAAAGGGCTACTCTTTCAGAAGCATGGTCATCTGAGAGTTGAAGCCTACTCAGACTCAAGCTATGCGGATGATAAAAGTGACCGTAAATCTACATCGGGTTTTTGCACATTTGTTGGAGGTAATCTTGTGAGCTGGAAGAGCAAGAAGCAGTCTGTTGTCTCAAGGTCCAGTGCATAAACCGAATACCGGAATATGGCGTCAACTACGTGTGAGTTAAAATGGTTACGGGCTCTCATGCTTGACCTAGGAGATGTCTACGACTATCCTCTGCCTATGTTCTGTGACAACAAGGTCGCTATATACATATCCAAAAATCCGGTCTTCCATGAGAGAACGAAACATATAGAGGTCGACTGCCATTTCATCCGAGAAGAGGTCTTGAAGAGACAGATTTGCACTCCGTTCGTCACCTCCGACAAAGAGTTGGCAGATATCTTCACCAAGCCGATTTCTACTTCCTTCTTCCACATCTGTGACAACCTGGGCATGATTGATATTTATGCTCCAGCTTGAGGGGGAGTGTCGAAGTATGAGACAGGGCGGTCTGGCGGTTTGAGCCTGGCGGGTTGTAGACCGGGCGGTCTGGCGGTTTGAGTCCGGCGGGTTGATATCCAGACTGTTGTTGTGTGGTGTCTGGCGGCCTGATAGTTTATCTCCGGCGGCTTGGAAACCGGGCAGTCTAGCAGTCTCCTACCGCATCTCTCTCTTGCTTATAGTATTGCCGAGCGGTTAGAACATTGTCTAACCGCGCGGCCTGTTCCGGTCTGTTATTCTAGCCGCCCAGATCTGAGGTATAGCTTTAGTCCCACATTGTTAGTTTGTATTCTATCCTCTCTCCTCCATTCTATAAAAGGGAGGCCATACCTTTGTAAATGATATCTTTTTGGATAATAAAAATTTCAATTATTCAAAGTTCCGGCTTGTTTTTTAGTCGTTTGTTCGCTACTTTAGTCTTTTATTCGCTACTTCTCACAGAGGCTCACTTTATAAAATACTCAATTCACCCAGGGAGCACAAAGATGTACAAGGACATGAAAAAGTTGTTCTAGTGGGCAGGATTTAAGAAGGACATAGCATATTTTGTGGCTCAAAATCAAACATGTACCTTGGTGAAGGCGGAATGCCAGAAACCCGGAGGTTTCCTGAAGTTGTTACTTATTCCAGAATGGAAGTTTGATGATATTTCAATGGATTTCGTGCACGGGTTACCGAGATCTCAACACGGGAATGATTCGATTTGGGTGATCGTAGACCGGTTGACTAAAGTGGCTCACTTTCTACCGAACAAGAGGGACGATTCAGTGGAAGTCTTGGCAAAGCTCTATGTTGAGCAGATTGTACGATTGCACGGTGTTCCTCGTAGCATCATAAGTGATCGTGATGGGTAATTCACTTCGAATGATTGGAGGCTGGTCCATCATTTGTTGGGCATAAAGTTATCATACAGTATGGCCTTTCATCCCCAAATGGATGGTCAAACTGAGAGGACCAACAAAATAATGGAGGACATGTTCCGAATGTGCGTCTTGGATTTTGGAAAGAGGTGGGAAGATCACCTCTATATGGTAGAGTTTGACTATAATAATAGCTACCAAGCGAGTATTGGTATGACACCATTTGAAGCTTTGTATGGTCGGAAATGTCGTACACCGTTAGCTTGGGCGGAAACAAGCGAATCTAAACTATATGGGACAAAAGAAGTCGAAGAAGCTTACTTAACGATACACTCTATTCGGGAGAGGCTATTGAGAGCCTAAGATAGACAAGCCAAATACTATAACGCCAAGCACCGAAATTTTGAGTTTGCGGTGGCTGATTGGGTCTACTTGAAGATCAAACCCTTCAAAGATGTGTCTAGGATTCGGCGTCTGAAAAAGTTAAGTACGAGATATCTTGGTCCGTTTAAAGTGGTTGAGCGAGTTGGGGAAGATGCCTATCGGCTAGCTCTTTCGGCAGAATTGAGTGGACTGCATGATGTGTTCCATATATCAGTGCTTCGAAAAGCCATGAAAGATCCAGGTCAAGTGATTGCAAATGATCGTATACCGGTCGAATTTGGGCAAACGACGAAGGTTAGGCCCATTCGGATTGAAGATAGAGCCGATAAATAGTTGCGGAACAAGACAATCAGGATGGTCAAGGTCTGGTGGGACAACTGTGGCCGTGAGGAGCTAACATGGGAACGAGAGCAGACCATGCAGGCTGAGTTTCCCGAGTTATTTGTGTAAACTGTTGTACAGTGCGTGTCAAGTTGTATCAAACTTTTGTGAAGTTATAACATCTTGATTGATGTTTTTCTTTAGTGTGTAAAAATTTCGGGACGAAATTGTTTGTAAGGATGGGAGAATTGTAACACCCCAAAATCCCAAAATTTGAGTTCAGGATGGGCAACACGGCCTGGGACACGGGCGTGTCCTAAGCCTTGTCCTGCTCTGTTTACTCGAATATGGATCGGGTCTCAAGTGTGTCTTGAGTGAGGCATACGGCCTGGGACACGGGGGTGTCCCAAGCCGTGTCTTGCTCTGTGTCGTCTCGATTACTCGACAAAATGCACTCGACGTTTGTCAAGAGGGCACCCGGCCTGCGACACGGGTGTGTTTGAGGTCGTGTCCTCCTCGGGTTTTGGCCAGGTTTGTGCGGCCTATTGAACACGGGCTGGACATGAGCGTGTTTGCAGCCGTGTCTAGGTACATGACCTGAGACACGCCGGTGTCACAGGGCCGTGTCCTTCTATGGAATTGTCCAGGGCATTGAGGCCTAGTGAACACGGCCTGGACACGGGCGTGTCTGAAGCTGTATCAGTGCACACGACCTGTGACCCGGGCGTGTCACATGGCCATGTCCTGTTCTGGATAAGACGATTTGTGTGCCGCTTAAGGTATACGAGCTGTGACACGGGCGTGTCACAAGCCGTGTTCGGCCTAGGAAAAGTTATTTCAGGGCGATTTGTGGTCGTTCATTTCCTTCAGATGAGATTTAAGGGCCCAAGCTTCTCCCTGCTGAGTTAAGTCCATGAATTGAGAGTTATCTCTCAATTACTCTTGCCTATTCTCTTTCTAAAAGAGATAGAGAGAAGGGAGAGCAAGGAGGAAGAAGAGAAGAGAGCCGACCGGCGGTGGAGCTTCAACGTTCGAAATTGCGAGCCGAGTACAGATTTGTGAAGGCGAGAGCGTTGTGGTGCTTGCTATTTGGCTAGAATTCCATGGCTCCAAATAGATCGTCAAGGGTAACGATCTTCCTTCTTGGACATGTGAAGTCCTCGTTTTGGCATGTTTATGGATTTCCCCACCAAAAGGTGGTTGTTGAGAGATTTCCTTGGGTTTATTCTTGTAATCCCCAGTCTTGCAAATAGATCCTGAAATGTGTAGTATGGAATAAACAAGCTGTGTGAAGCCCATCTGGATAGGTTTTTTTGGATTGGTGATGTTGCATTTTGTGCACCGGAGAAGACTCCGCATATAAACGTGTAGTTTGTAGAGTCGATGGGTTGTGCCTGTGAGGGGTAGTAACAGGAAGTACTGGAGAAGAATTCTAGGAAAATACCCTCATGATTCTTGTGTTGTATGCCATGTTTGGGTGAGTTTGGGTGCAGAAAGTGAGTTCTGCTGAACCCGCCAAGCGACCGCAAGGAACGCTGGCATTATCTCCCCTTTTTGGATTGTGAAGCAAATCATTGGAGGACAGTGTGGCTATTGTGAGTTGTGTGCTCTAAAAAAGGCTTAGTGCCGAACAGGAAAGGTGAAACCAACCTGCGCCTGTAAATTGGCCATGAGTACTTCGGTATTTGATAATGGCAAGGCGACTTGAGCAACGGGGGGTTGCTGATCTGTACCTGCGTTATGTCTGACCGACTGGTAGACCTAATTATTGGTCTCGTTAGACGAATAATGAGAGTCTTAGGCTTGCGTGCCATTAAGACTAAATGTTGAATACCGTTGGGTTTCGGACCTTGAACGGTGGTGGGACCCTGGTTCGCCGGTACACCAAGAATGTGCCCTGAGTGCACGGATCATCGGGCCGCGTGGCCGACGGTTGTGATATGTTGATTGTGTGTGAGTGCATATTATATAATATATCTGCTTGTGAAAGCTATGCCTGCAGGGAATGAATACCACTGCCCCGGGAAAGGGGTAGGGTGGTTATAAATTGATTAGCTGAATGCTGACCATTGTTTTGTTTACCACCAATATGGTGGGCTGTTCCTGTGCAGGTGCTGGAGAGCCGAGCAGAAAATAGAGGGTTGAATCCCTTCTGCTGCTGCTACTGGACCTCGAAGGCTGAGTAAAGGATTTTGTTATATTTATGTGTGGCCGGCCTGCGCGCCGATGTTTGTAATCCACACTTGTAAAGCGTAACTGTAAGGCCTTAAGGCCAAACTCTTGAGTATTTGTTGTATATTCCTTCGTGTGTATATATAAATGTAGTTGTTTATATATTGTGGACATTCATGGTTTGAGTTCAGTTTTAACGTTAAAATCTTCCGCTAGTATTCTACATGTTAGGATGCATACCTGTTTTGGTATTAACCTGTGACACCTGTTTGTGGCATATAGTGTGGGGCCCCGACTGGACCTTCTATTATATGTTATTTAATGGATGGAGTCATTACTCATAATTTCTTGCATGCGCACTAGATTAGGTATGGAGTATTCCCCTTCTTCCTCCCATAGTGTGGACAAATGAGATACGGTACACGGTCCCACAATGATTGATGAACTCCGCCAAGAGTTCACTGATTAGTTGACTGTGATTAGGGAAACGCTTCATGAACTGATATTAAATCTCACGATGCCCCGTAATCAAGCTGCCAAACAACGTGAGGAAGGGAATAATAATATTAATAATGATCACGTCCTGCGCGCACCGGTTCACAATAACTAGGAACCATTTGAGTTTGATAGTACTAGGGCGGTCCGAGTCAAACCCCAGTCATACGATGGATTGGGTGAACCCCAAGTCTTCTTAGACTAGGTTATGGAGATCGAGTGCTATTTCGAGTGGCACAAGGTGACTGACGTAGATAACGTGCGCGTTGCGAGGCTGAATCTGTTAGGTAGAGCTAAGATCTTCTGGTTGAATGAGGAACGATTCCTTGGAGCCGTGAACGGCTTACCACCCATTGGTTGGGTTGGCATGAAGGCCATGTTGATAGACTAGTACGTCCCTGCGTACCATAGGACGTAGATGTTTGATGATTTAGCTACCCTTAAACAATGGAATAGGTCAGTCACTGAGTATATGAGCCTTCTCATGGACATGATGGTCAGGTGTGAAGTTAGGGAGATGCCCGAGATCACCCTCTCTAGGTTTCGTAAGGGGTTAAACCCTGACATCCAGGGTAAACTACTGTGTTATGGACACACCGACCTAAACACCACTTGCAATGTCGCCTTAGATATTGAGAAGCACATTGTACACAAGACTAAGACTCACTCATTTCAGAATGGAAAGTCCATCTTAGGACCATCCCCCACCTCCAACTATAAGGATAAGGTTAAGTTCAGGTCTACTGACTCGAACTCCGTTGTCGTGACAGCTAGGAGTATTAGAAACCCAACATGTGAGAGAGTTCCTGTAGGATGGGTCAGCAAAACGAATGCTACCTATTTTGCTTTTGGAATTCAGGGCCATTACGCTAGTGAGTGTCCTACCAAGCCCAAGCCCCTAGCCCTTTTAGATTCCTCATCTGAGTCAGCCGAGCTTATATATGAGGCAGGAGAAGATTGCGAGTCTGAAGGAGTGCCAAGCGATATATAAGATGATGCTTATATGATGGTCATGCGGTGTATTATGGTTACTCCACGTGCGATAGATGACTGGAATAGGACACATATTTTTTTTAAAAATTTTATGAGTGGAGAAAAAATGGTGTAAGTTGATCATTAATAGTGGAAGCTGTATGAATGTTATTTCTAAAAATGCGGTTTCCCGAATATTATTAGCTACTGAGCCGCACCCTCACCCCTATAGGGTGGCATGGGTAAATAATACATCCCTCCCGGTTTCGAAGCGTTGTTTGGTTCCCCTTACCATCAAGGCTTACTCTGAAAAGGTTTGGTGTGACGTCATCCCCATGGATGCCTGTCATGTATTATTAGGATGCCCATGGTTTTATGACCATGATGTAACTCATTTAGGGCGAGCCAACACATATGAGTTCAAATTTAATGGCAAGACCATTATCTTTAAACCCACTCTGCCTAAAGATCCTTTGGTCTTTTCTAAAGACACGATTGTGCCTGTAGAGAAGAAAATGTTAAGCTTGATAGGTAAGAAGGAGTTTGAGCGCGAGACCTTTATAGATGGTGTCATGTATGCGTTAGTATGTTTGAAAGTCAAGGAAGATAGCTCCTCTTTTGAGAACTTACCTCTATCATTGAAGAACCTTTTAGAAGAATTTAAGGATGTCTACCAAGATGATTTACCGCCCGAGTTACCCCCCATGCGTGAAATTCAACATGAGATTGATTTCGTTCCGGATTACTCATTGCCCAACCTTCATCATTATTGACTTAACCCCTCCGCACACCTTGAATGACAAAAATTAATTTTAGATTTGCTAAGTAAGGGGTTAATCCGTCATAGTCAGAGTCCTTGTACTATACACGCATTATTGGTATAAGACCCCCCCTCCCGGAACACAAAACACGGCACGAGAGGGGTCTTATGCCCAGAACAGCCGCCTTGCGGTAACACTAACACACGGGTCAGCCTATACCACAAGACGCCTATCTTGCCGGCTTCAACCAATATCAACATATAAACTGCCAACCCAACCATAATAATAAAATAAAGTCAATCTACACCAAGCATAAGTCCATAAATATAGCAAAAGAGAAGCTAAACAAGCTTCTACATAATCAGAGTACGTAAATATAATTTACCCGAAAGGCTACAACAAAATCTCTCTCACTCACATCTGTAACTGACGGTAGCGACGATACCGTCCCTTCAGGCCCTGTCGTCCTGGCCTGGCTGTCCAGCTGCATAGCCTACTGCTCCACCTGCGGGGTTTCCTCCTAAAAAGGAAGACATAGCAACCGTTTGTCTTAAATACTAAGTGGCTTCACATTCGCTCCCCCGGCGGCTCCTCGGCACCGGGCGGAGAAAGGAAAGGTACAATATATATATATATATATAACAGTAGTACAATCGGGTGAAGTAAGTATACAAAACATAGGTAGAAATAAAAGTAGTGTATAAATGAACAAGCTTTTATTATACAGTTCTACCATCTACAGCAGCAAGAGAGTATAATGTTATAACAGTAAGTAACTCAACTTATATGGATGTCCATACAAACACATAAGTTGAGGGTCGTTAAGCAATAAGTAACTCATCGTATAGGAGTGCCCATACAAACTTATACGATGAGGTTCTTGTGTATACAATGAAGTGTAAAGCTATGAATTCAATGCAATGACACACCCATGATCAAGCACATGCAATCGCTATGTCGACACAGACTTATAGTTCCCACTATTCGAGCAGGTAGCTAACCTCTCAGGCGTCAACCGTCGTGGCAAAACGGTGACTGTAGAGCGGGCATCTACACTACTAGGCTGGTCTCCACACTACCTGGCCTAGGCCTCCATACGCCTCAACACTAAGGACACAACATACTACGGCTCAGTGGGTTCTCTTGGGTAAATGAGCACCAAGATCCTAGCCCCGAACTGGCCTATGCGTGACACGAAAGGAGCCTCGGAAATGAACACGAGCACCAAGCCCAACCGTTCACTTGGCACGGAAGGAGCCTCGGGACATAAACACCGAGGACCAAGCCCAACCGTCCAAAGTCTAGCTGTTGACTCCCATCGGTGTGACGATTGGCGAGCCCGTAGACCTGCCACACTATCCTTAACCCGGGATTACGACACCATGTGTCGACTCACACCACATGCAATTTCACAATATAGTGGCATGGAAGGAGCCTCGGGACGTGAACACCGAGGACCAAGCCCAACCATCCATCAAATGCGGAAGGAGCCTCGGGACATGAACACCGAGGGCAAAGCCCAACCGTCCAACTTTACTCATCTCAATCTCATTCCAACTAGTGACAGTCAACACCGCACTTGTTACTTCCACAATGCTACCCATAGGGAGACGACACTCTAAGCAATGGATTACTAATTCCCTTTTATCCATCCAACATATATCATGGCCATAGTTAAATCATTTATACATTTATCAAATTATATCTACCCAATTATATCAGGTTCTTTCCTTCAATTAAACTTGTCCACAACTCGTTATATGAGTTTAGATTTATAACCTCAACTTAACACGTCACTATGATGATTATGTCAAAAGAGTCCACCCAAGCCTCGAGTTGGATCGCAACATTAAATTCCCCCACATCGCATTCCACGTTACACAGCCCAGAATTTAGGTGCAGCCTTAATCCGGGAAGCAACTTTGACCAAGGATTCCTGAGGCTACAGAAATCCGACGAGTGCGTGTAAGCACTCGTTGGAAAGATAATTTCAAGGACTACAACTTTTGTGTTTAGTTAAAAGCCCAGATTTGATCGCATCACACCAGAAATTCACTCGAAGTCTGCTGCGTACAGGATACAGATTTCCTGGGTGGAATTTCCCCCAATTGTAGCAGATTCGAACGGACTTTCCTGTGGCTACAGGTATTGCCTAGGAACGTGCAACCACTAGTTGGAAAGATAATTTCGAGGGCTATGACTTTCGTGTTTGGTCTAAAACACAGATATGACAAGAACACCCCCGAAATTGGCCACGAAGGTCGCTGCGTGCAGAAAATAGATTTCTGCACGCATGTTAAGGCGAGATGAATGGCATCCGTTCATCTTCCTCCTTGCACCAAACTCCCAAAATCTCCTCCAGAAAATCAACCACCCTTATTCACCCTCACGAAGCCATATTTCTCCACGAATACTTCTCTCATCTTCACTTTGAAGGATGAAGAGGTTGGAGGGGGCTAAAGCCTACAAAACAAACCTAGGCATGGCTTTCCTAGGAAATCTCCTCCTCACCATCAAGACTCTATGAAGTCGATATCTCTCCTAGAATATATCTACAGATCTAGCACCAAGGGAGAGGGGAGGAAGCTCACCTCGTTTCCAGCGGTACCACCGTTCCCGGCCATGGATCTAGTCGTTCTTCTTTGCGGCATCTCTCGCTTGGTGCGGTTGTTCTTCACGGCAAAGGAAGGAGAGGGAGAGAGAGAAAGAAGGCCGCCTCCAAGAGCTCCGCCTGCTTCCGTCGGCTCCGTCGGTTTCGCGAGATCCACGATGACGGCAAGGGTCGATCGGCGCAAAAGCTAGGGTTTGGCTTTAGCTCCCTTTTAAAAGCCGATGTATTATGTTACATCTTCTGCCACGTGTCAGCGCCTCATTGGACTGCCCATAATGGGTCATATTGAAGTGACCCAGTCCAAGGAACCATCCAGCGTGAATACCGAAATCCGGTTTGGTTTGCCTGTACAAGCCAGCGAATCTGCCTGGGCGAAGAAAACGCACAAGTCAAATTCGGCGGGAATCATCTGTCATTCTCGACGATCGGCGAGAATCGTCAGGCATTCTCGACGAATTCGTCGGGTATCAACAATGATACCCGGCGATTTTCCATTAGCATAACTTATCGGAAATCTGGCGTTGAGTGCGTTGAGTATTCTCAGCGATACTCGACGATCGGCGAGAATCACCAGGCATTCTCGATGATTTTCCCTTGGGCCATGCTTATCGGAAATCTGGCGTTGACTGCGTTGAGTATTCTCAGCGATACTAGACGATCGGTGAGAATCACCAGGCATTCTCGACAATTTTCCCTTGGGCCATGCTTATCGGAAATCTGGCGTTGAGTGCGTTGAGTATTCTCAGCGATACTCGACGATCGGCGAGAATCATCAGGCATTCTCGACGATTTTCCCTTAGGCCATGCTTATCGGAAATCTGGCGTTGAGTGCGTTGAGTATTCTAAGCGATACTCGACGATCGGCGAGAATCACCAGGAATTCTCGACGATTTTCCCTTAGGCCATGCTTATAAGAAATCTGGCGTTGAGTGCGTTGAGTATTCTCAGCGATACTCGACGATCGGCGAGAATCACCAGGCATTCTCGACGATTTTCCCTTAGGCCATTTCCTTTCGATCCGTTGGATATCACTCAACCCTACACTCCATCCAACGCACTTGACACCTTTTGCCAGTGCGCCCCGAGCCCGAGTCAAGTCTCTTGACTCAAAACTCGTGGGAGGGGTCTAGCGCGAATTGGGACGTTACAAATCCTATAAACAAAATAAAAGATTTTGTCCCCGAAATCAGGCTAGGGCTATAGGGATGCAAGTACAAAATAATATGCGCTATAAAATGTTACCTTGGAAGAAAAGCTCCGGGTAGCGCTTTTGCATCAAGTCCACCGGCTCCCAAGTAAATTCTTCCTTCCCATGATTAGACCACAGCACTTTTACCAGAGGCACACTTTTGCGGCGTAGGGTTCTTATCTCATTATGAACGATTCGTACCGGCTCCAGTCGCAATGATCTGTCAGACTCCACAGCACCATCAGTCGTGGGGATGTATTGTTCGGGCCGCAACAGTGCCTTCTGAAGCGACGAGACATCGAACACGTCGTGGAGATTTTCTAACTCGGGCGGTAGCTCTAGCCGATAGGCTAAAGGGCCAATCTTTTCCACTATGACATAGGGTCCAACATACTGTGGGCTGAGCTTCTTCACTCCTCATACTCGTGATACTCCATGCATCGGTCATATTTTCAGAAACACCTTGTCTCCCACTTGAAATTCCACCATCCGGTGTTTAGCGTTATAATACTTCGTCTGCCGACTTTGAGCCTCCAACATGCGATCCCTTATCAGCCTAACCACCGCATCAGTATCGTCAATATACTCAATTCCCAATGCCTTCGGGTCTTCGTCTTGTACCCAAGACAAGGGGGTTCTACACCTTCTTCCATAAAGGGCTTCATGGGGCGCCATGCCAATGCTAGCTTGATGGATGTTGTTGTAGGAGAATTCCACTAAGGGCAAGAGTCTTTCCCACGGCTCTCCCCTATCTATCACACACAACCTCAACAGATCCTCCAATGTTCGGATGGTCTGCTCAGACTGTCCGTCCGTCTGAGGATGAAATGCGGTGCTGAAGGTAAGGCGCGAGACCAAATACGCCTATACCGCCTTCCACTCCTTGGATTTAAAACGACCATCACGGTCCGAAACTATCGTCTTAGGTACGCCGTGATACCGTACAAACTGCTCCACAAAAAGGCGTACTAAGACATCCACATGAGCCTCCTTCTTCATAGGGATGAACCGGGCAACTTTTGTCCGGCGATCAACGATCACCCACACTGAATCATTTCCTGAGCGGGAGCGAGGTAGCCCATGTACGAAGTCCACGGAAATATCCTTGAACTTCCACTCGGGGATTGGCAACGACTGCAACAGGCCACCGGGACTCCTGCACTCCGCCTTCACTCTTTGGAGGCTTCACAATGCATGACAAAGTACCGGACATCCTTCTTCATTCCTGGCCAACACATCGTCTTCCGTAAGCCGGTGTACATCTTCGAAATTCCCGTGTGCACGGAATATTGAGAGTAATGTGCTTCTCTCATAATATCCTCCCGTATTCTGCCACCTTTGGGAATGTAGAGCAGGCCGCGAAAGTAAACAAGGCCGTCCTTTAGTGTGTACTCGTCGGTAATCCTGTCTTCGATTAACTTTATTTCTGGGGCCAGAGCCACATCCAATCCTTGCTCCACTCGGATCCGGTCCAGGATATCACAAACAATGCTCAGGTTGGACAAGTACTCCGTATATTCTGCCGAAGGAGCCTTAAATATCAATGTAATATCCATCTCCTCAATCATCCGTGCCAACTCCATGCTCATCAACCGAGACTCTGGGCTCGAGTCGGGTACTTTCCTACTCAACGCGTCGGCTACAGAGTTTGCTTTTCCGGGGTGGTAGTTCAAGATGAACTCATAATCGCATAGAAACTCTAACCATCGCCGTTGTCTTAAGTTCAATTCCTTCTGGGTATGGACGTACTTTAAGTTCTTATGATCCGAGAAGATTTCGCAGTGTACGCCGTATAGATAATGCCTTCATACCTTCAAGACGAACACCACTGTTCCTAGCTCCAAATCAGGCACCGGTTAATTGATTTCATGTCTCTTCAACTGCCTTGAAGAATA
The DNA here is from genome assembly GCA_039513925.1 of Platanthera zijinensis. Lineage (NCBI taxonomy): Eukaryota > Viridiplantae > Streptophyta > Magnoliopsida > Asparagales > Orchidaceae > Platanthera > Platanthera zijinensis. The sequence continues at coordinate 75,565,028 of CM077079.1, forward strand.
AGCAATTACGTGTCCGTGCTGCATCAACACCGCTCCCAACCCCTGATAAGACGCGTCCGTGTAAACTTGGAATCCTTCCTTCCCAGACGAAAGGACAAGGATGGGGGCGGAGGTAAGTCTATCCTTCAATTCTTGGAATGCCGCTTCACACTGGGGTGTCCACTCAAATGGCACTCCTTTTTTTGTCAAGGAAGTAAGCGGAAGGGCAATCTTGGAGAATCCTTTTACGAACTTGCGGTAGTATCCGGCAAGTCCAAGAAAACTCCTCACATCGGCCGCCGACTTCAAAGGCGACCACTCCTTCACGGCACGCACCTCTGCCGGATCCACAGCTAGTCCAGCCCCACTGATTACATGACCCAAGAAAGCCACTTCCCTAATCAAGAATTAACACTTGCTAAACTTGGCGAACAGGGCGTGCTCTTTTAACTTTTCCAAAACTAAGGCCAAATACCCGGCATGTTCCTCCTCCGTCTTCGAGTAGACTAAGATGTCGTCAATGAACACAATGACGGAGACATCCAGATTGGGCTCAAACACTTTATTCATTGAGCTCATGAAAGCTGATGGGGCATTTGTGAGCCCAAACGGCATCACTGTGAACTTATATAAGCCGTACCTTGAGCTGAAAGCCGTTTCCGGAATATCACCCTCTTGTATTCTCAATTGGTAATACCCCGAGCGCAAATCTAGCTTGGAGAACCAATGCGCTCCCACCAGTTGGTCGAACAACTCATCGATCCGAGGTAACGGATAGGTGATCCGTACCGTCAGTCGTTTGAGCTCCTGATAGTCTATACATAAACGCAGGGTTCCATCTTTCTTCTTGACGAATAGAACAGGGGCTCCCCAAGGTGATGAGCTGGGGCGAACAAACCCTGATTCTACCAACTCGTGCAGTTGAACTCTAAACTCCGCGAGTTCTTTTGGGGCCATCCGATAAGGGGTCCTGGAGACTGGCTTAGCTCCTGATACAAGCTTAATCTGAAAATCCACTTCTCTATGCGGGGGTAACCCTGGCAATTTTTCAGGAAATACCTCAGGGAAGTGTCGTGCTACTCGCACATCCTTCACATCTACCTTCATCTCCTTTAGTTCGAAACATATCATGTAGACTCCATCCCCTCTCATATGAGATTTCAAGGTCTGGATTGAGGATAAAAATATTCGTGGTGCGAAATTTATACCTTGGAAGGCTACATCAGTATCCCCATATCTCACATAGATGTGCTTCTTCGCGCAGTCAATTCTTTCATGGTGCCAATCCAGTCATGCCATGCCCAGAATGAGGTCGAATTCTGGTATTCTCAAAATTGTGGCGGGGGTATCAAAGGTCTTTCCCCCAATGGTTATCTCCAACTCACACTTCGCGGTTGCCGTCATCTAAGATCCGTCTGGGAGGCATACTCTTCGAGCAATACCAGTGAAATATTGCACTTCGTGTATGTCCTTGATGAAGTCTTCAGACACGAAAGAATGTGAGGCACCGGTGTCAAATAACGTATAAGCCGGTTTCCCGCCGACCATCACGGTGCCTAAGTGTCATTTAATAATACTCAAGCTAGCCATCTAGTATATCTTAAGCCACCAGAGGATATTAATGGAAGTAAAATGGCTAATTCAAATCGTACCTGCGATCCGCTCTTGAGGATTCCACTCTTGAGTCATGTCCAAGGCATACATCTGATCTTGGGCGGGTTCGGGGTTTATTCCTCGTGTTCCTCATCCTCGACCACGCACATACCCTCTCCCCTGCGGGGCTGCTGGAGGGAGAGCAAAAGGCGCATCTCCAAATAGTTGCGGGCAGTAGCGTCGAATGTGGCCCGGTTGGTTGCATTCAAAGCACACACGTTCCTGCCTTCCGCCGTATTGCTGAAATTGTTGAGGTGGAGGTAATGCTGGCGGTTGCGGAACCGAAAGCTCCTCTCTAAAGTTCTGGGAGAAATGCTCGCCACCCCTCCGATATCCTCTTCCTCTTTTATTGTCGAATCTCCTTCTTTTGTTGGGGCTGGCTTCCATCACGCCCTCCGCTGGCCTCTTACCACTTCCCAAGTGGTCCTCTTCCGATCTCTTCACCATATCAATAATCTCCGCCAGACAAGAGTCCATTATAAACAAAAGGGCTTGCCTTAGGGGATCTCACAAGCCTTTGTAGAATCGTTTGGCGTACCCTCTATCATCCAGCTCATAGGAGTCAGCGAATCTAGCCAGGTGTTGAAACTCCTGTTGGTACTCCGTCACCGACATGGACCCTTGCTTTAGTTGCAAAAATCTCTCTTCCAGACCATCCCGAGCGGCCGAGGGGATGAAATGCTCTAAGAAGGCTTCGGATAATTCGCTCCAACTAATATCCGTGTACACTCTTCCATGAAAAGTGGAGCCCATGAGGGACTACCACCACCTTTTGGCATGCAGCTCTAAGAGTGTCACCACAAGGGTCACTGCCATGTTGTTTGGACATCTTATTCCTGCCAATAACTCTTGTATAGTGTCGAGCCACTCTTCTGTACGCACCGTCGACTCTGTCCCAATATAAGCGGGAGGGAAGAGAGCTCGAAAAATGCTTAACCAGCTAGATCCAAGACCCTGTTGTTGTACAGTTGCCTGCTGAGATTGGGACCTAAAGGCATCCAAAATAGCTGTAAGCGTCTGCCCCAGCTCTGATTGTTGGAATTGTGTAGGTACGGATGGGTCGGGGGTGCCTCCCACAGGCTCAGCATGTACTGGGATCTACACATAGGGTACAAACCTAAGGTTAGGTTGGCTAATCTAAGGTTAAAGATGGACAAACTTAGTGTGAATTACATATGGGCACACCACTGCTTCCGCTAAGTCAGTTTGTCCCCAAACTTACTAATCAAACGGGGGTGGCACCATTGTTATGTGACTTTCTCCTTGGAGGATCGTAGCAAGCTGATACCATTTGTAAGACCCCCCTCCCGGAACACAAAACACGGCACGAGAGGGGTCTTATGCCCAGAACAGCCGCCTTGCAGTAACACTAACACTCGGGTCAGCCTGTACCACAAGATGCCTATCCTGCCAGCTTCAACCAATATCAACATATAAACTGCCAACCCAACCATAATAATAAAAGAAAGTCAATCCACACAAAGCATAAGTCCATAAATATAGTAAAAGAGAAGATAAACAAGCTTCTACATAATCAGAGTATGTAAATATAATTGACCCGAAGGACTACAACAAAATCTCTCTCACTCACATCTGTAACCGACGGTAGCGACGGTACCGTCCCTTCAGGCCCTGTCGTCTAGGCCTGGCTGTCCAGCTGCATAGCCTGCTGCTCAACTTGCAGGGTTTCCTCCTAAAAAGGAAGACATAGCAACCGTTAGTCATAAAGACTAAGTGGCTTCACATCCGCTCCCCAAGCGGCTCCTCGGCACCGGGCGGAGAAAGGACAGGTACAATATATATATATATATATAACTGTAGTACAAGCGGGTGAAGTAAGTATACAAAACATAGGTAGCAATAAAAGTAGTGTATAAATGAACAAGCTCTTATTATACAATTCTACCGTCTACAGCAGCAAGAGAGTATAATGTTATAACAGTAAGTAACTCAACTTATATGGATGCCCATACAAACACATAAGTTGAGGGTCATTCAGCAATAAGTAACTCATCGTATAGGAGTGCCCATGCAAACTTATACGATGAGGGTCTTGTGTATGCAATGAAGTGTAATGCTATGAATGCAATGCAATGACACACCCATGATCAAGCACATGCAATCGCTATGTCGACACAGAATTATAGTTCCCACTATTCGAGCAGGTAGCTAACCTCTCAGGCGTCAACCATCGTGGCCAAACGGTGACAGTAGAGCGGGCATCTCCACTACGAGGCTGGTCTCAACACTACCTAGCCTTGGCTTCCGTATGCCTAGACGCTAAGGATACAACAGCGGAGCTCACATGCGTACTACGGCTCAGCGGGTTCTCTTGGGTAAATGAGCACCAAGATCCTAGCCCCGAACTGGCCTATGCGTGACACGGAAGGAGCCTCGGAAATGAACACGAGGACCAAGACCAACCGTTCACTTGGCACGGAAGGAGCCTCGGGACATGAACACCGAGGACCAAGCCCAACCGTCCAAGGTCTAGCTATCGACTCTCATCAGTGTGACGATTGGCGAGCCCGTAGACCTTCCACACTATCCTTAACCCGGGATTACGACACCATGTGTCGATTCACACCACATGCAATTTCACAATATCGTTGCATGGATGGAGCCTCGGGACGTGAACACAGAGGATCAAGCCCAACCATCCATCAAATGCGGAAGGATCTCGAGACATGAACACCGAGGGCCTAGCCCAACCGTCCAACTTTACTCATCTCAATCTCATTCCAACTAGTGACAGTCAACACCGCACTTGTTACTTCCATAATGCTACCCGTAGGGAGACGACACTCTAAGCATTGGATTACTAATTCCCTTTTATCCATCCAATATATATCATGGCCATAGTTAAATCATTTATTCATTTATCCAATTATATCTGTTGGAACACCCTATTACTAATTTGGGTAAGGATCACTATGCTTGTCTTAGGAATCCCAGTTGACCTAGTTGTATAGTTGAAAAGGTCAACATTAGAATGAGTCTAGGGCTTAGAACTTAGGTTTGAGGCTGCCCCCAGGATCATTCCAAGATCAAGGTTGAAGAGCTTAGTCTAAGGCAATTTTCGTCGAGCTCAGGTCGACGAATCGTCGAACTCCGTTCGACGCTCTCTGAGCTCATCTTCAATAAATCGTCGAACTCCGGTCGACGATCTTCGAGCTCAGATCGACTATCTGCTTTTGTCTAGCTTCTGCTGAGTCGTCGAACTCCCCTCGACTATCTTCTAGCTCAGTTCGACGATCCCTCCCTAAAGTTATTTCTCAGGTTTCTGAGCTCGGTTCGACGATCGTAGAGCTCAGATCGACGTTTTCTGTCTGCTTGTCATTTAATCTCTGAGCTCAGTTCGACGATCGTAGAGCTCAGATCGACGTTTTCTTTGGAGAGATCGACGCTTTCAGGAATTCAAATGCTGCTGTTCTTTGGAATGTTTTTGAATATTATCAGCATTTATGTCAGAAGATCTCCCAGCCGTTTGTCTTTATTTCTGGAGCAAGTTTCAAGGAATTATTCAGAGAATGTTTGCTGGACTTTCCTCTAGAAGACAAAACTATTTTTGGAAGACATTTATGACTCCCAACGGCTAATTTTTGACAAGGAAACGTCAGAAAATTTTATTCCTTTCTTTTGTGTTATTAAGATTTACAGAACACACAAGAAGAAGATAGACAGAGATTTGACAAGAAAAAAAAAGTGAACACACAGAATAGAGAATACTGATAGCAGAAGAACAACAGAAGAACTGTGACTCCAAAAATCTTCTTGCTGACTGAAAAGTGTTCACAATCTCATCACTCCAGACACCTTACCTTCAGCCTTCTTGCTGAAACCATCTTGTGCTGGAGATCAAAGTTCTGAAGACCTATCACCCTAGAGCAAAGCTTCTTTTCCTGAACCTTTCTACATCTCAGGGGGAGCTTTGACATCATCAATCCACTTGTGCTTCTTGAAAGTTAGGTGATAAGATCTAACAGCCTCTAGAGGGGGGGGTGAATAGAGTAAGTTCAAATAAATTGATATATTTAAAACCTTTAGATTTACTTAGTGTAGGTAGTGAGTGATGCAAACAGATAAATATATTTAAAGTAAAATCACACAGCACACAAGCAAGAAGAAAAGCAATCCACAGAAGACACAAGGAAATTTATAGTGGTTCCCCAAACTTGGGTAGTCCACTCTTCTATCACCCCTTGATAGGAATCCACTGCAGGATGCTTGATCAGGTGTCCTGGGCACCACCAGATTTTTTGATAAGGTGTCTTGCCACCACTGATTTTGACAAGGTCTCAGCTAACCAAAAGGTAACTTTTGAAGGGAGTTAAAACCCTGTACAGAAGAGGTAAGATAAGAAGGGTTGAGTTTGCTTCTCTGTCAACAATCAGAGAGAAGCTAGTGGATGTAGATGTTGTCAAAGCTCCCCCTGAGATATAGAAGTTCAGGTAGAAGAAGCTTTGCACAAGGGTGACAGGCTCTTCACTGCTTGTCCTTCTTCAGCAATAGATGACTCAGAAACTGAGTGTTTGATGTCTGAAGGTAGAAAGCAAATTGAGAAGAGTTGAATGCAGAGGCAGAAGAGGTTTCAGAGAATGTTGATCAAGATGTTTCTCTGAGTGTAGTTCTTCTCTGTAAATTCTCTGCAGACCGATTTCTTGAGAGAGAGATGAAGATGGATGTTCTCTGTGTTATCAGAATGAATGTTCTTCCTGTTCTCCTTGTCTCTCTTGAATAGATCTCTGAGTAATGGGATTATTACTTTTTTTGATTGATAGCCGTTGGCAGGGCATTTAATGTATTCCATAACTGTCCATGCCTAGAAGGAAAGCCTTAATTGATTTCCATTGAAAATTCCTTGAGATATGGAGCAATTAAGTCTTGAAACGGCCAGGGGATCTCTTGCAATAACTGCTTGAAAAATCTCTCATTTGAATTTCAAATGTCGACAGACGGGAGAACTTAAAACGTCGAACTCATCCTGAAGCGTCGATCTGAGCTCGACTGACCGTCGATCAGAGAGTAAAATTGAAGCAGAGAGATACACGCCAAAACGTCGAGCAGAACTCGACGTTACGTCGAACTGAGAACGACGCTGCGTCGAGCTGCGATCGACTGTTCGTCGAGCAGCGGTCGACTATGCGTCGAGCTGAGGACGACTCTACGTCGAGCTGGGGTCGACTCTCCGTCGAGCTGAGCAGAACTAAATCTCAAATAACCTAAGTTCTAAACTCACACTCAATGACCTATGCTATACAATTAGGTCAACATCCTTAGCATAGTTATCCTGACCCAAATATAAAAAGGGTGTTCCAACAATCTCCCCCTATTTGGATTAGGATTACTATTCACATGAATTTAAGGAAATTAAAAATGCATACAGACATTTGAAATACTGAAAATCAAGAACACAGATGGAAGCAGGAGCAGATAAGCAACTATCAAAAATGTTTATGGCAGTAGCATAGGAGATAAGCCATCTTACATTTACTTCTTCTTAGGCTCTTCTTCAAAGCCTTTCTTGAATTTGATTTCCCTTTGAGGGTTGGCAATGTCTTTCTTTGATCTGTAATCTTCAGAAGTCCCCAATGAAGTTATGCTCTTTCCAGAGGGAGGAACAGCAGCAGGATGTAACTCCATGTATCTATCAGCATCAAAGAATTTGCTAGAATGATATTTGTCTAATTCCTGTCTTCTTTGGTCTGACATTGTGCTTATGTTGGATGTGTCCAGTCCCCTTTCTTTGTTCTTCTTAATTAGGTCTAGGGCAGCAAGCTCAGCCATCCTAGCCTTCCATGCAGTAGGGTTGTTAACTGGATCATCATATGGAATAGGAGGCTCATACTTATTACTTTGATCTGAAGGAATAGGTTTCTGCCTTACACCCTCATTGAGCTTAAAGGGAAAGGGACCAGTGGTTGAAGCAATGGTCTTTCCTTCCCTTTGATAAGGTTGGGGTCTGGCTTGACCTCTAGCTTGATTACCTCTAGAAGATCCTTTGGATTGATTTCCTCTTGATTGATAACCTCTAGATTGGCCACCTCCTTATCCTCTCCTTGACTGATAAGTCTTGCCTTGGAAGGAGGATGTTGGAGGTTTGCTTACTGGGTTAGCACTGCCTCCTGCACCTGGAGAAGGAGGAGGTGGAGGAGGAGGAAAGTCAAAAGACTTGGAATCTCCTTTCTTGAACTTCTTTTTCTTTCTCATTGCCTTGAGCTGATTTTTAGAGAACTGCATCCATGGCTCAGTAATCTTGCATTTGTGCTGTATGTAATAAGGGATGTCATGGTCAGTAGCCCTTTCCATTGGAACTCTCTTTAGAGCTTTGCTTCTAGCTTTCCTCTTTTTAGCAATAGTTGCAGAAGAGTCATCAGAGCTAGTTGCAAACTCATCAGAGGAGCTGCTTTGGATATGATCATAGGGATCATAATAATCATCTTTTGATGCACTTTCTGAAACAGGAGGAGGAGCATCTGCCATTGTAGATGACTTATCTAGCACTGCAGGGAAAGAAATGGTTTCAGGAGCAGCAGGCACTGAATCAGCTAAGTCACTCAAGACTTCAGAAATCACAGCCTCAACAGAAATGGCTGGATAACTTTCACTAGCAGGAGCTGAGGCTACCACTGCATCAGAAACAGAAGAAACAAAAGAACTGGCAGGAGCAACAGCTACCACTGCCTCAGAAACAACAACTTCAGCAGGAGCAAGGGCTTCCACTGCATCAGAAGTGTTAAGAACCTTATCAACAGTCATGTTATCAACAGACTGATCATCATCAATAATATCAACAGAATCAGAACAAATATGAGCAACAGACTCATTTGCAGGAGCATCAGCTACCACTGCATCATCTTCAAGAATCATCTTATCACAACCAACAACAGCAGCAGCAAAGGGAATGATGGCCCTGGACAGATCTTCAGCAAGCAGTAACTTGTGAGAGCTGAAGGATCTTCTGAAAAATGATTCTGGTACTGTCACAATAGAATCTTCAACTGGAGGTGGACTGAATTCTCTATCTGCAATCTGAACATCTGAAACAAGCATCTCTTCACAATCAACAGAAGGCAGCTCTTCTTCTACCAAAATCTCCCCCTGCCTAGATTCAGTAGCAACTGATTCTAGGCCCCTAGAAGAAGGGCCAGCCACAGCAGGAGAGAGGGAAGAGAGCTTTGAAGAAATAGAGTCCAAAGATCTGATTATTGGAGCTAGGGAAGCATCCAATAAGGAGGACAACCTTGGAGCCAAGAGCTCATAGAGCTTATTAGCCAAGGGAAGCAGATCTACTTGCTCAGACTGTTGAGCAGAGGTAGAGGGGAGAGAAACAGATGCAGCAGGAGAAGATGATGGTATAGAAGGAAGAGGACTGGAGGGTTCAATAATGGAGGACATGATGAGGTCTGAGAATGAGGGCTCAGCAATGTTATCATGTGAATCATCCAAGAAGGAATCATCTTGATTGATCTCAATGTCCATTGGAGGGAAGTAATGAAGAGGATCAAATACTTCAGAAGATGCAATAGTTGATGGAGGAAGAGAAGATGCAATAGTGTCAATGGATGATGTTTGCAAAGGGGATGAGAGCTGAGAAGTTGATGGAGTGAAGGTGGTTGGAAAGCTGAATGAAGGAGAGATGGTGATTGATGGCCTGGCTTCTTCTACTAGGTCAGTTGACTGAGGGTGAGTGGCCACAACAGCCCTTGTTTCAGTAGAGGATTTCATTGCTGCAGCAGCCTTGGGATTTATAATCTTCCTGTCCCATTTTCCAATCAGGGCACAGGTCAACCTCTTTGAAGCATTAATGTGCTTGGAGGTTACCAGAAGCTGTGGGCAGACATGATGAAGCAACAATCCCAAAGTCCTTCCAAAATGAACATAGGTCTTATTGACCTTTTTCTTCACTAAATCAAACAGTAATTCTCCCCAATTTAGGTGCTTTTTATCTAGGAGGGCAGCCATGATGCAGAATTGTTGCCTGGTAATAGCATCATGTGCTGTCCTCTTAGCACAGATGACCTTGCCTACCACATCAGCTAAAAGCCTAAATTCAATGGCAAGATCCACTTTCAGCAATTTGGAGGCATTCTCAGAAGAATGACCCATTCTGTCTAGCATTGCAGCATACTCCTCATTTGACAATTCCAAGCTGTCATTTCCATTCTCTAATTCAAAAGCTTCAGTAAAAGTAGCAGGAGATATTGATACCTGAGTTCCAGAAATAGAACCAGTAATAGTGCTCTCATCTGTATTAGCTGCTTTATATATCCACTCTTTAATTTCAGTCTCTGCCATGGGCATTCTTGTTGACATAAACTTCACTAGTTTCTGTTCTTTAAATAGCTCCAGGATATCCAGAAAATTCTGTGAGGAACCTTCAAAGGAATCCAAGTCGATGTCGAAACCATAATCGAACTTCATTGCCGTCAATATGTTTGCTGGAATCGCCATTATCTGCAGAATACCTCTCAAGAACAAGTGTAAAAGCTTTGGAGGGAGAATGTAGTTGCAGGAAATACGAAAGCGCAAATGACATCGACGCCGAGAAGATGATTTTATACTAGGGTTCGACGCAGAAAAGGAAATAACATCGAGCTTAGTTCGACGCTAAGAGGCTCTAGGGGAAACGAAGAGACTCGATGGCGTTCAGCTGAGTTCGACGTTCGACGTTTTGAAGGTCGACGGTCGACGCTATTAGGGATGCTGAACGTCGAGCTCTGGTCGACGTTAATTAACGTCGTCGACCGAAACAGAAACTTAACAAACTCTAGACAGAGTCGATCTCTGGTCGACGCAAAAGATGAGGTCGACGGTCGACGCTATTTAGCGGTCGACGGTCAGTCGATCTCCGGTCGACGTTTTCAAGTGAAAAGCATCGAGCGTCGAGCAGAGTTCAGACAGAACCTCTAGATCTAACAGCCTCTAGATCCTTAAGGAAGAGATACATTTGCCTAGATTTTGTTATTTTTATGGTTTCAAAATCTTGTAAATTAATTTATGCTATCTCCATCTATCATTCCCAACTGATTAAGGAAGAAGAAGTGTTTCTTTTCATCCAAAGGTTTGGTGAAAATATCTCCCCTTTGTAAATCAGTAGAAATATACTCTAGTGCTATTTTATTCTTTTCTACATTATCCCTTAAGAAATGATGTCTGATCTCTATGTGCTTTGTCCTACTATGGAGAACTGGATTTTGAGCAATACAAATTGCACTAGTATTATCACAAAGAATTTTTGACTTCTCTAAGTTGTAACCATAGTCTAGGAGCTGGTTTTGAATCCACAATATCTGTGAGCAGCAACTTCCTGCAGCCATGTATTCAGCTTCAGTAGTTGATGTAGACACAGATGTTTGCTTTTTGCAAAACCAGGAGACAAGTCTATCACCCAGGAATTGACAAGTTCCACTGGTGCTTTTCCTGTCTACTCTACATCCAGCATAATCAGCATCTGAGAATCCAGTGAGATCAAATCCTGAATCATGTGGATACCAGAGACCTAGATTTGGACAACTTTTTACATATCTAAGAATTCTCTTAACTAATGTGAGGTGTGACTCTCTAGGGCTCACTTGGAACCTAGCACATACACATGTAGCAAACATAATATCTGGTCTGCTAGCTGTAAGATATAAAAGAGAGCCAATGATTGCTCTAAAATTAGTCTGATCAACTGGTTTACCAGATTCATCAGCATCTAAGACAGCATTAGTAGGCATAGGTGTTTTCATAGAAGATGCATCTGACATACCAAATTTCTTAACCAATTCTTTTGCATACTTGGTTTGAGAGATGAATATGCCATCAGCATGTTGTTTGATTTGCAATCCTAAGAAAAAGGAAAGCTCACCCATGCTACTCATTTCAAACTTTGAGTGCATAAGTTGTGAGAACTTTTTGCATAAGCTTGTATCAGTAGACCCAAATATTATATCATCTACATATATTTGTACTAGTAGGATATGGGACTTATGGGTTCTAATAAAAAGAGTTTGGTCTACTCTACCCCTTTTAAAATCATTCTCAAGCAAAAAGGAGGCTAAGGTCTCATACCATGCTCTTGGAGCTTGCTTGAGGCCATATAAAGCCTTATGTAATTTGAAAACATGTTCAGGAAGGGTTGAAGAGATAAAACCTGGAGGTTGCTTGACATAGACTTCTTCCTTGATGTCTCCATTGAGAAATGCACTTTTAACATCCATTTGGAAAACTTTGAACTTCTTGTGTGCAGCATAAGCAAGGAAAATTCTTATGGCCTCCAACCTTGCAACTGGTGCAAAGGTTTGGTCATAATCAATCCCTTCTTCTTGACAATAGCCTTGAGCAACAAGCCTTGCCTTGTTTCTCACAATGATCCCTTGATCATCTAGCTTATTCCTGAAAACCCACTTAGTTCCAACAATTTGATGGTTTCTTGGTTTTGGAACCAATTCCCATACTTTGTTCCTTTCAAACTGGTTTAGTTCCTCTTGCATTGCAATGATCCAGTTTGGATCTTGCTCTGCATCTTGAATAGTTTGAGGCTCTATTTGGGAGAGAAAACAGGTGTGCATCAGATGTTGATTTATCTGATTTCTGGTTTGCACACCTTCTGAAATTTCTCCAATCACTTGGGAGATTGGATGATCTCTTATTATTACTAAATCAACAGTGGGTGTTGATTGTTCACCAACCTGTGTTGTTGTTTCCTCTTGTGGAACAACAACTGGCTCTCCATTTGGTTCTGAAATTTGATCTGTATCTTCACTCTTATTGCTAGCAGCTTCTTGTTGAGTTGTTGAAGATAGATTTCCCTCATCCATGATGGTTAACTGATTAATATTTTCAGCTAATGATTGTACCTGTAAGTGATCTATGGTAGAAGAATTCTTCTCCTTATAAGACATATTAGATTCATCAAAGGTAATATGCATGGACTCTTCAATTTTATGAGATGATTTGTTATACACCCTATAAGCTTTGCTGTTCAAAGAGTATCCCAGAAACACTCCTTCATCAGCCTTAGCTTCAAATTTTGTTAAATATCTCTTGTCATTATTGTGAATGAAACAAATGCAACCAAAAATTTTGAAAAAGCTAACTTTAGGTTTCTTCCCTTTGAGCAATTCATAAGGAGTCTTATCCTTTAGTTTATGTATCAGGCTTCTATTCAAAACATAATTGGAGGTGTTCACAGCCTCTGCCCAAAAGGTTAGAGGAAGATGAGCATCTGTCAATAATGTTGTGGCTGATTCAATTAAGGTTCTATTTTTCCTTTCAACTACCCCATTTTGTTGAGGAGTTCTAGGAGCTGAGAAAGTGTGCCTGATCCCTTCATTCTGACAGAACTCTTGCATAAGAAGAGAATCAAACTCTGTCCCATGATCACTTCTGATCAGGGCTATATGAGTATTGAACTCAATCTGTATGCTCTTGAGAAAATCTGTCAAAATTTTGAAGTTATCAGACTTCTTTCTTAGGAAGAACACCCAAGTGAATCTTGAGAAGTCATCTACAATCACTAAGGCATAAGATTTCCCCCCTAGACTTTGTACTGTAGTAGGTCCAAAAAGGTCCATGTGCAACAGATACAAAACCCTAGGTGAATCACTCTTGTTAAGTGATTTGAAACTATTTTTAGTTTGCTTTCCTAGTTGGCAAGCCTTGCAGAGTCCTTCCTTCTTGTAGGGACCAGAAGGTAGTCCTCTAACAAGGTTGAGTTTAGACAACCTAGCAATAGTTCTGAGATTAACATGTCCTAATCTTTTATGCCAAAGCTCATTTGGCTTACTAAGGGAATTAAAAAGGCATATGTCTACTTTAGAAGAATTAAAATCTACTAGGTATATGTTATCTTGCCTATTTCCAATCAACACAATATTATTATCTAGAGCAATATTACATACTAGATCAGTGAACCAAACCTGATAACCAGCATCACAAAGTTGACTGATGCTGATTAAGTTGTGCTTCAGTCCTTCCACATAGGCTACCTTCTTGAAAGTGATTGAGCCTATTTTGACTTGACCATATCCCTTGGTTTGTCCAAAATTGGAGTCACCAAAGATTACTCTTGGTCCAAGCTTTGCTTTGAAGGATGAAAGATTGCTTTTGGTTCCTGTCATATGTTTGGAGCAACCACTATCCAGGTACCAATGCTGGTTCACCACTGGATAGCTCTTCATCTGCACATGTAACAGCTTAGTTGTTTTTCACCCAGTTCACCTTGGGTTGAGGTTGATAACCAATGAAATCAGAAATGAATGACATTTCAGGCTGACTCTTATAGCCTTCAGGATGATATCTCCTAGGAGGAATCACCCATTCAGCATAAGGGTTAGGCTGAGATGTAGGATACTTGATATTCAATTTAGATTTATCCTGTGCAGACAACCCAGAACTCTGAGCTCTGTTCGACGCACGTCGACCTAAGTTCGACGCTGAAGTTTCAGGACGTCGAGCTCCATTCGACGCTTGAACAGGCTTACTTTCAGGGACAACAGCAAGTCGACCTGAGTTCGACGTGTGTCGACCTGAGTTCGACGCTTCAGCAAGGTGTTGCTGATTCTTGTTAGAACGGCGTCGAGCTCTGGTCGAAGGACGTCGAGCTCTGTTCGACGTTTTCTGTTGAACTTGAAGTTGCTTAGGTAGATCAGAATTTTTTCTGGCTACTACCATAATTCCTTTACCCTTGTTACTGGTAAATTTTATGGGAGTTGTTAGCACTATAGGTTGGCTTGGAGAGGCACCCAAACCTAGTGAACCACTCATTCTTGAGTTCACTGTGCTTGTGATGTCTATTAGCTTGAGGCTCCTCCCATTGAGAGTTTCCTCTAGCTGTTTAGCCTTGGATAGCTCACTCTTTAGTGAAGCTATCTCCTCCCTACAGCACTCTAACTCATCAGAGAGCTTGAGATTATTTGCACTTAATGTGCTGTAATCAGACAGTTGACTTCTAAGAGAATCATTTGTCTTCTCTGCTGTCAGCAAGTCTATGCACATTGATTTAAATCTAAACTTGAAATCATCAGAAGAAAAATCAAATGAGTCAAGTACCTGATCTTCACTCAATTCCTGATCAGTCACATATTCAGATTCATGCTCTGAATCTGAGCTGCTTTGTGATGCATTGATTGCCATCATGCAGAATCCTTTTTCTGTGGCATCATCCTCATCATCACTTGTGCTGGATGATTCTTCAGAATCTTCAGTATCACTCCAAGTTTCTGCAACAAATCCTTTCCTTGTATTTTTGGTGTTGCTGGAAGAGGATTTCTCATAATATTTCTTTGAATCTTTCTCTCTTTTCTTGTCTTTTCTTTCTCTCTTATCTTTCTTGTCTTTGCCTTGATTCTCAGGACAGTTTGGTGCAATGTGTCCTGGTTTCCTGCAGCCATAGCAAATAATTTCTTTATTATTAGATCTATCATACCTTGGCTTGTCTTGGTCCTTAGAAGACCATTTTCTGAAATTCTTCCTAGCCATCTTGTTGAATCTTTTGGCTAGTAGGCTTAGAAGTTCTTCATTGACTATCTCCTTCTCTTTAAGTACTTCCTCTGAATCTTTGAGAGCTATTGTCTTCTCCACTTTGGGTGCAGGAGAAGATGTGTTTTGCTCCCCTTCTCTTGTCTTGACAAATTGCTCATAGGACTTGAGCTTGCCTAAGAGAGCTTCAGTGGATAGCTCAATTTGACTTCTGCCATCTTTGATTGGCCAGATTCTTGAATCCCAAGTGCTAGGTAGGCACATGAGAATTTTATCATTTATCTCAGTGAGAGATATATCCTTGTCCAGAGTTTTCAACTCACTGACAATGAGACTGAATCTGTTGTACATGTCAGCCACAGATTCAGCTGGAGCCATTTTGAAGTTCTCATACTGTGTTATCAGTTGAGCTCTTCTATCCTTTCTTTCATCAGCTGAACCTGAGACTATTTCAGTTAATTTGTCCCAGATTTCCTTGGCAGAATTGCATTCAGCAACTTTTTGGAATATGTCATCAGACATAGTTTGTGCCAATATGTTCATTGCTTTTGCATCAGCAACTTTCCACTTCTTTATATCAGTGTCTGTTCCTGCAGGAGGTGGAACAGCTGAAGTACTTGTTGAAGTAGGAGGTCTTGGACATTCTGTTAAGACACAATTAAAGATATCTTCATCAAAAGAATTCATGTAAAGTTTTATCCTTGCTTTCCAGAGTCCAAACTTGGAAAGATTGCACACTGGAGGTCTTGTGCTTGCATACTCCTTGTTTTGTGCCATGAGTTTTATAAAGACAATTTATAACAAAACAAAATAAAGTAACCACTCTATAGGGTTTGATCTTATCAAAGATCTTTGTGGTCCAGGTGTTAGCCTGAAGTAAAGACCAACCTCGCTCTGATACCAATTGAAAGTTAGGTGATAAGATCTAACAGCCTCTAGAGGGGGGGGGGGGTGAATAGAGTAAGTTCAAATAAATTGATATATTTAAAACCTTTAGATTTACTTAGTGTAGGTAGTGAGTGATGCAAACAGATAAATATATTTAAAGTAAAATCACACAGCACACAAGCAAGAAGAAAAGCAATCCACAGAAGACACAAGGAAATTTATAGTGGTTCCCCAAACTTGGGTAGTCCACTCTTCTATCACCCCTTGATAGGAATCCACTGCAGGATGCTTGATCAGGTGTCCTGGGCACCACCAGATTTTTTGATAAGGTGTCTTGCCACCACTGATTTTGACAAGGTCTCAGCTAACCAAAAGGTAACTTTTGAAGGGAGTTAAAACCCTGTACAGAAGAGGTAAGATAAGAAGGGTTGAGTTTGCTTCTCTGTCAACAATCAGAGAGAAGCTAGTGGATGTAGATGTTGTCAAAGCTCCCCCTGAGATATAGAAGTTCAGGTAGAAGAAGCTTTGCACAAGGGTGACAGGCTCTTCACTGCTTGTCCTTCTTCAGCAATAGATGACTCAGAAACTGAGTGTTTGATGTCTGAAGGTAGAAAGCAAATTGAGAAGAGTTGAATGCAGAGGCAGAAGAGGTTTCAGAGAATGTTGATCAAGATGTTTCTCTGAGTGTAGTTCTTCTCTGTAAATTCTCTGCAGACCGATTTCTTGAGAGAGAGATGAAGATGGATGTTCTCTGTGTTATCAGAATGAATGTTCTTCCTGTTCTCCTTGTCTCTCTTGAATAGATCTCTGAGTAATGGGATTATTACTTTTTTTTGATTGATAGCCGTTGGCAGGGCATTTAATGTATTCCATAACTGTCCATGCCTAGAAGGAAAGCCTTAATTGATTTCCATTGAAAATTCCTTGAGATATGGAGCAATTAAGTCTTGAAACGGCCAGGGGATCTCTTGCAATAACTGCTTGAAAAATCTCTCATTTGAATTTCAAATGTCGACAGACGGGAGAACTTAAAACGTCGAACTCATCCTGAAGCGTCGATCTGAGCTCGACTGACCGTCGATCAGAGAGTAAAATTGAAGCAGAGAGATACACGCCAAAACGTCGAGCAGAACTCGACGTTACGTCGAACTGAGAACGACGCTGCGTCGAGCTGCGATCGACTGTTCGTCGAGCAGCGGTCGACTATGCGTCGAGCTGAGGACGACTCTACGTCGAGCTGGGGTCGACTCTCCGTCGAGCTGAGCAGAACTAAATCTCAAATAACCTAAGTTCTAAACTCACACTCAATGACCTATGCTATACAATTAGGTCAACATCCTTAGCATAGTTATCCTGACCCAAATATAAAAAGGGTGTTCCAACACTTCTCTCATTTGATTGAGAACAGAGAAGACACCCTTCACTCTTATTTTTCTTTTCCTGCTGTAAAAGGGTTCTTGAACTCCCTTCAAAAGTTCTGTCTGGTTCTGAGAGCTTTGTCAAAACTCAGTGGTGGCAAGACACCTTATCAAAAAATCTAGTTTTGGTTTTTGGGCACCTTATCAAAAGCTCATTGGTGTCAGGACACCTGATCAACTCATCCTGAGTGGATTCCTACCAAGGGTGGTAGAAGAGTGGATGTACCCAGGTTTTTGGGGAACCACTATAATTCCTTGTGTCTTCTGGTTTGTTTGTGTGATTTGTTTGCTGTGTGCTGTGCTTTTTACTTCTTAGTTTTTAACTTCTTACTAGCACTCTACACTATATCAAAAATTGAAATTTATATGTGCTGTTTATTTCAACTGTGAAAAATTATTTTAAAATACTCTATTCACCCCCCCTCTAGAGTTGAGATAGATCTTAGCATCACTTTCAATTGGTATCAGAGCCAGGTTGGTTGCTCACACAGGCTAACACCTGAACCAAAAGATCCTTGATAAGATCAATCTCTTAAGGGGATTATTCTCTCTACATCTTCCTTTTTTTTAAAGACATGGCACAGAACAAAGATTATGCAAGCACCAGACCACCAGTGTGCAACCTTTCTAAGTTTGCACTCTGGAAGGCAAGGATTAGATTATACATGAATTCTATTGATGAAGACATTTTCAATTCTGTCTTGACAGTTTGTCCAACTCCACCAGCAAGCTCAAGTACAAATGCTGTCCCACCTCCTTCTAGAACAGATGCAGATATAAAGAAGTGGAAGACTGCAGATGCTAAGGCTATGAACATCTTAGCCCAAACAATATCTGATGAAATCTTTCAGAAGGTAGCTGAATGCCACTCAGCAAAAGAAATCTGGGACAAACTCTCTGAAATTGTCTCAGGATCTGCTGATGAAAGGAAAGATAGAAGATCTCATCTGATAAGCCAATATGAGAACTTCAAAAAGGGAGAAGCTGAATCAGTGGCTGACATGTACAATAGACTAAGTCTAATTGTCAATGAGTTAAAAACCCTAGACAAAGAAATCTCACTGACTGAGCTGAATGACAAAATCCTGATGTGCTTCCCCAGCACTTGGGATTCAAGAATCTGGCCAATTAAGGATGCCAGAAGCTTAAATGAGATTACTACTGAAGCTCTCCTGGGCAAGCTCAAATCCTATGAGCTGCTCATTAAAAATAGAGAAGAAGAACAAAAGGCTATCTCTCCAGCTACAAGGAAAGAAAAGACCATAGCCTTCAAAGCTGTAGAAGAGGAGCCTGAAGATAAAGCTACAGGAAATGATGAGCTCATAAGTCTACTGGCCAAAAGATTCTATAAGATGGCCAGAAAAGACTTCAGAAAGAAACCATACAAGGGTCATGATAAACCAAGGTATGATAAATCAAATAACAATAAAGAAATCATATGCTTTGGTTGCAGGAAACCAGGCCACATTGTGCCTGACTGTCCAGAAAACAAGAATAAGGACAAAAGGGAAAGAAGAGAAAGAAGAAAAGAAAAGGATTACAAGAAGAATAGCTCAGACAAAGCCTCCTCTAGCAAGAACAAACATACAAGGAAGGGCTTTGTTGCTGAGACATGGAGTGAGACTGAAGAGGAATCTGAAGCCTCATCCAGCTCCAGTGATGATGAGGATGATGCAGATGAAAAAGAATTTTGCATGATGGCTATCAATGCATCACAGCAAAACCTGATGAAGAATCAGATTCAGATTCAGAAAGTCAACCAGATGAGGATCAGGTAATCAACTCTTTTGATTTTAATTCTGAAGACTTCAAAGATGAATTTAAGACACTGTGTCTAGATCTATTAAAATCTGAGAAGGAGATAATCTCTCTCAGGAATCAATTATCTGAGCATAGTGTCCTAAACTCAAAGAACCTCAAACTCTCTGAGGAGTTAGAATGTTGTAGGGAGGAGATAGCTTCACTGAAAAATGAACTATCAAAGGCCAAAAAGTTTGAAGAATCCCTAAATGGGAGAAGTATCAGACTGATGGACATCACAAGCACAGTGAACTCTAGATTTAATAGCACACTGGGCTTGGGTGCTTCATCCAGCCAACCTATAATTTTGACAACTCCAATCAAGTTTGTCTCTGACAAAGGAAAGGGAGTAATAGAGGTACCCAGGAAGAATACAGATCTGTCAGAGAAGAACTCAGTTCAACAGATGGCGTCGAGCAGAGCTCGACGATCGTCGAACAGAGCTCGACGATCTAACTACAGATCGTCGACCTCAGCTCGACGATATCCAAACTCTGAACCTCAGCATAATCGATCTTCGAACGGAGATCGACGATCTGACCCAAGATCGTCGACCTCAGTTCGACGATCGTCGAACAGAGTTCAGGCTTGTGAACACTCCTTCAATGGCACATTCAGATTCAATCCTAGAAGCTCCACATCCCAAGGCTTTAATCCCTATACTGAATGGATAGTACCTCCTAGGAGATACCATCCTGAAGGTTATAAGGATCAACCTGGGATGTCCTTTATTTCAGAATTCAAGGGATATCAACCTAGGCCCAAGGTAAACTGGGTCAAAAACAAATAAGTTGTTTTTGTGTAGGTGAAGACCTATCCAGCATCAAACCATCAATGGTATCTGGATAGTGGGTGCTCAAAGCACATGACAGGGGACAAGGACAACTTCACTTCCTTCAAAGCCAAGCTTGGACCCAAAGTAATTTTTGGAGACTCAAGCTTTGGAACTACAAAAGGATATGGTGCAGTCAAAATTGGCCCAGTCACATTCAAGAAGGTGGCATATGTTGAGGGACTCAAGCACAACTTGATAAGTATCAGTCAACTGTGTGATGAAGGATATCAAGTGACCTTCAACAAAGCCATATGCAAAGTCAAGTCAGTGGACAACACAACTGTGTTGACAGGTAACAGAAGAGGTAACATTTACTTAGTGGATTTTCATTCACCAGTGGTAGATATTTGCCTGTTTAATTCCATTTCAAAATCTAATGTTTTATGGCATAAGAGACTAGGGCATATTAACCTTAGAACCATTGCTAAGCTATCTAAAGACAACCTTGTTAAAGGACTACCTTCTGGTCCCTACAAGAAGGAAGGACTTTGCAAGGCTTGTCAATTAGGCAAGCAAACTAAAATTAGTTTTAAATCAATTAATAAGAGTGATTCACCTAGGATTTTGTACCTGTTGCACATGGATCTTTTTGGACCCATATCTGTGCAAAGCCTAGGAGGGAAGTCCTATACTTTAGTGGTTGTAGATGACTTCTCAAGATTCACTTGGGTATTCTTTCTGAGGAAGAAGTCTGATAACTTCAAGTGTTTGACAGATTTTCTCAAATGCATTCAGATTGAGTTCAACACTCACATTGCCCTGATCAGAAGTGATCATGGGACAGAGTTTGATTCTCTTCTCATGCAAGAGTTCTGTCAGAGTGAAGGGATCAGGCACACTTTCTCAGCTCCTAGAACTCCTCAACAAAATGGGGTAGCTGAAAGGAAAAATAGAACACTAATTGAATCTGCAACTACATTATTGGCAGATGCTCACTTACCTCTGTCCTTTTGGGCTGAGGCAGTGAACACCTCCAACTATGTGTTGAACAGAAGCCTGATACACAAGCTGAAGGGCAAGACTCCTTATGAATTGCTCAAAGGGAAGAAACCTAAAATAGGCAATTTCAAAGTTTTTGGTTGCACTTGTTTTATTCATAATAATGACAAGAAATATCTAGCAAAATTCCAAGCTAAAGCTGATGAAGGAGTATTTCTGGGATACTCCATGATCAGCAAGACCTATAGGGTTTATAATAAATCTTCCTGTAAAATTGAAGAATCTGTTCATATTATTTTTGATGAAGCTAACATGTCTTTCAAGGAGAAGAATGCTTCTACCATAGAACCTCTGCAGGTACATTCTCTAGCTGAAGACTTGAACAAACTGCAAGTTGCTGAAAAGAATGAGAGCAGTGATGATGAAGAAGAAGTTCAACATCTTGAAGAAAATCATCCTGAAGAGCCAGTTGCTGCTCCACTAGAGGAGACAACAACACAGGCTGGTGAACAATCAACACTCCCTGTTGACTTAGTAACAACAAGAGATCATCCAATCACCCAAGTAATTGGAGAGATCTCAGCTGGTGTGCAAACTAGAAGTCAGGTCAACCAAAACCTGATGCACACTTGCTTCCTATCTAAAATTGAGCCTCAATCCATTCAAGATGCAGAGCAAGATCCACACTGGATCATTGCAATGCAAGAGGAGTTGCATCAATTTGAAAGGAACAAGGTTTGGGAACTAGTGCCTAAGCCAAAGGATCATCCCATTGTTGGAACAAAGTGGGTATTCAGGAACAAGCTGGATGATCAAGGAGTTATAGTCAGAAACAAGGCAAGGCTAGTTGCTCAAGGGTACTCTCAACAAGAAGGAATAGACTATGATCAGACATTTGCACCAGTTGCAAGGTTGGAAGCCATCAGGATATTCCTAGCCTATGCTGCTCACAAAGGTTTCAAAGTGTATCAAATGGATGTAAAAAGTGCATTTCTCAATGGGGACATCAAAGAGGAAGTCTATGTTAGACAACCTCCAGGTTTTATCTCTCTAACTCACCCTGATTATGTTTACAAATTGCATAAAGCATTATATGGTCTCAAGCAAGCCACTAGAGCATGGTATGAGACCCTAGCATGCTTTCTTCTGGAAAATGATTTTGTTAGGGGGAGAGTAGACCAAACTCTTTTTATTAGAACCCATAAGTCACATACCCTGCTAGTGCAAATCTATGTAGATGACATTATTTTTGGTTCTACTGATTCAAAATTGTGCAAAAAGTTTTCCAAGCTTATGCACTCTAAATTTGAAATGAGTAGCATGGGTGAGCTGTCCTTCTTCTTAGGACTGCAAGTCAAGCAACATGCTGAAGGCATATTTATTTCTCAAACCAAGTATGCCAAAGAGCTGGTTAAGAAATTTGGTATGTCTGATGCATCATGTATGAAAACACCCATGCCCTCAAATGCTGTAGTAGATGCTGATGAACATGGGAAACCTGTTGATCAGACAACATATAGAGCAATAATTGGCTCTTTATTGTACCTTACAGCTAGTAGGCCTGATATAATGTTTGCCACATGTATTTGTGCTAGATTCCAAGTTAGCCCTAGAGAGTCACATTTAATCTTAGTTAAGAGAATTCTTAGGTATGTAAAAAGTTGTCCAAATCTAGGTCTCTGGTATCTAAAAGATTCAGCATTTGATTTAACTGGATTCTCAGATGCTGATTATGCTGGATGCAGAATAGACAGGAAAAGCACCAGTGGAACATGTCAGTTCCTTGGTGACAGACTTGTCTCCTGGTTCTGTAAGAAGCAAACATCTGTGTCAACCTCAACTGCTGAAGCTGAGTATATGGCTGCAGGCAGTTGCTGTTCACAAATATTGTGGATACAGAATCAGCTCTTAGACTATGGCTACAACTTAGAGAAGTCTAAAATTTTCTGTGACAATACTAGTGCTATCTCTATAGCACAAAATCCAGTCCTCCATAGTAGGACAAAACACATAGAAATTAGGCATCATTTTCTAAGAGATAATGTAGAGAAAAATAAAATTGAACTTCAATATATTCCTACTGATTTGCAAAGGGGAGATATTTTCACCAAACCTTTGGATGAAAAAAAACACAGTTTCTTCCTAAATCAGTTAGGTATGTTAGATGGAGGAAGCCTTAATTAAATTACAAGATTTTGAAAAGCTAAAACAGACCAAGACTAGGCTAAAAATCCTTCTTTTTTTGTCTGTAGAATGAGTTTAGACTCTGAACTGCGCTCGACGTTTTCCCCAAAATCGTCGAACAGAGATCGATGATTTTCCAAAAATCGTCGACCAGAGATCGATGCTTTTGTAGTCGTCGATCTGAGTTCAGAGCCCTCGCTAGAGCTAGGCTTTCTCTCCTTCTGATCAGAGGCCGTCGAGCTGAGTTCGACGTTTTTCAACATCGTCGAACGAAGATCGCCGATTTTGAAGACTCTTCAGATTCCCTCTGTAGCCCAAATCATCGAGCTAAGCTCGACGTTTCGTCGAGCTGAGCTCAACGATTTTCCTTTTTCGCGTCGAACCCTAATATAAAATCTTTCTTTCAGCCGTCGTTCTCCCTTTGCGCTTTCATACTCTGCAACTCTCTTTCTTTTCCCTCCAAATTCTCTACGCTTGGTCGTTTTTGGTTTTCTGTTGCAGGTGAATATGGCTGAATCAAGTACTGCTATTGCTAAGATGAAGTTCGACACAGGCTTTGACATCGACATAAACTCCTTCGACGGAAGCGACCAGCGCTTCAAGGACATCCTAAACTTATTTCGAGAACAACAGCTGACTCCAATAATGACTACAAGGATGAAGATCGCCTCAGAAGAAATTAAAGAGTGGTGTTTTACCGCAACAGACGAGACTGAGAATTCTGTTGTCGGCACCATTAAGGGGACTCAGGTATTTCTATCCCCGGCTCTTTTAACAGAAGTCTTTCAACTCAGTACTGGAGAAGACTCCATTGAACTGTCTGGAGAGGAGTTTGACACCATGCTGGATAGGATGGGTCACAATGCTGTTAACCCTAATAAGCTACTGAAGAAAAATCTGGCTATAGAATTTCAATTCCTGGCTGATGTAGTTGGGAAGGTGCTGTTGTCCAAGCATTCAGCCCATGACACCATTTCCAGATATCAGTTCTGCCTGATGGGAGCTTTATTAGATAAGAAACACCTGGACTGGGGCTCCATCTTCTTCACTCTGATTAAGAAGAAGATCAACAAGAATGCAGTTAGTTATGGGAGAATCTTAGGGGTCTTTCTACACAACAGGTGCCCTGACCTATTAACCTCCTCTGGCATGTTTATCAATGCATCCAAGAGGCTTTCCTGTGCCCTCTTCAGTAAATGGGACAGGCAGATCATAAACCCCTCCAGGGCTGCTGCAACACTTCATTCAGGCACAAGGACTATTTCAGTCACTCCTTCAGCAGAAGAGCTGCCTGCTTCCTCCCCTCCTCCAGCCATATCCACCCAAGTTGTCACCTCCTCACCACCAGTCACCACCATAATCATCTCATCCCCAATTACCATTTCCTCACCTATGTCATCCCCTCCTTTATCCACCTCAGAGGAATTCCATCCTCTCTTCTCCTATTCAACCTTCACCCTTCCATCCTTCTCACTTACAGATGATTCCTTCATGGATGATTCACCCTCTACTCCTCCTGAGCCACCCTCAACTTCCTCCTTTCAACAAATGCTCCATGACATTCTCTCTCAACCCTCCTTCACACCATCTCTTACTTCCCCTATCTCCACCTCAACCTCCTCTATCTCCATTATTCCATCTTCTGAACCAACCATTCCCTCTCCACCTTTCTCCACAATTTCAGTTTCAACCACCATCCCTCCATCTACCTTTGCCTCTACCTCTGCTCAAGCCCCACTTGAGCATGTGGATCTTCCTATTTTGGCAGACAGGCTGTATGAGTTGCTAGCTCCCAAGCTGACATCTCTACTGGAGTCTTCCATGGCTCCACTCCTAAAGCAAGTACAGGAGCTGTCTACCAAGCTTGCCTCCCTCTCCTCCTCCCTGGCTATCACATCTTCTGTGTGCCTTGATTCACCTCTCTCTGAACCAAGGCAGGGGGAGATGCCTTATGAAGAAGTGGATGTGCCAGCTGCTGATATTATGTCTGCTCCAGCTCCAGCTCTTGGATGTGCTTTTGCACTGAATCTGCAGAGGCTGCTATCTATATTTGATACAGTCCATTTCAGCTATCTGCCTGCAACTCCTGCTGAAGATTTGTCTAAGGCCATTGTGCCTGTAGCTACCTGTGATCCAAGCCATATTGATTCCTACATCAAATCCTGGAAGGCTGTGGATATCTCTGATGCTGATACTAAGGCCACTATGCCTCTTTCAATTGCTACTAAGGCCACTGTGCCTCTTTCTGTTGCTGCTGCTGCTACTGCTGACATAGAAATGATTCCAGCAACTGATGCTGATGAAATTGCTGCTCCTGCTCCAGTGTCTGCTCCTGTTTCTGCCTACTCTGCTGTTGCTCTCTCTCCTCCTGCTCTTGAGGTTTCTGCAAAACTTAAAGCTCAAGAAGAGCTTATCAGAAGAATTGATGATCTGTATGATCAACATCAAAGTTCTGAGAGTGACCAATACAGGACTGATTCTGATGATTCTGCTAGAACTATTGCCAAGAAGAGAAAAGCCAGAAGTAAAGCAATGATGTCAGTCCCTCCTGCCAAAGCCAAAGACTCCAATGATATTCCATACTACATCCTGCATGACTGCCCCCTCTCTGAGCCTTGGATGCAATATTCCAAAAATCAACTGAAAGCTATGAAGAAGAAGAGGAAGCTTGACAAATATGAAAAAGGATCTTCTCAATATCAGCCTCCTCCTCCTCCTCCTCCAGATTCTGGCTCAGGTTCAGCCCCTCAAGCTCCAGTCTACAAACACAGTTCTTCCCAGCATTATCAAAGATCATATCAAAGGGGACAGCATCAAAGAGGATATCAACCCAGAAGGGGTAATTACAGAGGAAATCAAAGAGGACAAGGATCCTATCAAAGGGAAGGACAAGGTCACCCTGACCCTTCTTCAGGTCCTTTTCCTTACAAGCTGAAAGACACTATTGTTTCCAGGACTCCTTCTACTGTTTCTGAAATCATCAACAGATATGAATCTCCTATTCCTTTTGAAGATCCTGAGAACAATCCTGTATCCTGGACAGCCAGAATGAAAGAATTGGCTGCCCTTGATCAAATAAAAAAGGCCAGAGAACAAGGCAAGGATACTTCAAACATAACTACCTTATCAGAGCAGAGAAAGAAAGAACTGGAAAGATATGCATCAAGGAAATTTTTCAATCCAGAAGACTATATGAAGCTGCACCCTGAGGCTGTTGTTCTAAGACCCAAATCTCAAACTTCTCTAGGTGCAGAGGATGACAGAAGGTCAAAGAAAGAAAGTCAGAATCCAAATAGAGAAATTTTATTTAAAAAGGGATCTGAAAGGAAGTGAACTGTGTAAGCTAAACATTTCATCCACCTTTGGATATCTGCTGATATTTATCTGTGATCTGCTTTACTGCTATATATCTTCTCTGCATTTTGTATTAGCTTATGTATTGTTGTATGCTTTTCATTTCCTATGATTGTCTGTAAATAGTAATCCTAACCCAAATAGGGGGAGATTGTTGGAACACCCTATTACTAATTTGGGTAAGGATCACTATGCTTGTCTTAGGAATCCCAGTTGACCTAGTTGTATAGTTGAAAAGGTCAACATTAGAATGAGTCTAGGGCTTAGAACTTAGGTTTGAGGCTGCCCCCAGGATCATTCCAAGATCAAGGTTGAAGAGCTTAGTCTAAGGCAATTTTCGTCGAGCTCAGGTCGACGAATCGTCGAACTCCGTTCGACGCTCTCTGAGCTCATCTTCAATAAATCGTCGAACTCCGGTCGACGATCTTCGAGCTCAGATCGACTATCTGCTTTTGTCTAGCTTCTGCTGAGTCGTCGAACTCCCCTCGACTATCTTCTAGCTCAGTTCGACGATCCCTCCCTAAAGTTATTTCTCAGGTCTCTGAGCTCGGTTCAACGATCGTAGAGCTCAGATCGACGTTTTCTATCTGCTTGTCATTTAATCTCTGAGCTCAGTTCGACGATCGTAGAGCAAAGATCGACGTTTTCTTTGGAGAGATCGACGCTTTCAGGAATTCAAATGCTGCTGTTCTTTGGAATGTTTTTGAATATTATCAGCATTTATGTCAGAAGATCTCCCAGCCGTTTGTCTTTATTTCTGGAGCAAGTTTCAAGGAATTATTCAGAGAATGTTTGCTGGACTTTCCTCTAGAAGACAAAACTATTTTTGGAAGACATTTATGACTCCCAACGGCTAATTTTGGACAAGGAAACGTCAGAAAATTTTATTCCTTTCTTTTGTGTTATTAAGATTTACAGAACACACAAGAAGAAGATAGACAGAGATTTGACAAGAAAAAAAAGTGAACACACAGAATAGAGAATACTGATAGCAGAAGAACAACAGAAGAACTGTGACTCCAAAAATCTTCTTGCTGACTGAAAAGTGTTCACAATCTCATCACTCCAGACACCTTACCTTCATCCTTCTTGCTGAAACCATCTTGTGCTGGAGATCAAAGTTCTGAAGACCTATCACCCTAGAGCAAAGCTTCTTTTCCTGAACCTTTCTACATCTCAGGGGGAGCTTTGACATCATCAATCCACTTGTGCTTCTCTCATTTGATTGAGAACAGAGAAGACACCTTTCACTCTTATTTTTCTTTTCCTGCTGTAAAAGGGTTCTTGAACTCCCTTCAAAAGTTCTGTCTGGTTCTGAGAGCCTTGTCAAAACTCAGTGGTGGCAAGACACCTTATCAAAAAAATCTAGTTTTGGTTTTTGGGCACCTTATCAAAAGCTCATTGGTGTCAGGACACCTGATCAACTCATCCTGAGTGGATTCCTACCAAGGGTGGTAGAAGAGTGGATGTACCCAGGTTTTTGGGGAACCACTATAATTCCTTGTGTCTTCTGGTTTGTTTGTGTGATTTGTTTGCTGTGTGCTGTGCTTTTTACTTCTTAGTTTTTAACTTCTTACTAGCACTCTACACTATATCATAAATTGAAATTTATATGTGCTGTTTATTTCAACTGTGAAAAATTTATATGTGCTGTTTACTTCTTAGTCTTTAGCGCCTATCCGAACGATCATGAATCTCACTTGAGGACAGTACTTACTACGTTGCGAAAGAAAAAGTTATTTGTTAATCTTAAAAAATATACGTTCAATGTTCCATCTGTGGAGTTCCTTAGATATATTTTGAGTTCATAGGGCATACATGTTGATCCTAAGAAGGTACAAGTCATTAAGGATTGGCCGGAACCAACCAATATACGGGATGTTCAAAGTTTTCACGGCCAAGCTACTTTTTACCGTCGATTTATCCGAGATTTTTGTAGTATCACGCCACCGATCACGGAGTGCATGAAGAAGGGAGATTTAACATGGACCAAATCGGGTGCTAAAGCGTTTGAAACAATTAAATCCCGAATGTTGGAAGCTCCTCTTTTAAGATTACCAAATTTTAATAAGGTTTTTGAATTGTCCTGTGATGCATCTAGAGTCGGTATTGGCGGTGTATTGAGTCAAGAGGGTCATCCTATTGGGTACTTTAGTGAGAAGCTCATGGGGCCAAAATTAAATTTTCTTAATTATGATAGGGAGTTTTATGTGGTTATTCGATTCCTACAACATTGGCGAAATTATTTAATCTGTAAGTAGTTTTTTATCCTATCTGATCACGAGGCTTTGAGGTTTATAAATTCCCAAAATAAGGTTAGCCCAAGGCATGCTAAATGGGTCTCCTATCTACAGGAGTGCACCTTTATAATAAATATCTTAAGGGAACTCTAAATCGTGTGGCAGACGCTCTTAGTCATGTCTCATTATTATTGTCTACGCTAGAGGTGAAAGTGATTGAGTTCGATAGGATTAAGGAGGAGTATGTTCATTGCCCGAATTTCAAGGAAATCTATTATTCCATGCAAAACAACTCTCCCACTACCATTTCAGTATATTATATTCGGGACGGTTATTTATTTAAGCATTCGAAGTATTGTATTCCTCGTTCTTCACTACGTCATTTCATTGTGTGGGAATTACATAGCGGTGGTTTAGGTGGTCATTTCGGACGTGACAAGACCAATATGTTAGTAGAAGATAAGTTCCACTGGCCCAACCTTAAGTCAACGGTTAATAAAATTATGGGAAATTGTCGTGCGTGCCAATTAGCTAAGGGTAATAAAATGAATGCGGGACTTTAGACCCCTCTTCCGATTCCTTCCATTCCCCGGGAAGATGTTAGTATGGATTTTATTCTAGGCCTACCTGTCACATTTAGACGTCATGATTCAATTCTGGTGGTAGTAGATCGGTTTTCTCAAATGTCCTATTTTATTGTGTGTAATAAAACTAATGACGCGTCACATGTCGCGATATTATTTTATAAGGAAGTTGTTGGGCATTGGGGTGTTCCAAAAACTATAGTGACCGATAGGGACGTGAAATTTACTAGTTATTTTTGGAAGACCCTGTGGAGGATTTGGGCACCAAACTATTGTTTTCTTCGACCTACCATCAATAGACAGATTGGCAAACGGAAGTGGTAAACAAAAGTTTGGGTAGTTTACTTCGCTATCTTGTGGGTGACCACAAGGGTACGTGGGGTCTAATCCTTCCACATGCTCAGTTAGCGTACAATAATTCAAAAAATAGGTCCATAGGTTTATCACCAAATGAAATTGTGCACGGATATAAAGCACCAGTGCCATTTGACTTGATTCTGTTACCTCCATCGTATAAGTCAAGTTAATTTGCACAAGATTTTGCCTCTTATGTTCATAATTTACATAAGCATCCTAATGAGGCGCTAACCACACAATGTGCATCTTATCAATCTCATGCTAATTTACATAAGAGAGCGTCTCACTTTAAGGTTGGCGATTTAGTCTTAGTACATCTCGTCCCTGAACGGATGCCTTCGGGCACTATAAAAAAGGTTGTGAATCGCCGAGCTGGACCATTTCGAATTTTAAAGAAATTAGGAGAAAACACATATCTTTTGGAGTTACCCACTAATTGGGGAATTTCCCCTATTTTCAATGTTTCAGATTTAACGTCATATGTTTCTCCACCACTTAAATTATCTGCCTGTCAGTTTGGGTCCACTGAGTTTTCTAAGGGGTTTGGTGGTGAGCTTGTGCCTTGATCGCTCTCTCTATCGGTCTCCACTGGAGGTACGTTGAATGTTGATGTAGAAACTTTTTCTCCTTCTTTGACTAATTCTTTTCCAAGGTTCCTAAGGACCACCTTTTTGCATGACAGGATTCTCAAAGATGAAGTGTTCTACTCTCCAAATGGTGATGTTCGCCGCTACCTGATTCGATGGCGTGATCTTCCGGCCTCCGATGACTCTTGGCTTCTTGAATCAGAAGTGGCTCTTTTGGATGATGCTCTTCTGCGCCGGTACATTCCGACCAACTCATAGGTGATGAATACTTTTGAGCAGGGGGAGGATTGATGGAGACGGCGACCCCCAACATGATGAAGAAGGCGACGACATGCTTACGGAAGATTTTTCTCCGTCTCCAGTCAAAGACTTATGGTGCCGTGGTGACCTTGGGGAGCGATACTACAATCACCTCCCTCGGGGCAAGACAACCTACTAATATTTATTTGAATTTATTTGTTATTTTGTGAGCATTTTTATTTTTCATGTTATGTTTAAACATGTGTGTTTTATTTTTATTTTGGGTTGCATGTAGCCAATCCTTGTTGTAAGCCTATATAAGGCCCTGTTTTTGTTAATTTTATTAAGTTGATGAATAAGAAAACCTAATTTGAGTTCCCCCTATTGCTCTCTCCCCCTCTCTTCAAAATTTCGGCTAGCCCTCTCCCTTCTGTCCAAACAGTCGGCCACCACTTTCCTCTAGGGTTCGGCCCTCCCCCAAGCCGCCACCCTCTCTCTCCCCTTCAAACTCTCGGCCACCATCCTCCACCATCCATACCCGACTAGTCCTCTCCTTTATAAAACCCTACCATCCCACTCCATCACCACCCCAAAAACCAAGCAGCCCCTCTTTCTCACAAACCCGACAGCCCCCTTTTGGGAATAAACCGACCGGCCCTCCTCTTAGTGGATCCCGACCAAGGCGCCTCTCAATGTGGTTCCAGGGAATCGAATCTGGCATGAAGCAAGGAAGTTGGACCTGTTTCTCTCCGTTCGACGCGACTCTGGTGGATTCAGGGATGAGTGATCCAAGTTTTGGAGAATATAAATCTCCGAGTGGGGTAATGAAAATTTCTACTTTCTCTGAGTGATTTTACTTTCCCTCTAGATAATTTCTGTGATGAAATTGATGCAGGCTAATGGGTTCCGACGGATTAAACTACGCGCTCTTGGGATTGATAATTAAAGTAGATTCGTAGCGTGCGGGATCTCTCTAAAATACTATCGATGATTTCATCTAATTAAACAACGTACAAACAAAAGGGTCGCTACCCCTTTTTATAGATTGAACAAGGGCTATATGCTAATGTTCACTCAAGCGAAAAGGACCTGCCCGATCCGGACAATTAGCAATTCAAATTAAATTTATTTGCAAACCATTCACAAACCCAACAAGAAAGGATCCGGACTAAAATAGCGATTTAAAAGAAGTCCTAAATCGATCCCAAATTAATTTAAATGAGGTTGACCAAATCTCTTGAACTCGAGGAGAAATCACGGATAACGAATCCATTTTCTACTAGCGTTTCACGATATCTACCCAATCCGATTTATACGAAAATATTCGGAAGAAACACGCTTAAAAATCAGATTTAATTAAGCACGAATTTCAATATAAATCAAAACTAATTACTAGCCTTCAATTCCAGCAAAAATCTTACAATAAATGTTTAAGAAACACACAAGAGATGAATTAGAAATCGTTACCTAAAATCCCAAGAAATCTGTCTACAAAATGAGTGGAGGAGCACACACGACAGTGGTTGATTCTATCTCCACGCAAATCCTCAGATCCGCACCGGATGATGAAGAAGCAAGTCGTTCTTTTCCTTTTTGCAAAACCCTTGGAGAGGTGAAAACTTGATGGCCAAATATATGGAAATAGGAGAGAGGAAAGGTGGTGGAACTCTTATCAAGTTGAAGGAGGGGGCTGGCCGAACTTGGCAAGGAGAAATGAGGGGTCAGTTTTGGTGTTGGAAAGGTGGTGAGGACTCGGGTTGGTGGTGGAGGTAGGTGGTCGAGAGAATGAAAGGGAGGGAGAGGATGGAGGCTTAGAGGTGGGCCGAACCTTAGGGGTGTTGTCGTGGCTGGCGGTTTTTGAAGAGACAAGGGTGGTGGTTTGGTTTCTTTAGGAATGCAAAATGGAGAGGGAGATCTCTATGAGGGGAAATGGAGGAGGAGAGGAAGCCGAGAATAGAGAGGGGGAGAAAGGTGGCCGAAGGCCAAGGAGGAGGGAGAAGAGGGGGCCGAAATTTCAAGAGGAGGAGGAGGAAAACTTCTCAAAGTTAGGGTTCAATTTTTCTTTTCATTCTCTAATTACTCATCATAAGCATGGCCTTTTATAGCCTACACCACTCCATCTCCACCCTTCATGAAAATAAAATAAACATGATGGTTATAGGCACCCATCATACATGAAATATTTTAATGCATGAAATAAACACTAAAAACATACATGAAATATTTTAATACATGAAATAAATACTTAAAATTAAATTGCAAAAATATATAATTATAATTATTTAATTTATAATTACATATTTTGTTTGATTGGCGGCGGCGGACGTCGTGCAAAACATGTAGCGGCGTTGGCGAAGAACATCGTGGTAGAATCTCATCCTCAAGCTTGCGGCAACGTTCATCTCTATCCACAAACTCTCTATGTCGAGGATCAACGGTCACATCAACAACGTCGCCATCAGGAATACTTTAGCGTTGATTCTTAATAGCATTGAATTAGTCGTGATTTTTTTCGATCGATTATTTTGTATATATTGATTTGTTTAATTTTGAGAGGATTGACGGACCTCATTTTCTTTTTGTTGGGAGAGATCTACTGTTTCCGATTCGTAATTTTTTGGTGGATCTCTTTTGGTACAACAACCGCTCGATCGAACCAGGTGGGTCCTTTTAGCCTGAAAGAATATCGGCATATTGCCATTGTTCGATCTTAAACGGTTTTGCTACCCGTACGTTAACATTTAATTGATAAAATTGAATAACGTGTGTGATGCGTTGAAAGTTTGTGCGAACGTAGAATTTGGGCGTCGAGAGGAATTCGAGTTTGTCCGTAATATCCGCGTCCGCGTACAAGCATGCATCATCGGGTAAAGATTTCCATGTCGTGTATTGTTTACACAAAGCCTGAGTGGTATTTGTTTTTACGTTGGTGCACTTACGTGTTGAGTAGAGGTGAAGTTCAAGTTTAATTATTGTTAAGTAAAGGCTTCCAGGACTATCATAGTCTTGATGTGCTTGGAGTTGTAGTGAACACACCAAGAATTGAAATCAATGTAGTGATTTGACTCTCCTGTGAGAGATCAAAGTTTCTCGTTTTTACGAAGGGAGTGGTCCTTCCTGGTATGATGGAATGACGATGGAGTGATGAGAATGAGAATTCATATGGCTTGGTGGTTATGGTCTATTTGGCGGGTGAATCCTTGCGTTATAATGTATGTGAAGATTCATTTATGGTTGCATGTCCGATCTAAGATGATTTCCTGAGCTCTAAAAAGTCGTATGAATGTTATCTATGAACTCCTGTTTGGGTACTTTATTGCGTTCGAGATCATTTAGTTCTTTCTCGTGAGGGTGTAAATGAGAATAACATAGCGAAAATGTGGGGGGTCCATAACCCACATGTCAGTTTGAAATTTGACATTTTGTTTCCCATGTGGATAAAGTTAGAATAAACTTCAGAACAAAATTTCATTAAGTAGGATAGAATTATAGTGCCCCAAATATAATGAAACAAGATTTGGTGTGCGAATAACCAATGCCAATTAGGTTATTATAAAACCTAAACCTAAACTCTTCCACTCAAAAACCTAAAGAGTTGGCTCTCCCATCAGGACCTCTTTCCCTTACACGAAGTAGCCGAATCTCCCCATTTTCCCAATCTCTCTCTCTTTTATTCACACGCTTGTTCCCTGGGAGCAGTCTGTCTAGGTCACGCATGAGGAAACCCCCTCTTGATCTTCCCCCTCAACCGCGAGCCCTAACTTATGTGTCACCTGGGAGGAAGAGAGGCCCAAACTTCCTCTTGATATCTCCTTGTAAGAAACGAACAAAAAACAAACCGGAGAGGTTTAACAGAAATTTTATTATCTGAAAAAGGTATCTATTACAAAGGTATGACCTTCCTTTTATAGAATGGAGGATAGAAGAGAGAATACAAATAAGAGATGTGGGACTAAAAATTTACAGGACAAGCGGCCTATACACAAAATAAACCGCACAAGCCGCGCGATTAGATGAGAAGGGCTAACCGCTCGGCTACCACTAGAGAGAGGAAAGCTGCCAGGGGAGACCGCTAGGCCGCTCGGTCTCCAAGCTGCCAAAGACAAACCGCTAGACCGCGCGGCCTTCAATCCGCCAAGACAGGCCGCCAGACCGCCCGGTCACTAACATTAACTCTCCCCCTCAAGCTGGAGCATATGTATCGATCATGCCCAGCTTGTAATAAATATGAAGAAACGAGGCGGACACTTGCTTGGTGAAGATGTCAGCCAACTCTTTATCAGAAGTGACAAAGGGAGTGCAAATTTGTTCCTTCAAAATCTCCTCACGAATGAAATGATAGTCGATCTCAATGTGCTTCGTTCTTTCATGAAATACCGGATTTTTTGAGATATATATGACAGCCTTGTTATCACAGAACATAGGTAGAGGATGGTTGTAGACCTCTCCTAAATCCATCATGATCGCTCGTAACCACTTTAACTCACAAGTGGTCGATGCCATACTTCGATACTCTGCTTCTGCACTGGACCTGGAAACAACAGACTGCTTCTTGCTCTTCCAGCTCACCAGATTTCCCCCAACAAAGGTGCAAAAACCTGAGGTTGACTTGCGATCCCCTTTGTCATCAGCATAACTCGCATCAGAGTATGATTCAACCCTCAGATGACCATTCTTCTGAAAGAGTAATCCTTTCCCAGGTGCTGCTTTGACATACTCCAAGATCTATAAGGCGGACTGTAGATGGCACTCCCTAGGCGCTTGCATGAATTGACTCACCTTGCCCACAGCATAGGAAATGTCGGGCCTGGTCACAATGAGTTATATGAGCTTACCAACCAGACGCCTATACCGCGTAACATCTGAAAGATGAGGCGAATCATCTTTCCAGGTTTTATATTCTCCAGTTGCCATGGGGCATCGGGCAGGTTTTGCTCCAGTCAATCCTTCCTCTTTTAATAGATCAAGAGCATACTTACGTTGGGAGAGGACTAAGGAGTTGGGCTTTCGAGAGATTTCAATCCCTAGAAAGTACTTCGGAGATCCCATATCTTTCATGACGAGATGTTGACGAAGATGCCGCTTTGTTAAGGCTACCCCTTCCTGATCATCACCAGTGAGAAGAATATCATCAACATACACAGCAAGAACCATCAGACCCGAGGAGGTTTTGCAAATGAATAACGAGTGATCGACAGAGCTTCACGTAAACCCCACGGCCGCCACGATGCCGCTGAACTTGTCAAACCAAGCTCGAGGGCTCTGCTTGAGGCCATAGATTGCCTTCTTCAGCCGGCATACCTGTGTCTCCCCCTGAGCAACATACCAAGGAGGTTGCTCCATGTAGACGGCCTCCTGAAGATCACCATAAAGGAAGGCATTCTTGACATCTAGCTTAGAAATCTGTCAATCTCTATTGACAGCCATAGAGAGAAGGACTCGGATAGTACTAAGACGAGCCACGGGAGAGAAGGTGTCAAAGTAATCAACCCCATATGTCTGAGTAAAGCCCTTAGCAACAAGGCGAGCCTTATAACGATCGACAGTGCCGTCTGGGCCAAATTTGACCACAAAGACCCAGCGACAGCCAACAACATCAGTACCGAAGGGAGGAGGAACAAGAGTCCAGGTACCCCGCTCAGTGAGGGTTGCCATTTCCTCATCAATGGTCATCTTCCAATGATGGATATCAAGGGCCTCCTGGTAGGAACGGGGAGTGGTAATGGCTGAGATAGCCAGTGTAAATGCCCTGCGAGAAGAGGTAAAGCAATCATATGGAACAACAGCAGCAAGGGGGTGTAGAGTACACGTCTGCACCCCTTTGCGAAGAGCTATTGGAAGATCCAGGTTGGCGGGTCCTTCGGCATCCAGAGCATCCGTGGCAGAGAGAGCTAGCCCGGGAGTAGAGAGCGACAGTGCCGGAGAGGAGGGAGAAGGTGGTGGAGGGGAGGGAGAGAGAGGCGGAGGGAGAGGAGCGGACAGACGGAGTGGTGGTGGAGGGATCGCAGTAGGAGACGAAGGGACGAAGAGAAAAGCAGGAGCATAAGAAGCTGGGGGGAGAGAAGTAGAGGGCTCATCCGAGAAGTAGGAGGCATTCTCGAAGAAGGTGACGTCAGCAGAGACGAACTGATTACGAAGAATGGGGTCAAAGCAACAGTAGCCTTTCTGAGTAGGAGAGTACCCCAAAAAGACACATTTGGTGGAGCGAGGGGAGAGCTTATCCCAGGTGGCAGATGGAGCATGCACGAAGGCAGTGCACCCAAGGATTCGGAGAGAGAGAGGGAAAGGCTCCTTGCCCGGAAACAGAATGGAGAATGGGGTTTTCCCATGGAGAACGGTGGATGGAATGCGATTGATGAGGTAACAGGCAAGGAGAACAACATAGCCATAATAGGAGCGAGGAACATGCATCTTGGTCATTAAACTACGAGCGACATCGAGGAGATGACGGTTTTTGCATTCCGCCACCCAATTTTGTTAGGAGGTATAAACACAGCTAGTTTGATGAATAATGCCATGTTGCACACAGAAAGAGGTTAACGTATTACTTAAATATTCTTTTGCATTGTCGGAGCGAAAAGTTTTAATACAAACATTAAACTGAGTTTTAATTAACTGATAAAAGAAGATCCATACATCCAAAAGTTCAGAGCGATCTCATAAGAGATACACCCAAGTACATCTAGAAAAATCATCAATAAAGGTTACAAAATAAGAACTACCCCGACCAATGGTGAGGGTAGGAGCAGGTCCCCAGACATTAGAGTGGACTAGATCAAACGGACGGGTAGAGCTCGGACCTTGCTTCGGCGGGAAGGAGGAATGGTGATGCTTGCCAAGCTGACAAGCATCACAGTTGAGAGGAATACTGGAAGGAGGGAGGTGGGGCAGAAGCTGATGTAAAAGCCGTGGAGGAGGATGACCGAGGCTGAGATGCCACTGGAGAAGATCCGTACAAGAGGACGAAAAGGCGGATAAGGCGGGAACGTTGTCGAGGAAGTAGAGGCCGCCACTCTCAGTCCCAGTAGCAATCGCCCGGTGGGAGCTCGGATCCTGAAAAGAACAAGAAGTAGGAGTAAACGTCACAGAGCACTGAAGCTCCTTGCATAAAGAAGTAACTGACAATAAATTGCACGGAAACTTGGGCACATAAATAGTGTCCTCTAGGCAAAGAGACGGAGTAACATGAACGACTCCCGACCCATGAACCGGGGAGGGAGAACCGTCTGCAACGAGGACAGGAGGCAACCGATCATGTTGTTCGATGAGTGAGAAGCACTGAGGATTTCCCGTCATGTGATTAGTTGCACCAGAGTCGATAAGCCATTTACCTTGAGTCACCACGTGGGCACTACCTGATGATGTAACCACGGAGGCATGCGGCTTGGAAGAGGAGGCAGAAGAGTCACCAGAGGGGCAAAGATGGGGATGCTTAGTCCAGCAGCGTTCCAAAGTGTGGCCGGTGCGACCACAGTGAGAGCAGAGGTAGCGGGAAGGAGCACGTCTGCCAGACGGGTGACTGCAGATACCCGAGCCACTCCGCTGAGTTTGGTGAGCATAGTTGTCCGGTGGAGAGGGAGCGGGTAGAAGGGGGCGCTGAAGAAGAGAGGTGACAGCAGCGATGCGGGCAGCAGTGGCATCTAGGGTAGGGGATTCTGCCTCACCTAGAATTTGCTGGCGGATCATATCATAAGTATCAGGAAGTCGGAGTAGATAACACACAACCAGAAGCTCCTGGAAATTCTTGTGTTGTTGAGCCAAATCCGCAGAAAAGAGGCGATTCTGAAGAATCTCATCCACAAGAGCCTGAACCTGTTGGTAGGCAGCAGCAGGGTATAAAGTAGGACGGGCAAAGAGGTCTGCATACAATGTATAGATGCGGGACGTTTGAGCCCCCTTTGAGTACAGAACGACAAGATGAAGCCAAGCTATCTTGACCGTCTCATCATGTGGGATAATGGGGAGGCATTCATCGGAGAGGCTGTTAGTGAGCCAAGTATGCAGAAGTGCGTCACTTGCATCCCAGTCATCAAAGAGAGGTGAAGTGGTGGGCGTAGGTTCATCAATGAGATGATGGCGTTTGCGTTGTGAGCGAAGAAAAAAGGTGAAGGAGACGCTCCAATCCGAGTAGTTGGAGCCGACAAGTTTGGAAACGGTGCCAAGGTTACCGGAAGGAGTAGGAGGAAGATGCGGAGCCGGATTGGTGACAGGAGTGGTGGTAGTAGAAGCATCAGAGAGAGCCATAGGAGAAAACAGCAGAAAGCCGCGCGGTTAGGAACGAAACCGGGCGGTTAGACAAGAAAACCGTGTGTGAGAAATCACAGCGGTTAGAAGAAAAAGAGCTGCAGCAGTCACGATGAAAGACACCAGCGGTCAGAAAAACCAAGACCAAGCCGCAGAACCAAGCAGAGGGAAAGAAGTCGTGCGGATAGAAAGCAACCCGCGCGAACTGAGAAAGGAGAAGACCGTGCAAACAGAGAAAGGTCCGCGGGAAGGCAAACACGACAACAGGTCGCGACGACAGGTCGCGACGACTAGAGAAGAGGGCGCGACGACTAAGGACAGGTCGCGGCGCGAAGAAGGGGAAATAAGGAGGTCGCGCACATTAAGGGCAGCGACACGGATAGGAAGAGGCCGCGCGAACAGGACGCAAGCAGGCCAAAGAGACAGACCGCAAGGACAGGTCGCGAAAAGAAGAGGAAAGCCGCGCGGATAGGTTGCGACGGTCAGAGAAGGCACCCAGAATCAGGCGGAGAAATCGAGTCCTTTGATACCATGTAAGAAACGAACAAAAAACAAACCAGAGAGGTTTAACAGAAATTTTATTATCTGAAAAAGGTATCTATTACAAAGGTATGACCTCCTTTTTATAGAATGGAGGAGAGAAGAGAGAATACAAATAAGAGATGTGGGACTAAAAATTTACAGGACAAGCGGCATATACACAAAACAAACCGCACAAGCCACGCGGTTAGATGAGACGGGCTAACCGCTCGGCTACCACCAGAGAGAGGGAAGTCGCCATGGGAGACCGCTAGGCTGCTCGGTCTCTAAGCCGCCAGAGACAAACCGCTAGACCGCGCGGCCTTCAATCCGCCAAGACAGGCCGCTAGACCGCCCTGTCACTAACATCAACACTCCTCTTCCAATCTCTCTCCCTCTCTCTCCGGTACCGATTGAAAGGAGGGAGAGTTTTCCTTTTCTGCTTTTCTTCCACCGGAGATTATATATGCCACTCCAACAAGGCTGACTGGGATGAGGGTGATGTTTGATGTTGTTGCCAGTTGAAGCCTCTACCAGTTGTTATATTGGAGTAGGGAGGTGAAGCATCGACTTATGTTGCAAGGTGATTAACCATCTTCTCCCATCTTCTTGCTGACCAAGAGGAGAGAAAGCCCCATCGTGAGCATGTGGTTGATTGGCGCCTCAGATATCTAAGTGGAGGCTAAATTCGTTGAACAACAGCCACTATAGTTGTCAACCATCGAGTTTCGTGCATGTCAAAATGCCTCTTAATTGCGCGCCAAGGGTAACGACTCTTTTTCACCCGTCTTGAGACCTTTGTAGCTACATTTCTTTGCTTATGTTCACTTCCTGCAATGAGATCCCCCTCACGCCGTTTCAGTTGAGGATTGGGAATCCATCACAGCGTGGGATTGCGACCGCGACTTAAGTTTATGTGAGAACTGTACGTAGAGTCCCTCTCTCGCTATGCGGTGGAGTGCGGGGACTCCGCCGAGGTGTGGGATTGTGAGCTCGGTGTAGCTTTCTGTTTTTATTTTGCTTGGGAAGGCCACCTTCCTCCAATTGGATGCAGTGCGAGTTACCGTCAGTTCATTGCAAACCTCGGGTTGGTTGCGTCCATCTCCGACATAATTGTTCATTTTGTGATCTGACATGCGAGTCTAGATTTAGGCATGATGTGTGAAGCCTACCGTGGTGATAAGCCCGGATTGGTGATGCTTTTGTGATGTCCATTGTGATTAGCCCTAGGTACGCGAATGAGAATATCTCGTGCTATTCGTCGTAGTATTTGTAGGAATTCATGGGCTTTATTCGTGGATGCCCTGTTCCTAGGAGAGCCTGTACTGGGCCCAGTAGAATGACATTTTGTGGGATTTTGTTGGATAGCTGGATCCCCACTCCTATGTAGGATGTCTTCTCCCGAACCAGTCCTCCTCCTCTTTAAAAAGGGCAGTTTGTAGGTTATCTCATTACCAATCCTCTGCCACGTCAAAATGGCAGTTGTAGGTCGCATATCTTCTGAACAGTCCTCTACCACGTCAAAAAGACAGTTGTAGGTTGCATATCCTCTGACTAGTCCATTGTCGCGTCAAAAAGATAGTTGTAGGTTTCATATCTCCCAACCAGTCCTCTGCCGCATCAAAGGGTAGTTGTAGGTTGTTCTTTCCAAATCGGTCCTCTGCCCTTTAGTAGGGTAGTTGTATGCGTTGTCCATCTTGTGGCTACAAATGATTACGAGTGATGTGTTCATATCTAAAGGCACGATTGTATTATTATACTTAGCAACAAAGCATAGATTGTGCGATTCTGGTGTGTTCATGACTCGTGTGTGGTAGTATGGCTATTGGGACCCCTTGTGTGCCCCTGTATTTTAGGTGGGACTCGGGAAAGAGTACACTAAAATCATGTCATGAGAGCATGAAACGTGTGGTTGTGCGTGTCAATGTTTGTGATGGTTTATGCATATGTTGATTGTGATTGGTCTGTTAGTACATGCACTTTTTTTTTAATAATAGGGAAGAAGTACCACCGCCCCTGGAATGAGGTGAGGTCGTTACATCGTCGTGGTCAGCTAAAGCTGACCGCCGTTTTGTTTTTGCCTCGTCTATGTGGATTGTACAGGTACGGGTGAACCGGGCGGAAAATAGCGGGTCAGAAGCCTCATGTTGTGCTCGCCATCGAAGGCCAAAGTTGTGTATGGTTTTCTTGCGTTGACAGCCTGTGTGCCGAGATTTGTAAATTTTGTAGCGTACACATCGTTTGTGGTGAAAAACTTGTAAGACCTTAAGGCCGATCACCTCTTGTTTTGGTGCGTTTCATTCATTGTAGACGTGGACATTTGACCCCTTGTTTTGGGCATTTCCTTAGTTTTTGTTGTAGGTTTACTCTGATTTGTTAAAGTAGTTTCTTGTATCAATTAATAGCATTTTAGATTTGCGGTGTTTTCATGTCATGGGGCCCCGACTAGACCCATGCTATATACTATTTGCAGGCTAGGGATGTTACGGATTTTGTTAGGGTTGCATCAAATATTAATGTTATGAATTAATTACCTTATTAACTATTAGCTGACATTAGATATTCATTATTTAATACATGTATTTTAAATTTATATATATTTTTAGTATATAATTTATATAATAACTCCGTTCTCATTGAACGGGATGAAAAGACGAATTAGTAAACAGGCGCAATAATCTCATATGTGCACTTGTCAATCTCATGTGGGTGCTTGCGAGAATGTGATCAGCACCATCCTAATAAAATAATTATATCTGATTATTTAATAAGATAAATAATATGCGTGTTCAACTAAAGTGCTCTGGCCTAATAAAGTTAAAGGACTTATGTGGCATCTATCATATTTTTTGTGCGGGACAAAAGAAAGATGGGCACAAAACTCTGGCAATTGGTATCCCTGCTGTCTGCTGAACCATTTAATAGATAAAATCATTCATAATTTGTTTATAAACAAATACCTAGATTATTAT
Organism: Platanthera zijinensis; assembly: GCA_039513925.1. NCBI lineage: Eukaryota > Viridiplantae > Streptophyta > Magnoliopsida > Asparagales > Orchidaceae > Platanthera > Platanthera zijinensis. The sequence goes on from CM077079.1 coordinate 75,607,288, forward strand.
TTTAATAAAATAAAATGAGATGGATATTACTTGGCATTAAATTTTTTTAAAAGAATACGTCCAGGAGTAGATTTTGGTTAGGTTTTCGAGTTGTGGGGATAAAGTTTATGACTTTAGATTTAATGACCACAAAATAAGCAATTGTTATTCGCAAATGATAAAAGTCTATTCCAGATTTTTTTTGGGCGTTTATATTGGCAGCCCGTATATCGATATTGGCAGCCCAAAAATTAATGAAAAACACACGTAATATGACCGCTAATAGCAGCCCAAAATGCGGGTTTCGCGATTTTTGAAAATATACATACTATATGACATTTTCAGAAAACATGTTCAACATAAAATTTGTAGATCTCGACGAGATCTACAACATTCATGTTGACCACTTTTTCTAAAAATGTCATATAGTAGGCCTATTTTCAAAAGGCGCGGAACTCGGGCGGAACTCGCATAGTTCCGCTCGGGTTCCGCGCCTTTTGAAAATAGACCTCTTATATGACATTTTTAGAAAAAATGTTTAACATAAAAGTTGTAGATCTCGTCGAGATCTACAACTTTCATGTTTAACACTTTTCCTAAAAATGACTTTTAAAAACCTATTTTTTGGGCTGTCATTAGCCATTGGGCTGCCAATAACGATTTACTTGGCTGCCATTATAATTGGGCTGCCAATATCGATATACGGGCTGCCAATATAAACGTCCTTTTTTTTTCTTACTTGGTTTACAAATTGTTTTCCGCAAAAAAGTTTTAAATTCTAGCAGTCGATGCCTTCATTCTTTGTAGAAGACCCCGACAACGAAAAAATATATCTAACGAACTTCTGAGCACTAAAATGTATGCACGGATTATGATTCATAAAATATTGCACGGATAGAGGTTGGGTTGAGGGGAAAAAAGTTTCTTTGATGTTCATGCGATTAAAGTTTGTTTGGGAAGATTTAGATAGCTAGGGTTGTTGAAATTGTTGAAGTGTGAAGTTTGGGCGAAGTCGGGCGGACAGGTTGAAGAGTCCACACAGACCGCGCAGACTAGGCGGATAGCCTTGGTTGATTGCCTAGCCGGGCAGCCGGTTTCAGCTGTGGTTCATCTCTGGCGGCCTGAACCAGCAAGCACTATGGTGATGTAACCGGACGGAGAGGTTTGTTTATCTGCTGGTTGTGGCGGTCTCTTTTGGAGGTCGCCATGTTCAACAAGTTCTCTGATTTGCAAGAAGGCAACCAGATATAGCTGATTGAGGTGGCTTGCCTCCAGGTCGCTTGTGTCTTCTCGGGCAAGTAAGATCAGAGATCGTTGAGTTGTTGTTGCAGACTCTTTGGAGCTCGCCGGTGTCCGACACGGAACTGTGCTTGCAATCTGGGTGTTGGATCGTGGAGTAAGCACAGTTGCGCGGACAGGTTGCATGGAGGGCGCGCAGATTGATGGGGCAGTGCACATGGTGGCAGACTGGAGTTGTTCAGTAGGGCGCGATCTTGGTATCAGGTGGTGCGGTTAAGATTGGTGACCGCAGAGTTTGGAGGACTTGATCTGGGTAACTCCAGTTAGTTGCCTAGTTCGCCGAGTTTTCCTTGGTGCGGACTGGTCGGTGTTCGCCAAGTTCACCTGGAGCAAACTGCTCTTGTATTCGCCGAGTTCTGCAGTATTGGCTGGACGGATTGTCCATGTCACGGGCTGCGAATACGCGGACTTGTAGTAGTGTCTACGTGTTTAGGCGGATTGGTCGTCTATCCGGCAGTGGTTGTTTGGCGTGACCTGACAAACTGGTTTGGTGTCCTCTCTGTGCGGATACAAGATGTTAGCCGACAGGTTTGATAAGCGGTTATCCCATCGGTGTAGGTGGTGACGAAACTACTCCTCACATCTATAAATAGGACCCCTCGACTCGTCATAAATAAGAAGTGAACAGTAAGAACGAGCTCGCGCTTGATTTTACGGTTACAGTTTTCTAACCGCTGCGACTAAGGAAGTTGGTTCTGTGCGGCTAACACTAGGAAGCTAGGCAACTAGCGGGAACATTGGTGCGGAATAGTTTGCGGATACAGTCAGTGGTTAAGCAGCAGGTCACGGTCTTTACGGCTTGATCTCTTCCTCAGAAATGCGGATAAGCAGAGCAATTCGCCCGGTAAATCAACGGGTTCTGTTCATGGCTCAGCATTAGCAATAACAGTAGTCCGAGCAGTTAGCCATGGTTAGGCGGCTTCGGCGGTCTCGACGGATTCAGTTGGTGAGTTGGTGGCTTGTGCAGTTACTGGAATCAGTCCGCGCGGTTAACTTCTTGTTGCTGTTTTTGGTACCCTGGTTTATATTGTAAAATCACGTCTTGCAATGTACACTTTGCCCTGTAATAGAAGTTAATCTCAATTGGAAACTCTTGTGCTACTGTTGCCGCTTTCTTTTACTTGGCTTTGGTTGTGTTTGAGTGTTCTTGCGACCTCGTTAGCTCCCTCTTCAGAAATTTTAACATGCTATCAGAGGGAGGTTGAAGAGTATTAGTTCACCGATCTAAGGTTGTTATACCATCGTTGAAGTTCAAGTGATTCAGCTGATAGCAACAAAAGCCGATTATATAAGAAGGATTGTGATTGAGCTTTTGACGCAGACCAACTTCAAGCATTGGAGGTCCTACATAGAGAGCTATCTTTTTGGCAAGGATCTGTGGGAGGTTGTCGATGGGGAAAACCAACAAGAAGTTGTCGCTACAGGAGGCAATGCTGAGGCGGTGAAGGCGTTGAAGCAAATAGATGTTAAAGCTATATTCTCTCTAAAGCGCGTTGTTTTAGTAGAGCTGTTCGACCACGTTATAAATTGTCGGTCGACAACTGAGATCTGGATGGCCTTGGATGGCCTGGTGAACAAGAAGAATGTAGCTCGGCTAATATTCTTATAGAATGAGTTTGCTAAGGCCCCTCAGGGAGACCTGTCAGTGTCATCTCTCTTCTTAAAGATGAAGAACATCTGCGCTGAGATTTCGGCACTGGTCCCGGAAGAACTTATCTCAGAGGTGAAGCTGAAAAGATACATCATCCGCGGTTTGCGGAAGGAATATGTGGCCTTTGAACTTATATTCAGGGTTGGGCTAATCAGTCATCTTTGCTAAAGCTGGAGAACCTATTTGCTTTGTAGGAGAGCCCGGCAAAGAAGATGGCTCGAGTGTCTGTTTCTAACGGACGACGGTGTTCTCTTCTCGGGCAAAAAGAAGAGATGAGATAGGGAGAAGAAGAAATCTGTTAGCAATGGTCCATCTTCTTCATTACAATAGGAGAAGAGCACGCCTCCTAAGGCTGATGACAAGAAGAAGTGGGGCGGACCCTAGTGCTACAGATGCAACAGGCTCTATCACGTCCGCAAGGATTACAGGTTAAAATTCAGTCAGGGCATGCTGCAGGGAAAGAGGCTGAGTCCATGCCTAAGGCGGAAGGATGGGGAAGTGCTTTCATGACGGGCACTTGTGTCCGGACACTTTCATCCATTTATTATCAGGAGGACTGGATTGTGGACTCCGGGTGCGGTCATCACCACACTAGGGATGTGTCCAAGTTCTCATTTCTACAGGAGTATAAAGGTAATGCCTCTATTATTACTGCTGATGATACTGTGCATGTGGTAGAGTAGGAGGGATCAGTTTCTTTGGGTACTGATCAAAGGCCACTCACTTTGCGGAGTGTGTATCAGGTGCCCGAGATGATGAAAAATCTCTTCTCGGTGACCAATGCGGTAGATGATGGGTATCACGTTCTGTTCGGCCCAACATAAATTAAGTTTCTCCGGAACGTTTCAGATGTGAAAGCTGACGTTACTCTTATTTGAAAGATGGTGAAAGACTCGTTTGTTTTGACAACAAGTTCTTATGTTAACAAGATGAGGGCGAATGATAGCGCTGCTATCTGGCACGAGAGGTTGGGGCATGTAGGGATGGATAAGCTAAAGGCTATGGCGGTGAAAGGCCTGGCGCATGGCTTTCCTAGTTGTTAGAACACATTATTACTGATTTGGGCTAGGATTACTATTCTTTGATTAAGATTTTTATTTTGATCCAACTTGTATAGACTAGGGTCATATTTTATTTCCAGAGTTGTTATTTAGGAAGGTATTCCAGAGATGCTCAGTTCGACGAACTCAAAACTCAGTTCGACGAACTCATATCCCAACTCAGAGCTCAGTTCGATGAACTCAGAGCTCAGATCGACAAAAGTAAAAGCTCAGTTAGACGAAATCCAAGCTCAGTTCGACGAAAACCTTACTTAGTTCGACGATCAGACAGTTTCTATATTGAAAAAGGAAGAATGTTTTCAAATGCTTGATAACTGTCAGTTAAAACTCTGATATTTAATGCTAAATATTCTAACGAATATAGTCGTTTAAGGCAGCATTAAATATGAATTTATCACAAAGGATTTAAATCTAATTAACTCCAAGGCAGTTATAATTCTCAAGGGATTCTTCAGACGTTTCATAATTATTTATTTCAAATAGACACAACGAATGAATTCTTCCTTGATAGTATATATATACAAAAGATTGCTGCTTCAACATATATATACAGATATACATATATTCTGCTTCAGACTCTTCGAGAGAAAAATCTTCAATCTGAAAGACATCCTAATACATATCTGTCAAAAACATCTACTGGAGAGTAAAAGCATACAAGAAGGCATACACCCTGAAGAAAAGTCTCCTCTCTTGATCACAATCTCTATTCAAATCAGGGAGAGCTTTTTGCAACATCATCCAATAAGTCTTCTTAGAGATACTTGACAGAGAAGACAACATCTAACTCTTTTAGTTTACTCTTAAACTGTTTATAGGGTTCAAACTCCCTTCAAAAGTTTATACTTGGTTCATAAGTCACCTGATCAAAAAACTTAAGTTTGGTTTTTGGGTGCCTAGTCAAAAGCCCAAAGGGTTGCTAGATCTTCCTTAGAAAATAGATCTTCTGGTGACATGGTGTAACGAACCCATCCGTTAAATAACATATAATAGAAGGACCGGCTGGAGCCCCACACCATATGCCACAAAATAGGCGGCGAGGTTACAGGTTAATACAAAAACATATTCGCATCCTAACTCAGAGCTTGCTAGCGGAAGCTTTAAAGTTAATATTGAACTCAACAACCACGAATGTCCACTATATATAAACAACCACATTTATTTATAACCCTAAAGGAATGTACACCAAATACACAAAAGTTTGGACTTAAGGCCTTACAGTTAAGCTTCACAAGCATGGATTACAAACATCGGCGCGCAGGCCGGCCACAAATGAATATAATAAATTTCTTCGCTCAGCCTTCGAGGGATAGCAGTAGTAGTAGCAGCAGTAGGGGATTCAGCCCGCTATTTCCCGCTCGGCTCTCCAGCACCTGCACAAGGACAACCCACCATGATGGTGGAAAATAAGGCAATGGTCAGCATTCAGCTGACCAATTTATGACGACCCTACCCCTTACCTGGGACAGTGGTATTCCTTCCCTGCAGGCATAGCATTTAACAAGTTGATATCACATAATGTGCACTCACACACAATCAATATATCACAAACGTCGTCCACACGGCCCGACGCTTCGTGCACTCAGGGCACATTCTTGGTGTACCGGCGAACCAGGGTCCCGCCATCGTTCAAGGTCCGAAACCCAATGGTATTGAGCATTGTGCTCCACAACCTCTCGTCGAAGACTTTAGTCTTAATGGCGTGCAGGCCTAAGACTCTCGTTATATGAACCTGACGAACGCCGCTAATCTAGAAACTCATGTCAGACAATAATAATGCGGAGACAATTCAGCCCTAATCCGTTGCTCAAATCGCCAAACTGACGTGGGTCGGCTTCCCCTTATTTGTTCGGCACGAAACCTTTCAAGAGCTCGCACCTCACAATAACCATACTATCCACTAAGGACTGGCTACACAATCCAAAAAGGGGAGCTAGTGCCAGCGTTCCTCGATCGCTTGGCGGGTTAAGCAGAAGCTCTCTTTTTGCACCCAAACTCAACCCAAACTCTGCAGCATCCTGCAGTGCCAGAAAACTGGTCTTTCATAGCATACAACACTATGAGGGTATTTTCCTGGAATTCCACTCCATTACTTCCTCGTGCTACTGCCCTTCACAGTAACAACCCATCGACTCCATAATTTACACATTTATATGCGGAGTCTTCTCCGATGCGTAAAAGAAAACATCTACAATCCAGACCAACCTGTCCAGATGGGCTTCACACAACATGCCTATTCCATACTAAATATTTTTGGATCTATATGCAAGACTTATTGGGGATATCAATAATCAACCCAAGAGAAATCCCTCAATAATCCACCTTTTGGTGGGGGAAATCCATGCACATGCTAAAACAAGGACTTCACATGTCCAAGGACGAAAGATCGTTACCCTTAACGATCTCTCTAGAGCCATGGAAAACTAGCCGGATGAAAAGCACTGCAATGACCTTGTCTCCACGGATCTAGACTTGGCTCGCGATTCGGGGCTTTGAAGCTCCACCGGTTGTCGGATTCCTTCTCATCCTCCTTCCTTGCTCTCTCCACTCTCTAACTCTTTAGAAAGAGAAAGGCCTTGATAAATGAGAGTTTATCCCTCAACTCCCGACCATATAACAGCAGGGAGGTCTCTAGACCGTTGGATCCTATTTAAAGGGAATGAACGACCACGAATCACCCTGAAAATCACTTTCCTGGGCCAAACACGGCTTATGACATGCCCGTGTCACAGACCGTTTATCAGACACGGCTTCGAATATGCCCGTGTTCAGCCAGTGTTCATCAATCCTCACAGGCCTGGCCAAACATAGAGGAGGACACGACCCTTGAAACGCCCGTATCATAGGCCGTGTGTCCAACTGGTCTTGCCTCTCGAGGATCATCGAGTGCATTTCGTCGAACTCATAGGACACGGCCCTGGACACGCCCGTGTCATAGGCCATGTTCTCTCTCGAGGATCGTCGAGTGCATCTCGTCGAGCGTATTTTGTCGAACTCACGAAAACATGTCAAACTAGCAGGACACGGCCCTGGAAACGCCTGTTTCACAGGTCGTGTGCCACACTCGACAGCACAGAGCACAACCCAGAGCAGGACACAGCTTTGGGCATGCCCGTGTCCCAGGCCGTGTTGCTCAGCCTACACAGCCCACTCATAATAGAGATTTTTAGCGTTACAATCCTCCCCTCCTTACGAGAAATTTCGTCTCGAAATTTGCATACAGTACTCAGTAGACGGCAATCAAAATGTTTACAACATTTTATGTTCTGTACAACATAAAAGACAAACTATTATACAAGCTTAGACAAACAGTTCGGGAAATTCAGCATGCATGGTCTGCTCCCGCTCCCATGTTAGCTCCTCATGACTGCAGTAGTCCCATCGGACCTTGACCATCCCGATTGTCTTGTTCCACAACTGTTTATTGGCTTTATCCTCGATCTTAATGGGCCTAACCTTCGTTGTTAGCCCAAGTTCGACCAGTACACGATCATTCGCAATCACTTGAGCTGATTCTCTTATGGCTTTTCGAAGCACTGATCTGTGGAACACATCATGCAATCCACTCAATTCTGTCGAAAGAGCTAGCCGATAGGCAGCTTCTCCAATTCGCTCCACTACTTCAAACAGACCAAGATATCTCGGACTTAACTTTTTCAAGCACCGAATCCTGGACACGCCTTTGAAGGGCTTGATTTTAAATATACTCAATCGTCAACTACAAACTCAACGTTTCGGTGCTTGGCGTTATAATACTTTGCTTGTCTATCTTGGGCTATCAGTAGCCTCTCCCGAATAGAGCATATCGTCGAATTAGCTTCTTCGACTTCCTTACGCTTATATAATTTAGATTCTCCTGCTTCCACCCAAGCTAATGGTGTACGGCATTTTCGACCATACAAAGCTTCAAACGGTGCCATACATTATGCTCGCTTGGTAGCTAATATTGTAGGCAAACCCTACCATATAGAGATGATCTTCCCACCTTTTTCCAAAATCCAAGACGCACATTCAGAGCATGTCCTCCATCGTTCTGTTGGTCCTCTCATTCTGGCCATCCGTTTGGGGATGAAAGGCCGTACTAAATGTTAACTTGGTTCCCAACAACTGATGGATTAGCCTCCAATCATTCGATGTGAATTTCCCATCACGGTCACTTACGATGCTACGAGGAACACCGTGCAATTGTATGATTTGCTCAACCTAGAGTTTTGCCAAGACTTCCACTGAATCGTCCCTCTTGTTTGGAAGGAAGTGAGCCACTTAGGCAACTGGTCTACGATCTCCCAAACCGAATCATTACAGCGTTGAGATCTCGGCAAACCGTGCACGAAATCCATAGAAATATCATCAAACTTCCATTCTGGAGTAGGTAGCGAATTCAATAAACCACCGGGATTCTAGCATTCTGCTTTCACCAAGGCACATGTTTGACATTTAGGCACATAATTTTCTATGTCTTTCTTTAACCCTGGCCACAAGAATAACTTTTTCATATCTTTGTGCTCCCTGGGTGAATTGAGTATTTTGTAAAGTGAGCCTTATACATCAAATCTTCTCTTAGCGTACCCATACTTGGGATGCACAAACGACCCTCTTTCCACAAAAGGCCATCATCCCAAGAGAATTGGTCATTTGACCCATCCACTACATAGCCTTGCATACTTTCATCATGTTCTGTTGCTCTCCGAATTCTGTGCTCAAGGTCGTACTGAACCTCCGTCCAGTTCAAGCATGCATTTGCTATGGAATTCTTGTCAACACCAGAAATCTCTAACGCTTACCACTCCTGGATCAGACGCTAATCATGCATTTGCAACCAATTTTCCCTTGACGGAGTCCTACAACTCAAGGCATCTGCGACCACGTTTCTATTCTGGTTCAATAGGTACTTTAGGCTCTTATGGTCGGTAAATATATCCACTTTTATGCCATATAGATAGTGACACCACAATTTAAGTGAAAAAATCACCGCCGCTAACTCCATGTCGTGGACGGGATAGTTTCGCTCATGCACTTTCAACTGGCATGAGCCATAAGCGATGACCTTTCCAAACTGAAGAAGTACATAGCCTAGCCGCTCCCTGATGCATCACTATAAATCTCGTAGCCGTCTGTACCACATGGCGAGGTCAAAATAGGCGTCGTGGTCAAATGACTCTTTAGCTCTTCAAAAGCTCACGCACACTCTAGCATCCAAACGAACTTCTGATCCTTACTCGTTAATGCGGTTAGAGGCAAAGCGATCTGTGAGAACTTTTCTACAAAACGTCTATAGTAGCCTTCCAGTCCAAGGAAACTCCTGACTTCGGCCACCAAAGACAACACTTGCCACTCCCGTGTGGCTTTTATCTTTGACGGATCAACTGTAATGCCCTCTCCACTTATCACATGGCCAAGAAAAGCCACTAACGATAGCCAAACCTCACACTTTGAGAACTTAGTATAGAGCTTATTTCTCCACAGGGTATGCAACGCAAACCGTAAATGGTTCATATGGCCAGCTTCAGATTGAGAGTACACCAAGATATCATCAATGAAGACGATCACAAACAAATCCAAATACTCTCGGAACGTTCAGTGCATTAGATCCATGAACACTGATGGCGCATTACATAGCCCAAACAGCATTACAGTGAACTCATAATGACTGTAGCGTGTTCAAAACGCTGTCTTCTGGATGTCACATTCCCAAATCCTTAACTGAAAATAGCCAGACTTTAAGTCCAGCTTAGAGTAGACAGTTGATCCCACTAGCTAATCGAACACGTTATCACTCCGTAGAATCGGATATATGTTCTTCTCCGATAGCTTACAGGTTTCACACCTGGCACCACCGCAATAGTGTCGTCGGTCTCTTGTGGGCTTCATCACCCATGAAGGTCATTAGGAAACACATCTGTATAAGTCAACACAATAGAAGTGTCACTCAACCGGGTTTCGTACTAATGGCCTCTATAGGCATAAAGAATTACTTCATGCACGACCGAACAAGTTTGACGACTTGGAGAGCAGACATCAACATCCTGCTCAATCCTCATATACAAGCAAACTTGGTATCTCATTCGGTGTTATTTCCCTGTGTAACTTCCGTAAAGGTGTAATCTACACCGATACGTTGCTCCAAGAGCTAGTTCTTACCTATGATAACAACAAACACAACTATTGTCAGCATAGATGCTCCTACGTCCTGATATGACATCATAATGACATCTTAACATATCACTTTCTACCCATATTCACGCTTTTCACTACGACCATGTCATTCCACTCTTATTTGTGATACCAAGATAAGTACACAGGGCATAAAAAGCCTTAAACAAACAACTTCTTGATTATTCATCACAACATGTTTATATACGCAAAACAAGTATTGGATACATCATTACTGACTAGGAAATGTATGGTACATAATTACAGTTATTTATGTACATAAATTCTTTCCCTTATTGTTTAGTGTCGTCTAAGGGCCACTTTGGCAGTCTTGGGCTTTATGTCCTTCTTTGCCACACGAGTAGCAAATGTGTGTAGTTTGCCCTGCAACTGCTACAGCCTTAGCTTTCTTTGTCCTTGGCGCATTACCATGGCATTCTCAAGCAAGATGTCCTACCTTACCACAAGAAAAACAAACATATGGACCACACCTTTTCTTGGTTCCCATGATGGGGGAAGAAGTTGATTCCAACAGATGTAACTTCTTCTTCCACTTGCAAGAGTTTGATTTTGACACATTTGTAAAGTTTGGAACATTGAAACTGTGTCTTGCCCTGAACTGATTTAAGTCCATTTCCAAAGACCTAGCTGCCATTACCAAGGCATAAAATCCAAGTAACTTTGGACCCAGCAATAAACGTCATAGTTCATCGCGCAGACCATCGTAAAATCTGATGGTCTTAGTCTCCTCGATTTCAAACACAAACTCTGCATATTGTATCAACGCAACAAATGCATGAAAGTACTCCTCGACCATATATGGTCCTTGGATCAGACACATATTGAACGGCGGGGTCGATGCTCTTCCCCTTGCCATCTGCTCAAGTACACCAACCGGCATGGGATGCACCACAAGGATAGAGAGTTGTACATGTCCCTCATGGTGGGCCTTGATCATTGTGAAGACCACATCAGTGATCAACCAGACCGTCTCTAACGAAGGAGGAGATGTTGGCACCGCAGTTGGCTCATTAATCCCCATCGAATGCTGGGGTTCTTACTGACCCTCATTGATTCTAGTCGCCTACAATCATGAAACACACAAGTAAGCAACTAAAATATTGCACAAAGCAATACCAGGAACACACAAGTGCCCCAAATATGTGTATTTTCATTCCTAAGTGGACATTCTTGAGTTCATTATTGTTATAACGGTAAGCACTTACACGTGCCCGCCACCCCAAAAAAGATTTCGACCACAAACTCAAAAGAGGAAGATCGAGACAAGCTGATACCAAAATGTAACGACCCCATCCGTTAAATAACATAATAGAAGGTCCGGACGGAGCCCCACACCATATGCCACAAAACAGGGGGCGAGGTTACAAATTAATACTAAAACATATTCGCATCCTAACTCAGAGCATGCTAGCGGAAGCTTTAAAGTTAATATTGAACTCAACAGCCATGAATGTCCACTATATATAAACAACACCATTTATATATAACCCCAAAGGAATATACACCAAATACACAAAAGTTTGGCCTTAAGGCCTTACAGTTAATCTTCACAAGTGTAAATTACAAACATCGGTGCGCAGGCCAGCCACAAATGAATATAATAAAGTTCTTCGCTCAGCCTTCGAGGGCCAACAGCAGTAGTAGCAGCAACACGGGCTTCAACCCGCTATTTCCCGCTCGACTCTCCAACACCTGCACAAGGACAACCCACCATGATGGTGGCAAACAAGGCAACAGTCAGCATTCAGCTGAACAATTTATAACTACCCTACCCCTTACCCGGGGCAGTGGTATTCCTTCCCTATAGGCATATCATTTCACAAGTAGATATATCACACAATGTGCACTAATAGACAATCAATATACCATAAACGTCGGCAACACGTCCCGACGCTCCGTGCACTCAGGCCACATTCTTTGTGCACCGACGAACCATGGTCCCACCACCGTTCAAGGTCCGAAACCCAACGGTATTGAGCATTCTGCTCCGCAACCTCTCGTCGGAGACTTTAGTATTAATGGCGCGCAGGCCTAAGACTCTCATTATGTGAACCTGACAAACTCCACTATTCCAGGCACTCATGTAAGACAACCATAATGCGGAGACAGTTCAGCCATTACCCGTTGCTCAAATTGCCAAATTAACGCGGGTTGGCTTCCCCTTATCCGTTCGACATGAAGCCTTTCAAGAGCTCGCAGCTCAAAATAGCCATACTGTCCACCAAGGACTGCTTCACAATCCAAAAAGGGGAGCTAGTGCAAGCGTTCCTCGCGATCGCTTGGCGGGTTCAGCAGAAGCTCTCTTTCTGCACCCAAACTCAACCCAAACCCTACAACATCCTGCAGTGCCAGAAAACTGGTCTTTCATAGTATACAACACAAGAATTAGGAGGGTATTTTCTTGGAATTCCACTCCAGTACTTCCCGCTACTGCCCTTCACAGGCAAAACCTATCGACTCCACAATATACATATTTATATGCGGAGTCTTCTCCGGTGTGTAAAAAAAAACATCACCAATCCAGACCAACCTGTCAAGATGGGCTTCACACAGCATGCCTATTCCGTACTACACATTTCCGGATCTATATGCAAGACTTATTGGGGATATCAAGAATCAACCCAAGGGAAATCCCTCAATAATCCACCTTTTGGTGGGGGAAATTGTTGGTTCCTTAGTTTTGATTTAGGTCATGTCATCTTAATTAGGCTTAATTGACCCAAGAATTATCTATGGTCAATGGTTAGACTAAAGGTTAGTCTACCCTTAGGTTAGATTAGTTGAGATTGAATTGAAATGAAAATGGTTAAGTAGAATTATGCTCGACGATAGTCGAATGACGCTCGACGATCTTCGAATGATGATCGACGATCTCAGAGTCATATGAACTCTGAAGTGGGTCGACGATCTGCTTATTCAGATCGACGATCGTGTAGCCTTGGTCGACGATTTCTGTGAAGACAGTTTTTCTTCAGGTCGACGATCTGCTTGTTCAGATCGACGATCTTCGATCTCTGGTCGACGCTTTCTGTCTGCTTTTATCTATAGTCATTTCATTTGATCTTTGGTTTATTTCCTCTTGTTTAAGACATATTTTATTCAGTATATTCTGCTCAATTTAATGCTTATATTCTTTTGCTTATTTGTAATATTCCTTTTGCATTAATTGAGAGATTTGACAGAATAAAGCTGTTTGTTTTATCAGAGGAAATTGTGCTTTTCTACAGCTGTAATAAAGCCGTTAGGCTTTGTTTCCTGTGCCAATTTGTAAAGTCAAATTGAAAGGATATTTTTTTTCTAATATCCTTAATTCTTTTTTGGGAATGACAGAAAAGATTGCAGGTGCAGGTTTCTTTATTTTGTTTTATTCTATTATTTGGAAAGTTTTTCTAGTGCAGGGCTCGCGGCTTTTTTATAAAGGAAGAGAAGGTTCTATATTATCAGAGAGTCAGCTGAATACATACACAACACAACACAACAAACAAGCTCTCAGCAGACACAGAACCAGATAATCTGAAGAGAAAAGAAAAGTTCTTCTTCTTCCTGAGTTCATCCTGTCTTCAGGAAAATCAATACTCAGAGTTCAAGATTTCAAGAAGAAGAACCTCCCAGATTGCTGAACATTTCATTGTTACAAACTCTCCCAGATTGCAAAAGCTGCTTAAGAAGAACATTCATTCAAAATCTAGAGTCTTCTTCAAGGCTGCATCAGAAAGTCTTCTCAAGCAATTTGGAGATCCTACACCCTGAAGCAAAGCTTCTTCCTAGACATTCTCTAAGCCAGGGGAGCTTTGATATTTTCAGAGCCATCCACTAGCTTCTCTAAACAAAGAGAAGACATCTTAATTCTTTCTTTCAACCTCCTGTAAACGGGTTATTACTCCCTTCAAAAGTGAACCATTGGTGGCAGGGCACCTGATCAAAAACCTGTGTGTTTGGTTTTTAAGCACCTGATCAAAAGCCTGAAGGGTCTTTTGATCTACCTGAAGCAGATCTACTGGTGGTAGGGCACCTGATCAAAAACGTGTAGTGGATTACTACCAGGGTGGTAGAAGAGTGGATGTACCCAATTGGGGAACCACTATAAAGCTCTTGTGTTGTCTGTTGCTTATTTTAATCATTGCTCTGTGGCTATGATAGTTTTAACTAGGTTGCTAGTAGCTGTGTTAGTAAAAAAGTTCAACTGAAAATTCGGCGAGCTTCTTTTTTATTAACTACACTCAGTTAGGCTTTAGATTTAAAGCTTTTATTTTTATATTCCGCAAATAGCTCTAAGAGAAGTGTTTAGAGTCTCCTTAATTTTTGAATACTCTATTCACCCCCCCCTCTAGAGTAGTAAGTACCTATCCCTCACTTTCAATTGGTATCAGAGGGAGGTTGGTTATTCAACAACTAAATCCTTATCAGGTTGATTGGTTGAACAGGCTAACACATGAACCATAAGATCTTGTGATAAGATACTTTGATACCATATACAAACACATTAGATTCATGGCCCAGTACAAAGATTACTCTAGCACCAGACCTCCAGTATACAACTTAACCAAGTTTGGCATCTGGAAGGCAAGAGTTAGACTTTACATGAACTCTATTGATGAAGATATTTTTTCCTCTATCTTAATAGGGCCACCAACACCACCTACTGCAACTATTGCTACAACATCTACAAATCTCAGTACAGTGCCACCTCCTGACTTTAATGAAACTTACAAGAAGGATAAGATAGTTGATGCCAAAGCTATGAATATTCTGGCTCAGACTATGTCTGATGAGACATTCAAGAAAGTGGCTGATTGCACCTCAGCAAAAGCCATGTGGGACTCACTGAATCAGATTATAGCTAGTTCAGCTGATGAGAGGAAGGACAGAAGGTCCAACCTCATATCCCAATATGAGAATTTCAAGAAGGAAGAAGCTGAGACAGTAGAAGCTATGTACATAAGGCTTAGCTCCATTATCAATGAGTTGAGGACACTTGACAAGGAAATCACACTAACAGAAGTCAATGATAAAATACTGATGTGCTTCCCTAGCACATGGGATCTCAGAATCTGGCTAATCAAGGAGTCCAGAAGTACAACAGAGATTTCAACTGAAGCTCTCCTTGGCAAGCTCAAATCATTTGAGCAAGTACTGAAGACCAGGGAAGCTGAAGCTGAAGCCAAAGCATCTAATCCAACAAGGAAAGAGAAAACTCTTTCTCTCAAGGTTGATGATGAGTCCAAAGTGACTCAATCAAATGAAGAACTGATGGAACTCTTTGCCAAGAGGTTCTACAAGATGGGCAGAAAGGACAACAGAAGAAAGTCATCAAAATATGATGAAAAACAAGGGTATGATAAAACCCCATCTAAAGAAATTATTTGTTATGGATGCAGGAAACCTGGACACATTCTCCCTGAGTGTCCAGAGGCAAAGCATAAGGAAAGGAGAAAAGAGAAAGAACATAAGAAGCACTATTCCAAGACATCTTCTCATAAATATAAGAAGAAAGAGAAAGGTCTTGTTGCAAAGACCTGGAGTGATACTGAGGAAGACTCCTCTTCCTCCAGCTCCAGTGAAGATGATGAAGAAGAGAAGAAAGCTAAGGATATTTGCCTTACGACAATTAATGCCTGCAGCAGTAACTCAACTGCAGAGATGACTGAAGATGAGGAGGATGAATTATCTGATGAAGACCAGGTAATTGCATCTTATGATTTTACCTCTGATGAATTTAAGCATGAATTTAAAACCCTTTGCCTAGATTTACTTAGCTCAGAAAAGGAGAATAAGTTACTTAGAAATAAACTAGCTGGATCAGAATCTCTATCTAGTGAAAACATTAGGTTAGAATCTGAACTCACTAGATCATCTAAAGAAATTAAATTTCTGAAATTACAACTAGCTAACGCTAAGAGGTTATAAGATTCACTTAATGGCAGAAGCCTTAAGTTGCTAGAAATCACAAGCACTACCAACACTAGGACATGCAACAATAAGTTAGGCTTAGGTTCCTCCCCTAGTGAACCCCCATTGCTCCTTGAATACAATCTTTCAACTCTAGTAAAATTTGTTTCTGAAAAGAGAATACAGAACACTGAGGTCATTCAAAAGGCTAAGAAAACCTTAAATAAGATTAAGAGAGACAAAAGAAAACAGAAATTCATAGAAATACAAAAATCGTCGAACGCCCATCGACGATCGCTGCACCCATCGTCGAACGACAATCAACGATCTCTGAACACACCTACTGGGTATAACTACGTAGCAATGAGTGATCGACGATCTCAGCCCGAGTTGTCAAACAGAGATCGACGATCGTGGAATCCAGAATCCTTTTCTGTATTCCAAGATCGACGATCTGGGTACCGATTGTCGAACATCGATCGATGATCAGAACTAAATTTCCAGAACCACAACAATGCTCACTGAAACAATAAGTTTAACAACAACCCTAGGTCTGCTAATTAGATTATCCCACCTAGGAGATCTTATCCCTTAGGATATCACCCTCAACCTGCATACTCTTTCATTTCTAGTTTTTCCTATGTGAAGAACAATGGACCCAAGGTTACCTGGGTCCACAATGTTTAACTTATCTTATTGCAGGTGAAGACCTATCCTAGAACTCAGGACAAGTGGTATTTTGATAGTGGATGCTCCAAGCATATGACTGGAAATAAAGAGAATCTTTCAAGCTTCAAAGCCAAGTTGGGACCAAAGGTAGTCTTTGGTGATTCCAGCTGTGGACAGACTGAAGGATATGGTAAATTCACCAAAGGGTCAGTGACTTTCAAGAAGGTAGCTTATGTCACAGGACTGAAGCACAATCTCATTTCTGTAAGTCAGCTGTGTGATGCTGGCTACCAGGTTTGGTTTTCTAATACTCTTTGCAATATTACCTTGAATAATAAAATTGTATTAGTAGGCATTAGGCAAGGAAATATTTATCTTGTAGATTTTAAATCCACCTCTTCTGAAATTTGTTTATTTAATGAGGTGAGTAGTAATAATACTTTGTGGCATAAGAGGCTAGGTCATGTTAACCTTAAGAATATATCAAGGTTATCTAAATACAACCTTCTCAGAGGTTTGCCCTCTTGCCCCTATAAGAAGGAAGGCCTATGCAAGGCTTGTCAGCTAGGCAAGCAAACTAAAAATAGTTTCAAAGCTATAAATAAAAGTGATTCACCTAGAATCCTGTACCTATTGCATTTGGATCTCTTTGGTCCAATAGCTGTACAAAGTCTAGGAGGTAAATTCTATACCCTAGTAATTGTAGATGATTACTCTAGGTTCACTTGGGTGTTCTTCTTGAGAACTAAATCTGATAACTTTAAAGTTCTTACAGATTTTCTACTTTGTATACAGACTGAGTACTCTACTCAAGTTGCCTTGATCAGAAGTGATCATGGTACTGAGTTTGAATATCTTCTTATGCAAGAATTCTGTGAGAAAGAAGGTATCAGGCATAGCTTCTCTACTCCTAGAACTCCTCAACAAAATGGGGTAGTGGAAAGGAAAAATAGAACCCTGATTGAAGCTGCAGGAACATTGTTAGCAGATGCTAATATGCCTCTATCCTTTTGGGCAGAAGCAGTTAGCACAGCTAACTATGTACTGAATAGGAGTCTTATACATAAACTAAAGGGGAAGACTCCCTATGAATTGCTTAAAGAAAAGAAACCTAAAATAGATTATTTTAGAGTTTTTTGCTGTGTAGTTTACATTCACAACAATAACAAAGACTACATTAGAAAGTTTGAAGCAAAGTCTTCAATGAGAATCTTTTTAGGATATTCCCAAGTAAGCAAAGCTTATAGGGTATTTAATAAATCCACTTTGAAAATTAAAGAGTCAGTACATGTATCTTTTGACGAGACTAAAATGTTTTACAGAGAGAAGGAAACTTCTTCCAGTAACTCTTTGTAGGTACCTGACTTGTACAAGAATTTGGATGAGCTGAAACTCACTCAGGAGATTCAACCTTAACCAACTCTTCAGATAGCTGATTTAGACAGTGATAAAGACCAAGTAGAAGTGATTGCAACTCTACCAACAGCCAATCTAATTCCACCTGAGGAATTGATTCCAACTGCTGTTGAAGATCACATACCACCAACTTATTATGTCACACTTAGAGATCATCCTACATCTCAAGTGATTGGAGACATTTCAACTGGTGTGCTAACTAGACATCAACTAAGTCAAGATGTGATGCTTGCTTGTTTTCTTTCTCAAATTGAGCCCCTAACCATAAAAGATGCTGAGCAAGATCCCCACTAGATCATTGCTATGCAAGAGGAGCTAAACTAGTTTGAAGGGTGTAAAGTTTGGAATTTGGTCCCAAGACCAAAAGGTCAACTGGTTATAGGCACCAAATCAGTGTTTAAAAACAAGTTGGATGCTCAAGGAATTATTATAAGGAATAAAGCAAGGCTTGTAGCACAGGGCTACAGACAGGAAGAATGCATAGATTATGATCAAACATTTGCTCCTGTTGCAAGGCTAGAGGCAATAAGGATCTTTCTAGCCTATGCAGCCTACATGAAGTTTAAGGTGTTCCAAATGGATGTAAAGAGTACATTCCTGAATGGAGAGCTAAAGGAAGAGGTATTTGTTGAACAACCCCCTGGATTTATTTCTTCAACTTATCCCTCACATGTTTTTAAGTTGCAAAAAGCTCTGTATGGACTTAAGCAGGCTCCTAGAGCATGGTATGAAACTCTAGCTAATTTCCTATTTGAACATAAGTTTGTTATATGCATAGTTGATAGAACCCTTTTTATTAAGCACCATAAGGACAAGATCCTGTTAGTTCAAATTTATGTGGATGACATTATATTTGGTTCCACTGATCCCAAACTATGCAAAAGGTTCTCAGACTTAATGTATTCTAAGTTTGAGATGAGTAGTATGGGTGAGCTGTCTTATTTCCTTGGTCTCCAAGTGAAACAAGATGCTGATGGCATCTTCATCTCCCAATCTAAGTATGCCAAGGAATTGGTAAAGAAGTTTGGGATGGCAGATGCTTCAGCATTGCACACTCCTATAGCTACTAATGTAGTTATTAATTCTGATGAAAAGGGAAAGCCTGTTGATCAGAAAAATTATAGGGCCATTGTTGGTTCCTTATTATATCTAACTACAAGTAGGCCTGATATAATGTTTGCCACATGCCTCTGTGCTAGATTTTAGGTCAACCCCAAGGAATCTCACTTGACTCTTCTTAAGAGAATCTTAAGATACTTGAAGGGATGCCCAAATTTAGGACTTTGGTACCCAGCTGAATCAGAATTTGAGTTGATTGGATACTAAGATGATGACTATCCTGGCTATAGAGTTGACAGGAAGAGCACCTCAGGGACTTGTAAGTTCCTGGGTGAGAGATTAGTCTCTTGGTTTTGCAAGAAACAGGCTTCTGTTTCAACTTCAACTGCAGAGGATGAATATATAGCAGCTGCTAGTTGCTGTTCACAGATACTGTGGATTCAAAATCAACTCTTGGATTATGGGTACACACACAAAAAGACCAAAATTATGTGTGACAGTACCAGTGCTATTTCCATAGCACAAAATCCTGTGCACCATTATAGAACTAAGCACATAGACATTAGACACCATTTTCTTAGAGACTATATTGACAAGAATAAAATAAATCTTGAGTTTATACCCACAGATCTTCAGAGAAGTGATATATTTACAAAGACTTTAGATGAACAGAAACATCTATTCTTTTTGAATCAACTAGGCATGATGAATGGATCAGACTAAGTGTAAAAATTTGCTAAGTTGAAATCTGTTCTGAGATCATCGAACGGTGTTCGAAGATAGTCGAACAGGGTAAGCGAAATCGTCGACCTTGGTCTACGAAAGGTTTTTTCTTTTAGAGCAGAAATCGTCGATCGACGATCGACGACTCTGCTTCGGAAATCGATCATCGATCGACGACCGATTCTCCTGATCTTCATTCAGAGATCGACGATTCTAGTTTATTTCTAAACGATTGCCTATTTAGGTCCGAAGATCGTCGACGAAGCTCGCCGTTTCGTATTCTGCTTTCAGGACTATTTCGAGCTCTCGTCCCGCGCTTTCTCCCTGTCTCTTCTTGCGATTTCTCTCGTCGATTCCATGGCAATTTCCTCTACAACCCTATCCATGATGAAGTTCGAAGCCGGTTTAAGTGTTGATTTTGATTCTTTCAGCGTCTGCGAACAAGTTTTTCGAGAGATGCTGTAGTTATGTGATGATCAAGGCCTCAAGAAACTCATGTCTACAAAAATCAAAATCCACCTATCAGAAATAAAGCAATGGGTTTATACATCTTCTTCATATGACAAAGGAATGACAGGAACCATCAACGGTGTGGAGGTAACTTTTACTCCCGAAATTCTGACTGAAATTTTTGAGTTAAAGAATGGATCTGATGAGTATGAGCAAGATTCTGCTGAGTATGGTAGGATGCTGTTAGAGATGGGACATGCAGAAGGCATTCCATCTAAGCTCCTGAAAGTAAATCTATCTGTTGGTTTTAAGTTCTTAGCTGACTTGGTTGGAAAAGTGTTGCTTGGAAAGCATTCAGCCCATGATAACATCAACATGCAACAATTTGCCTTGATGTCAGCAATACTGAATAAGAAATCAATCAACTGGGCTGGATTGATATTTGAATTGCTCAGGAAAAAGAAAAACAAGAAAGAGGTGACTCAAGGTAGGCTGATTGGGTTCTTTCTATCCAAGAAAGCTTCCCAGCTGTTAGGTTCTGCTCCTACAGCAATCAATGCCAGTAAGAGAATTGATCATTCTCTGTTTATTAAGTGGAAAAGGACCATCAAGAAATCATCAAAGGCTGGGTCTGCCCCTACAGCATCTGAGGGCACAAGGGCTCATGAAGCCACTTCCCACCCTAGTGAAGAAATTCCTGCTTCATCCTCCTTGCCATTCACCTCCATTGAAACTCATTCTTCTCCTGTGAACCAACCATCACAATCTGCTTCTCCAACTCCATCTCATCTAGCTGAGATACCAAGCTTCAACATAGATTCCATGTTCAATCTGCTTACTCCATCTCCTCATCATTCCCCAGCTACTTCAAATCATCAATCACCCACTAATGATCATCTATCTCATCATAATTCCCCAATTGATGAAGCCCCAGCTCAGAAGAACATCAATTCTTATGTTTCCCCATATATCATTCCTCCATCATTTCAAATTACATCAGAATTCATTGCCAATATCCTAGACCTCATTACTCTATCCATCAAAATAATGATAGTTGAAGCCATTGCCCCCCTTGCTATCTCCATCTCTTCACTTGCTGCTTCCTTCACTGCCCACTCAGCCCTTTATTCATCTAGGGGCCTAGGTTTAGTTGCCACTGAACCCAGGCTGGGGGAGATGCTCAATAATGATTATTCAAGCTCTGCTTGGGCTCGTCAGGTTATGCAATCTCCAGCAGCAGTAGAGCTTGAAACATGTTCAGATGTAGTTCCATATGAAGTCTTTCCAGATTAAGTTCAGAGGATAGTTGTAGATATAGATGCTCCAGTAGTTCCAGATGAACTGGAGGCATTTCTTGATTCAGATGATGAGTCCTCTCTCTCATCCCTTGGAGGCCATTATATCTGTCAGTCCTCCCCTTGTTCATTTAATCCCCTTCAGGCCATTGTGTGCTATCAGTGACCAATGAGCCTTCAGATTTTGGACAGTTTTATTATTTCTGAAGCAATTGATGAAGCAGCCTTTGCTTTCAAATTTTGTCTTGAGGAGATTTCCACTCCTGTAGTTGCCAGATATCTAGAAGGGATTATTACCTCCTTCTTAGATGCTAAGTGGAATTCAGTAGAGACTTCAGATAAAGGTGTGTCAGTTGCTGTTCCAGAAGTTGAATCTGCTGTATCTTCTGCGCCCTCTACTCTTTGGGATGACACCCAAGGTCCAGATTTGGATTCTCTCTTGGCTCAAGATATATTAGAAGAAGAAAGAGAAAAGGCTCTTCTGAAAGCTAAAGAACAAGAGGAAGCTATGCTAAAAGATATTGATGATCTGTATGCAAGACCTCAGTCCTCATATTATGAGGATGAGGATGAAGATTCTAATGATTTAGAAGGTAATAAGAAAAAAAAGGACTGCTCAAAAGAAAAGGAAGGCCATAGCTCCAGCTCCTCCTAACCCAGATCATGATATTCCATACTATATTCTGAAAGGAATTGATCCTAAATCTAAGAATTTTGAGGCTTGGATGTGGTATTCAAAAAATGCTCAAAAAGCAAGGAAGAAGAGCAGAAAGAACTCTCCTCTTCCCAAGGGGATTCAGAGAGTTCCTCCTCCTCCTCCTCCCTCTGTTGGTGCTTTAGGAAATGTTGCTCCCAGATCTTCTGCTCCTTCTACCAGACCAAATCAACCATACATCTATCAAAGGAAGGGCAGACAGCCTCCTCCCAGCAGGTCTCATGATCAGAGGCAGACTAGGCATTCAGACAGTCAAAGAGAGCAAGTAAAGGAAGTTGTATATCAACAACCAACTTTTTCTCCTCCTCGAGCTCCTAGGTCTCCTCCCAAAGCAAAATTATAACCTTCAAAGGAAAAACCTGCTCAGGTCAAGCTAGTAGATGTCAAAAGAAAAAGAGTTATATACTCTGACAAATCAAACAAGAAATATGCTGAGTATGCTCCTCCATCCAGTCTTATGATTCAAGAGACAAAAGATTCAAATATCAAGCCATCTTAAAAGCAAACTGAGAGTTTTCTAACTCAATCAGTAAAATTTAAGAATGTAAATCTATTGAATCCAGATGATGAAAACACTTATGAAAGTCAAGAGCTTCATCCTAACTTCAAAATGGCTAGACTTATAGAATTGGTGGGAACTGCTCAGATCAAGAAAGCTAAAGCTGAAGGTGAATAAATCACAGGATTTTCTACTATGTCAACATACAGAAAGAAAGAATTGGACAGATTCCAAGTCAGCTCAAAAGTTTTTGATGCTTCCAAGTATATGGAAAAACATCCTGAAGTTGTTCTGCCTAAGGCTGGAGAACTAAAGATTATTGGAGAGCAGGACTTGAAGTTATCAAAGAAGGATGCATGTGATCCTAGAAGAAAAATCACTTTCTCTCATGCTACTTATATTCCTCCTTCAGACTCTGTTGATAAATGTCTGTGATGTTTGTTCTGACTACCTTTTTTTTTTTCTAATCTGTTTGATGATATGCCTATTGTTGTTTATTCTTATCTGCTTGTATTAAATTTGTTTTTGTTTGAGTGACATCACCCAAATAGGGGGAGATTGTTGGTTCCCTAGTTTTGATTTGGGCCATGTCATCTCAATTAGGCTTAATTGACCCAAGAACTATCTATGGTCAATGGTTAGACTAAAGGTTAGTCTACCCTTAGGTTAGATTAGTTGAGATTGAATTGAAATGAAAATGGTTAAGTAGAATTATGCTCGACGATAGTCGAATGGCGTTCGACGATCTTCGAATGATGATCGACGATCTCAGAGTTATATGAACTCTGAAATGGGTCGACGATCTGCTTATTCAGATCAAAGATCGTGTAGCCTTGATCGACAATTTCTGTGAAGACAGTTTATCTTCAGGTCGACGATCTGCTTGTTCAGATCGACGATCTTCGATCTCTGGTTGACGCTTTCTGTCTGCTTTTATCTATAGTCATTTCATTTGATCTTTGGTTTTTTTCCTCTTGTTTAAGACACATTTTATTCAGTATATTCTGCTCAATTTAATGCTTATATTCTTTTGCTTATTTGCAATATTACTTTTGCATTAATTGAGAGATTTGGCAGAATAAAGCGGTTTGTTTTATCAGAGGAAATCGTGCTTTTCTATAGCTATAATA
Source organism: Platanthera zijinensis (assembly GCA_039513925.1). Taxonomy (NCBI): domain Eukaryota; kingdom Viridiplantae; phylum Streptophyta; class Magnoliopsida; order Asparagales; family Orchidaceae; genus Platanthera; species Platanthera zijinensis. The sequence continues at coordinate 75,631,297 of CM077079.1, forward strand.
TAGCCGTTAGGTTTTGTTTCCTGTGCCAATTTGTAAAGTCAAATTGAAAGGATATTTTTTTAATATCCTTAATTCCTTTTTGGGAATGACAGAAAAGATTGCAGGTGCAGGTTTCTTTATTTTGTTTTATTCTATTATTTGGGAAGTTTTTTTAGTGTAGGGCTCGAGGCTTTTTTAAAGGAAGAGAAGGTTCTATATTATCAGAGAGTCAGCTGAATACATACACAACACAACACAACAAACAAGCTCACAGCAGACACAGAACAAAAAATCTCAAGAGAAAAGAAAAGTTCTTCTTCTTCCTGAGTTCATCCTGTCTTCAAGAAAATCAATACTCAGAGTTCAAGCTTTCAAGAAGAAGAACCTCCCAGATTGCTGAACATTCATTGTTGCAAATTCTCCTAGATTGCAAAAGCTGCTGAAGAAGAACATTCATTCAAAATCTAGAGTCTTCTTCAAGGCTGCATTAGATAGTCTTCTCAAGCAATTTAGAGATCCTACACCCTGAAACAAAGCTTCTTCCTGGACATTCTCTAAGCTAAGGGGAGCTTTGATATATTCAGAGCCATCCACTAGCTTCTCTGAACACAGAGAAGACATCTTACTTCTCTCATTCAACCTACTGTAAAAGTATTATTACTCCCTTCAAAAGTGAACCATTGGTGGCAGGGCACCTGATCAAAAACCTATTTGTTTGTTTTTAGGCACCTGATCAAAAGCCTGAAGGGTCTTTAGGTCTACCTGAAGCAGATCTACTGGTGGCAGGGCACCTGATCAAAAACCTGTAGTGGATTCCTACCAGGGTGGTAGAAGAGTGGATGTACCCAATTGGGGAACCACTATAATGCTCTTATATTGTCTGTTGCTTATTTTAATCATTGCTCTGTGGCTGTGATAGTTTTAACTAGGTTGCTAGTTGTTGTGTTAGGATAAAAGTTCAATTGAAAATTCAGTGAGCTTCTCTTTTATTCACTACACTCAGTTAGGCTTTAGATTTAAAGCTTTTATTTTTATATTCCGCAAATAGCTCTAAGAGAAGTGTTTAGAGTCTCCTTAATTTTTGAATACTCTATTCACCCCCCTCCAGAGTAGTAAGTATCTTATCCCCTCACTTTCAGAAATCAATACACATGCCAAAACAAGGACTTCACATATCCAAGGAAGAAATATCGTTACCCTTGACGATCTCTTTGGAGCCAAGGAAAACTAGCCGGATGAAAAGCACCGCAATGGCCTTGTCTCCACGGATCTGGACTCGGCTGGCGATTTGGGGCTTTGAAGCTCCACCGGCAGCCGGATTCCTTCTCCTCCTCCTTCTTTTCTCTCCCCACTCTCTAACTCTTTAGAAAGAGAAAGGACTTTGATAAATGAGAGTTTATCCCTCAACTCCCAGCCTTATAATAGCAGGGAGGTCTCTGGACCGTTGGATCCTATTTGAAGGGAATGAACGGCCACGAATCGCCCTGAAAATCACTTTCCTTGGCTGAACACGGCTTGTGACAAGCCCGTGTCACTGGCCATGTTCCTTAAGCGACAAATAAACTGACTTGACCCGACTAGGACACGACCCCTTAACACGGCCGTGTCATTGGTCATTCTCCAGACATGGCTTCGGACACGCCCGTGTCCAGCTCGTGTTCATCAGTCCTCACAGACCTGGCCAAACACAGAGAAGGACACAAACCTTGACATGCCCGTGTCACAGGCCGTATGCCCAACTGTTCTTTCCTCTTGAGGATCGTCGAGTGCATTTCGTCAATCTCATATGACATAGCCCTGAACACGCCCATGTAACAGGCCGTGTGCACTCTCGAGGATCGTTGAGTGCATCTCGTCGAGTGTATTTCATCGAACTCACAAAAAGGCATTGAACTAGCAGGACACGACCCTGGACATACCCGTGTCACAAGCCGTGTGCCACACTCGATAGCACAGAGCATAACCCAGAGTAGGACACGGCTTTGGGCACGCCCTTGTCCCAGGCCGTGTTGCTCAGCCTACACAACCCACTCATAATCGAGATTTGGGGCATTACACAGGGAACCTGAGCAAAAATCTATAGTGGATTCATACCAGGGTGGTAGAAGAGTAGACATTCCTAGTTTTATTGGGGAATTACTATAAAATCCTTGTGTCGTCTGTGATTGTTACTTTCTATTTGTGTGCTGTGTATATTATCTATATATATCACTAATTTTTAAAACCGCTATAAAAATAAATTAAAGTTTTTAAAATACTCTATTCACCCCCCTCTTGAGTAAAGTTTGATCTATCCCTTCCACTTTCAATTTCTATCAGCAGAGGGTTGGTTTTACAGGCTAACACCTGAACCAACAAATTTAATAAATCTTATTTTACCTTAAAGTTTGTTTTTAGATCACTGATAAATTTATCATGGCACAAAATAAGGAGTACTCAAGCACTAGACCTCCTGTTTACAATCTTAATAAGTTTGCACTATGGCAGACAAGGATTAGGTTATATATGAATTCTATTGATGAGGAGGATATCTACAATTCAATTTTGAGAGGTCCATAATGGTTAATTTTATAGTCTAAACTATTAGGGTATTTTCTAGTTTTTAATGCACGAATCATGTCTTGTAAACTTATATGTTGACCTCCTTATGTATATATTTTTTCCACTAATGTTTTCATGTCTTTTTGCAGGTTTCCAGAATTTTCAGCCAAAAATTGCCCTAACACGCCCCCTGACACGCCCTCCCTGGGCGTGTCATAGGGAGTGTCACCTAGTCTAGAGTAGTTTTGCTGCTAGAAGACATTTCTAGAGAAAAACCACCTAACACGCCCCCTGACATGCCCTCACTAGGCGTGTCATAGGGCATGTCACCCTCATTCTGAAGTCTGCTACCACATTAAAAGCATTTTCCGTTGCTGCACGTCAACAATACTAACAAGCCCCCTACACGGGCATGGCCATGGGGCGTGTTCCACCTTTTTGACGACTGATGGATTTTTGACCAATGATTGAGACTTGACGTTCCTTAAACGCCCCTCCTACACGGGCGTGGCCCAGGGCGTGTCCACCGACATATAAAAGCAATCATCATTCCCACCAGAATCCAGAGCCCGAGGTCAACTCCGTGCATGTCACGACCCCATGACACGCCCTCCCTGGGAGGTACAGAGGGCGTGAACAACCCGAGAATTTTGTCTATAAATACACTAGTACCCCCTTGTGTCCAGAACAGTTTTTGGTTTGAGAGGGGAGGTGCTGCCCTTTTATTTATTAGTCTTTTCATGCTCTCTCTCTCTCTCTCTCTCTCTCTTTCTCATTTTATGTTTTTCTTATCTCTAGCTTATTGTGATCTTTTGTAATACCTTTGGTAATTGCTTTAGTAGTTTAATGTAATACTAGCTTAGGTTTTCATTTAATTACAAGTGTAACCCTTCCTTTCAAGTTGTAGCTCTCTTTAATATTAATATAAAGCGCCCTTTGTTTACTTTGTGTTCTTAATGCTCTTTCGACTCATCCCTCCTCCTCCACTTCACTATGATTAACTAATCCTCCTTGTACTCGATCTTGATGATCCAAGGTTTGAGTTGATTAAGTTATGATGCTTTGTATTTACATTTTCTTTTTAGAGTTTAGGCCTTCGATTTACTCTTGATTATTCATGTTTGAAGTTATATCATCGATATATAATTTCCATTTCTGTTTGCACTCTTAGCTAGCCGAGAGGCTCATAGTTTGAAGTGAACACTCAAGAGTAAAGAGAGTTGCATACACCCCTAGAGAGAGGCAGACGTCCAAATCTCCCGGATTGGAGTGAAATCCAATAGTGGGATTCACCGCGTAAAGCGAGCTTTAGGCCTTCGATTTGGACAAGAGTTCGGTCGGACCTTCCTAAACTCAGTTGGGCACGACTTTGAGAGAAGCGTGTTCAAGCTTTAGGAACCTCCACGGTCAAGGACCTTTACCCTATTAAGTTAGATTTTTAATCGGATTTTTAGTCAACTCTTGCCGAGGTGATTCTCGATCGAGTACTTTTTTATTTCATCATTTCAAATCGTTGTGATCGCTTTTATTAGCTCTTCATTTCGCTGCAAGTAATTCTCTTTTTAGTACTATATTTCTTTTCTTAATCACATTTAGATTTCTCTTTAACCCTAAAACCATCCTTCGATAAGATAATAGTTTTCGTGTGAGTAGGTTTACTCAACTGTTCCTGGATTTCAATACGACACTTATGTCCCCTAGCTACAGTTCGATAGGTATACTTGTCTAGTTGGATTGCTAGTTCGACTCTCTTTTCTTAAGCAGAAAACGATCACCAAGTTTTTGACGTCGTTGCCAGGGAGCATATTTTGTTGATAATTTGAAAACACGAACCTATTAATTTTATTATTTCTCTTTCTTATCCTCTTTCTAAAAAAATAAAATAAAAAATAATAACGCTCTTAATAGAAACCCACTTTACAATTTTTCTACACCACCTAACTCTCTCGAAAAGGGCAAAGTGGCTTAAATACTACTATCTTGTCTTGTACCTTGGAAACCCTTCATTGGGTAGCCCTTGGGAAGTTCGGGAGTTAAAACATAAAAAATTCTATTAAATTTTTTTAGCTTCTCTTTTTCTAGTTTATTAATTTCTCTTTCTTTATCTTCTCTTCTTTTAGTGCATGACCCGCGGGAATCCATCAGATATTTTGGACTTGAACCACGAAATTGAGCGTACTCTTCAGAGAAGATTGCGATTTCAAGGCCCTACTCTCCAAATACCAGTTGAGGATTCCGAGTCATTTTCTACTTTAAGAATGGAAGAACCCCACGTGGAGGAAGACGTGCATAGGCCTATGTCCTATTATGCACGACCGAATCTAGAGGGAACAGAATCAAGCATCGTTCGCCCTACTATAGCTAATAATAATTTTGAACTAAAGCCTAGCATAATTCAAATGGTGCAGCAGTATGTGCAATATGACGAACTTCAAGATGAAGATCTGAACGAGCATATAGCAAGATTTCTTGAGATTTGTGACACCTTCAAGATAAATTGTGTCACAAATGATGCTATTAGGCTAAGATTATTTCCTTTCTCCTTAAGAACCAAAGATAAACAATGGTTGATGACTCTGCTAAGAGGGAGCATCACCACTTGGGATCAACTAACTGAAAAATTTCTGACGAAGTATTTTCCGCCAGCTAAAACTGCAAAACTTAGGAACGTTATTTCTACCTTTGGACAAATAGACTCTAAAACCTTTTATGAAACCTGGAAAAGATTTAAAGAACTGTTAAGAAGATGCCACAATCACGTGCTGCCTGTATGATTACAAGTGCAGACGTTTTATAAAGGGCTAAATCAAAATACAAAGCAAATGATAGACGCAGCTTTTGGGGGTACTTTAAACCATAAGACCCCGGAAGCAGCTCTTGAGCTTTTCGAGGACATGGCCATGAACACCTATCAGTGGAATATGCCTAGGTCCCCCCCAAACAAACCTACAGGTATATTTGAAGTGGACAACGTCTCTCAGCTAGCTCTACAAGTGGAAAATTTAAGTAAAAAAATTATGGAGATGACTGCTGCCTCCACCCCTCAGGTATGGGAATATACAACTCCTGCTCCCGAATAATTAGATTATGTTAATAATATGCCTAGAAATGCTTTTAATATTCTTTTTTGCTGTGAAAGTTCATGCTCCTGGTTTTACTTTTCCGAATAGTTATAATCCCGCTTTACGGAATCAACCGAATTTTTCGTTGAGTAATCCTACGAACGCAATGCGCCCGCCACCACAAAATTATTTTTCTGCACCACCTCCACCTTTTCAAAACTATCCAAAACCTCCAAGCTTGGAGGAGTTACTTTCTAAATATATAACCACAAATGACGCTACTATAAGAACCTTAACTGGAAGCGTTAAAAATCTTGAAAATCAAGTAGGACAACTCACAAAAATTATTTATAAGCATCCCGCAGGGTCTCTTCCTTCCAATACCGAGCCCAACCCGAGAGATCAAGTGAAAGTTATAACTCTTCGGAGTGGGAAGCAAGTTTCCAGTATGGTTAGCGAAGAGCCCGAGGCAAGTTCCGCTCCCGTTTTGAAAATTCCACCACCCACTGAAAAAGAAGTTATCACTCCGCTCTCTATTTTAGAAAAAGATCTCGCTCCTCCACCCATCTTTAATAACAATCCAACTCAACCATACCCTTCCAAACTTAACAAACAACGTCAGGATGATCAATACTCCCACTTCCTAGAAATGTTTAAGCAAATCCACATAAACCCACCCTTCCATGAAGCTATTTCCCAGATGCCGAAGTATGCTAAGTATCTTAAGGACCTTCTGACGAATAAGAAGAAGTTAGAGAACTTGTCGCACGTCACGCTAAATGTCGAGTGATCTGCGGTCTTGACAAACTGTTTGCCAAAGAAGATCAGTGATCCGAGTAGTTTTTCTATTCCGCGTGTCTTTGGTGATCTTTTTGTCAAGCGTGCATTAGCCGACTTAGGTGCGAGTATTAACCTGATGCCCTTCTCGTTGTTCAAGAAGTTAGGAATTGGTAGCCTCAACCCCACATGCATGAGTATCCAGCTCGCCGATAGATCAGTTAAGTACCCATTAAGAATAGTGGAGGATGTCTTAGTCAAAGTGGACAAATTCATCTTCCCGGTGGATTTCGTCATATTGGACATCAAAGAAGACGTCGAGGTTTCCCTGATCCTTGGCCGACCCTTACTTGCCACCTCTCGAGCTATCATTGACGTAAGTAATTGTAAGCTCTTCCTTCGAGTAGGTGAGGATGAAGTGACCTTCTCTATCACCCCTTCGATGAAGAAAACCCTGGAGAATGACGACTCCTATTTTTTCTTAGACACCTTAACTGATGAATCTTCCTACTGCCCTTCTGATAGTGAGAATAAATTTTCTGATTTTTATTCTTCCTCTACTCTTCCAAGTGAATTTCTACAAGAAACCGCCATGACCACTAGCCCCACCCCTTTTAATTTTCCATATAAAAAAGTCTACGAAGACATAGTTTTTGAAAAAGAAAGAATTTCTAAAACCTCGTATGAAGAACCCCCTATCCTAGAATTAAAAGAACTACCTGAAAATCTCAAGTATGCCTTCTTAGAAAAAAATTCCAAACTACCAGTGATAGTTTCGACCTACTTATCTGAAGTCCAAAATGACAAAATCCTTCTAGTTTTACGTAAACATCGCCGAGCTATTCCCTGGCAGATATCTTATATTAAGGACATAAGCCCATCTTTCTGCACTCACAAAATCTTAATGGAAGATAATTCACGTAACTACATACAACCTCAACACCGTATAAACCCGAACATGAAAGAAGTCGTAAAGGTAGAGGTTATGAAACCCTTAGACACAGGAATTATCAATCATATATCTGATAGTAAGTAAGTTAGCCATGTTCAGGTAGTGCCGAAAAAGGAAAGGATAACTATAGTTGTAAATGAAAATAATTATTTAATCCCGACACAGACGGTGACAGGGTGGCGAATGTGTATTGATTATTATAAGTTAAACGACGCCACTCGCAAGGACCACTTTCCCTTGTCGTTCATCGATCAAATATTAGAGCGATTATTCGGCCATAACTTTTATTGTTTTCTCGATGGTCTCTCAGTGTATTTTCAAATCCCCATCTCTCCCGAGGACCAGGAGAAAACTACATTTACTTGTACCTTCGGAACCTTCGCCTACCAAAGAATGTGTTGGTACCCTAGTTTGATTTGAGTTTAGTCTTGTCTTCTTAGTTTCTTGACCCATGAATTATCTATGGTCAAGGTTAGTTGTCTAGCTGTAGAGTTCCCAGCTTATCCAGATAAGAATTTGGTTAAGTAGTTTGTTCATTCGACTATGGTCGAACGCCGCTCGACTATCGTCGACTAACTGTTCGACGATCGTCTATCAGTTGCTCGACGTTCTGTCTGCGTGGATAGTTCGACTATCTGTTGATAGTTCGACTATCTGTGTGCTGTGATAGTTCGACTATCTGTTGATAGTTCGACTATCTGTTTGTTTGATAATTCGACTATCTGCTTGGATAGTTCAACTATCTGATAGCTCGACTATCTGTTTGATAGGTCGACTATCTGCGTTGTTTGATAGCTCGACTATCTGTTGATAGATCGACTATCTGCTTTCTTCTGATAGTTCGACTATCTGCTGATAGGTCGACTATCTATTTTTCCTTGGTAGTTCGACTATCTGCTTTGATAGTTCAACTATCTGATAGCTCGACTATCTGTTGATAGTTCGACTATCTGTTCTGCATTAATAGTTCGACTATCTGTTGATAGGTCGACTATCGGTTTTGCTTTGATAGTTCGACTATCTGTTTATAGGTCGACTATCTGATAGCTCGACTATCTTCTGATAGTTCGACTATCTGTTGTGATAGTTCGACTATCTCCTTTGATAGTTCGACTATCTGGATCGTTCGACTATCTGTCCGATAGTTCGACGATCTCCGTTCTTCGGTCGACGATCTCCGAGGGTCGTTCGACATTTTCTGTTTGCCTTTTTATTTTGTATTTATTTATTCTATTTAATTAATTAATACATTATCTGGCATTTTATTTCAGTTGTTTTGTGATAATATTTCCAGGCAATATCTGCTCCATCCCTTTTGCCTGAGTCAAATCTTTTCAGATAAAGTTGTTTGTCTTATTAGTTGACAGTGTATTTTACTTTATCTGCTGTCAGTCCTTTATAGCCATTAGACTGAAAAGTCTTCCTTCTGCTATAAAGAGTTTGTCTCTGATGTGATTTTATTTAGTACCTTTATTATCAGATTGCTTCCTGCAGCTTCTTTGAAAAAGATTTATCCCTTTTATAGAATATTTTGCTGCAGAGTTTGTTTGTCTTTGTGATATTTGCAGCCCAGGTTTCAAGTTTCAGAAGAAGACAAACAGTTCAAATTGAAAAGAGCCGTTGCTTGTTGTTGCTATAAAAGGAATCCTTTGGAGAAGTATTTAAGCTAGCTAACCAGTTATTCTAAGAGTTATTCAATTAGCATTCAAGCTTTCATCAAGACCAAGTTTAACTGCTCTCAGCAATATTCATTCAACTGAGAAGTGTTAAGCTCTTCTGCTCTTCTTCAACCTGAGTTCTCCTACTTCCAGGAAGTTCAGACTCAGAGTTCTTTTGAAGAAGAAGAAGAAGAAGATAGCTGCTAGAAGATTTCTATTTTATATTTTATATCTTCTTGTAGTTTTTCCTTCAGAACTTTCTGAAGTGTTTTCTGCACTAAAGCAAGACTTCACCTGGACATTCTTTGAGCCAGGGGGAGCCTTGATTCTTTAGAGCTGTCTAGCTCAGTGCAAGTTATTATGCTTCTCTAATCTATTGTAAAATAGAGAAGACACCTTAACCCCTTTCCCCCTCCTGTACAGGGTTATTACTCCCTTCAAAAGTATCCCTTGGTGGCAGGGCACCTGATCAAAAACCTGTTGTTGGTTTTTAGACACCTGATCAAAAGTCTAAAGGGTTTCTAGATCTACCTGAAGCAGATCTTGTGGTGGCAGGGCACCTGATCAAAAACCTGTAGTGGATTCCTACCTTGTTGGTAGAAGAGTGGACGTACCCAAGTTGTTTGGGGAACCACTATAAATTCCTTGTGTCGTCTGGCTTGCTTAATTTAATTACTTGCATTGTGGCTGTGATTAGATATAACTAGGTTGCTAGTTGCTGATTAGGTTTTCCAAGCCTTAACTGTAATTACAGTTAGCTTGAGTTTGTGCACAACACTTGTGTTAGGCTTTAGGGTTATCTCCATATCTATAATCTTTTCATTCCACATTTCACTCCAAGGGAGTTGGGTAGAATATTAAGTTTTGTCTAGTACAAAATTTGATAACTCTATTCACCCCCCTCTAGAGTAGTATCTATCCCTTCACTTTCAATTGGTATCAGAGGGAAGTTGACTGACTGTATAGGCTAACACCTAAGTCACAAGATCTTGATAGATACTAAGGATTATTGATTCTCACTTCATGACCCAGTCCAAGGATTATTCTAGCACCAGACCTCCAGCATGCAACTTAGCTAAGTTTGGCATCTGGAAGGCAAGGATCAAATTATATATGAATTCTATTGATGAAAGTATTTTTGCATCTATTTTGTTAGGACCCCCAAGAGCACCTGCTGCTGCTTCTGCCTCATCATCTGATATGAGTGCAGTGCCTCCTCCAGACTATAATGATGAGTACAATAAGGCAAAGATAGCAGATGCCAAGGCAATGAATATACTGGCTCAGACAATGTCTGATGAAGTATTCCAGAAGGTTGCTGACTGCTCTTCAGCAAAAGCTATGTGGGATACACTGAACCAGATTGTAGCTGGTTCAGCTGATGAAAGGAAGGACAGAAGGTCCAACCTTATCTCACAATATGAAAACTTCAAGAAAACTGATGCTGAATCAGTTGAAGCCATGTATACAAGGTTCAGCTCAATCATCAATGAGCTGAGGACCCTTGACAAGGACATATCATTGACAGAGGTCAATGATAAGATTCTTATGTGCTTCCCTAGCACATGGGATCTAAGGATCTGGCCCATCAAGGAAGCCAGAAGTACAACAGAGATCTCAACAGAAGCTCTTCTCGGCAAGCTCAAATCCTTTGAGCAAGTGCTGAAGACAAGGGAAGCAGAAGCTGAAGCAAAGACCCCTACTCCAACAAGAAAAGAGCAATCTCTAGATCTTAAGGCTGCTGATGCTTCTGAAGGCAGCCAATCCAATGAGGAGCTAATGGCATTATTTGCCAAGAGGTTTCTCAAGATGGGGAGAAAGGAATTCAGAAAGAAGTCTTCACGCTATGAAGACAAACCAAGGTATGACCGTTCACCTGCTAAAGAAATTATCTGTTATGGTTGCAGGAAACCTGGACATATCTTACCAGATTGTCCAGAGGAGAAGAACAAAGATAAGAGGAAAGAAAAGGAACAGCACAGGAAGCACTCCAAGCCATCCTCCTACAAGAACAAGAAGAAGGAGAGAGGTTTCATTGCTGAAACCTGGAGTGATTCTGATGAAGAATCTTCCTCCTCTAGCTCCAGTGAGGATGAGGAAGAAAAGAAGGCAAAGGAAGTTTGCCTGATGGCAATAGATGCCTGCAGTAATCACTCAGCTGCAGAGAGTTCAGATTCAGAGGAAGAAATGCCAACAGAAGATGAGGTACTATCTTCTTATGATTTCACTTCTGCAGAATTCAAATTAGATTTTAAATCTTTATGCTTAGATTTAATTAGTTCTGAAAAAGAGATTAAAGAACTTAGACATAGGCTAGCTGAATCAGAAATCATATCTACTGAAAATATTAAGTTAAAGGAAGATCTCACTAATTATAGTGAAGAAATTAAGTTTCTTAAAATTGAGTTAGCTAAATCTAAGAGGTTAGAAGAATCTATAAATGGTAGAAGCCTTAAGTTATTAGAAATAACCAGCATGACTAACACTAGGTCAAGCAATAACAAACTAGGCTTAGGAGCTTCTCCCAGTAAACCCCCAGTTATTCTTAAAAATAATCTTTCAACTCTAGTGAACTTCATTTCAGCTAGTGGAATGAAGAACACTGAGCAAGTAAATCAAGTTAATAAAACTTTAAATAAAGCTAAGAGAGAAAAGAGGAAGAAATTTTTTAAAGAAATACAAAGAGCGTCGAACGCTACTCGACGATCGGAAGCTCAATGGTCGAACGAAGCTCGACGATCTGAGCGCCCATCGTCGAACGTCGATCGACGTTTTCAATATGATTTTCAAAATCATCATCAAACCCGTAAAAAACCTAAATGAAAATAGAAACCCTAGGTTTGTTGACCAATAATAGTTAATCATCATCTGCATGGAGAATCCCACCTAGGAGATCTCACCCATTAGGTTATCACCCTCAGGCTGCATTTTTCATTTATTTCTAGCTTTTCTTATGTGAAAAACAAGGGACCCAAGGTTACCTGGGTCCACAATGTCTAAATGAATTTCTTGCAGGTGAAGGCCTATCCTATCACTCAAAATAAGTGGTATTTGGATAGTGGATGCTCCAAGCATATAACAGGAAATAAAAATCATCTGTCAAAGTTCAAAGCTAAGCTTTATATTCGGCCCAAAGGTTATCTTTGGAGATTCAAGCTGTGGTCAGACAGAAGGAAAATATGACAGGATCACAATTGGAGCTGTTACTTTCAAGAGAGTTACATATGTGACTGGACTGAAACACATAATTGATCTCAGTCAGCCAGCTATGTGATGCTGGCTACCAGGTTTCATTTTCTAACTCTTCTTGTAATATTACTTTAAATAATAATGTTGTTTTAATAGGCATTAGATTAGGTAATATTTATTTAGTAGATTTCAATTCAACTCATTCTGAAATCTGTTTATTTAATGAAGTAACAATTAATAATAATTCTTTGTGGCATAAGAGGCTTAGTCATGTTAACCTTAAAAATATATCTAGGTTATCTAAACACAACCTTGTTAGAGGTTTACCTCCTTGCCCCTACAAGAAGGAGAGCCTATGCAAGGCTTGTCAGCTAGGCAAGCAAACCAAAAACTCTTTTAAATCTGTAAATAAAAGTGATTCTCCTAGAATCCTGTATTTATTACATTTGGACCTATTTGGCCCAATAAATGTACAGAGTTTAGGAGGGAAGTATTACACCTTAGTCATTGTAGATGACTTCTCTAGGTTCAGTTGGGTTTTCTTTTTGAGAACTAAGGCTGATAACTTCAAAGCCCTTACAGACTTTCTATTATGTGTGCAGATTGAGTACTCTACTCATGTGGCCTTGATCAGAAGTGATCATGGTACTGAGTTTGACTCTCTTCTCATGCAAGAATTCTGTGAGAGAGAAGGTATCAAACATAGCTTCTCAGCTCCTAGAACTCCCCAATAAAATGGGGTAGTTGAAAGGAAAAATCGAACACTCATTGAAGCTGCTAGCACATTGTTGGCAATGCTAATATGCCTCTTTCCTATTGGGCAGAAGCTGTTAGTACAGCCAATTATATCTTGAATAGAAGTCTGATACACAAGCTTAAGTGTAAAACTCTTATGAGTTGGCTTAAAGGAAAGAAACCTAAAATTAATTATTTTAGAGTATTTGGTTGTGTAGTGTACATTCATAATAACAATAAAGAATACCTTAGAAAGTTTGAAGCAAAAGCTTCAATGGGAATTATGCTTGGATATTCCCAAGTAAGCAAAGCTTATAGGGTTTATAACAAATCAACCTGTAAAATTGAAGAATCTGTGCATGTATCTTTTGATGAGTCTCAATGTTTTACAAGGAGAAGGAAAATTCTCCTTCCTCCAGTTCATTGCAGGTACCTGATGCTACTCAAGAGATTCTTCAACTATCAACTCTTCAGATCACTGAATCAGACAGTGATGAAGACATTGCAGAAGCTGTTATTGTTCCACCAACAGTAGATCAAATTCCTCCTGAGAATTAATCCCAACTGTTGCTGAAGATTCACATCCCACCACCCTCTGTGATATTGTCCCACATCTTAAGAGGATCACGCTTGTTTCCACATCTCAATTGATAGGAGACATTATCAGCGGGTAGTGGGAGTGGTGGTTCAAGACCTAAAGGCAACTGATCATAGGCACCAAGTGGGTGTAAGACAAGTTGGATGAAATGTTACAAAGCTAGTTGTCCTCCTTCTCACAGGTATAGAGCCAAACCTCAACTTTAAAGATGCAGAGCTAA